>VXAC01007003.1:10119-276057 GCA_013399225.1 Rhipidura dahli
CTCTTTACGTGTTTTGAAGTCTTCGATCAGCATCGTTGTGAAGGACAGATCATAGGGGACAGGAAAGGTAATAGAACAAAATAGCTGAAATGAGGTGTGGAGTCCAGAAAGACCAATATCCCTATCCCCTCCTTCTGTGAATCAGCTTAGGATACAGACCCATTCAGTTATATTTCTTGAGATATGAGCACTAGTTTAGCGTGGAAAACTTGTGGGGAAAAAAATCTGCCAAACTCTGCAGACATAACATGTGTTCCAAAGGTGGTACTTGCAAAGCGCTACCTTCCAGAAGAGCAGGACCCCATCCTCAGACTTCTAGGCCATCCATTTACAACTTCACTTTCCCCCAGGGGAAAAATCAGTCCCTGTTCAAAAGGCTTTTTTTTTTTTGAGCCATAGGTTTGGTCAGTAATAATTACTGCATCGGATTTGTCAGCTAAGGATGTGCTGGTTTTCCTGCCAGCCTCGTGCTCATAAGCTGGGGTCTGGCAGCTGGACTAGTTGAGTGTGTGCTGGTCAAGCAGCCTTATTTCAGTGGACAAAGCCTCATCTTCTCTTTTGGTTATAATTTTTTTCACTCCTGCCTGTCAGGATAGACCCTAAAGGCAAGACAGAAACTTGTTGAGCTGTTCAGTAACCCCACCTATGCCAGTAGTTTGCCAAGGGGCTACACTAAGTGAGTCCGTGGAAGGTACTTGAAAGAAAATCAAGAACTTTCTCTGAATTTTCTAAGTGTTGTCTGATATATTGAATTCATAGTTTTCCTTACTTTTTTCTCCCCCAGGTAGGTGATGGGAAGTTCATCCACTTCAGTTTTGTGAGAAGCCTTTCTGACTCATAGGAAGGTTTAATACTTTTATGTAATAAACTAGGTTGGATGTGTTTTTTTTTTTTTTTTTTTTTGAGTAAAACCATTTGAAAATATATTTCTGGTGCTTTTCTGTTTCCTACCTTTTACATATTAGATTGTCCTCAGTTTCAAAGCAAAACGTGGAAAAACTAACTTCTGATGATGTTAGTCCTTAAAAATATTTTTTACTGTTCTTAGCTAACTGCTAATTATGTTGCAATACGGGTTGAGTCTGAACTTGAATTTTCCTTTAACTATGAGCATGAAGAAGTGAGATTGTTGAAATTAAAAGGTCACTTCCCCCCTGTTTGAGAAGGGCTCGGTAGTTGAAGCTAAGTGCTAGTAAACTCTGTACATGAACAGTGTTGCCAGGTTTTGCCATGTTAGTATTACATTGATGACATAAATAAAGTCAATATTTGAAAGGCTTTATTTTTTTTAGTTTAAAAAAAATCACATTAAAATTACAGGATTTAGTAAACTAATTGCCAGTAAAATTATTAACTGTGATCTTATTAAATTTTCTTTCACTTCCTCTGATACTGGCTCTGATTATATTTTAGTATCTTGGTGTACTTTTTATTCTACATTTCACGTGGAGCCAAGGAAAGCCAGCCTGAGTTTCTCATGATGTTGAGAGCTGCACATTGTTCAGTGTTCTCTTTAGACCAATTTGTAAAAAGTCCCAAAATGATTTTAGTTTTGCTCAAAGCTATAGATACAGCTAGCTAAGATAGGGTGGCTGCAGCGAGGGGAGGAGTAATTACTCAGTAGCTTGCTACCAAGCATTAAAAGCCAACAACACTCCCCCCCATGAACTATAAAACTAAAAGGCCTTTTCAGACCACTTACCTTGCATCATCTGAGACTCCAGAGTGAATTAGTCATTTTCCAATGCATTAAAAAAAAAAAAAAGCAGAGAGGATTAAGTTCTGGCATGGAAAAGTTAATAATTAATATGTTTCAAAAAAAGATAAATTATTAATAAGAAAGTCGCTGTCATCAATACTCATATCAATACCAAAATGAATGGAAACTTGTGTCTTCAAAGCATTTTTCTCAGAAGAAATTGCTTTGCAAATTGCAAACAGAAGGTTTTAAAGTTTGCTCTCAAGTTTTACAGAGGATGAAGCACATTTTTTTAAGATAAGCTATGAGCCCAGTGCATCATGCTAGGAGCACGGTGATATCCTCTCAGTTTGAAGAAATTAGTTTTGACGCTTCGGCAAATGCTGTGAGGGGAAACCATTGCTGCTTCCTGCTGAGGCTTCCACCTGGCATGGGGGAGCAGTCAGGGGAAGAGGCTGTCACCTTACACACAGCTGAGAAAGCTGCCAGGTGTGGAGCTTTTTGGGATTCACAGAAGACATTTTTTGACAGCAGCCTTTGCTGTTGGTGAACAATGTATTTCTGTGTGGTTTTTGATGTTAACATTTTGAATCTGTTTTGAATTAAAATAGACAAAAATAGAGAAGAGCATGAGGTGTGATGAAGCCTGCTTGCTTTGTCAGATGTCTTTGTTACAGTAGAAGTAAGTGCTGTAGGTCTGCCAAGACATATATTAACTAAATAGCAATGCTTGCTAGAGCAGGAACCACAAAGCAAACAGTTCTGGAGGTTCTGGAACTGCCTCTCTTCCCAAATGCAGAAATGCAAGGAGATAATTCCTTAGGTACTTTAAACTGGGGAGATTTGGTTGTAAGAAAAGCTGAGGATCAGCTTAGTGGAGTTAGACCCATCTGCCGTCTTGCAGTGGAGTGTCTTGTTTTCAGTAAATGATGGTTGAAGCAGATCAATTGTTAGCAAATTTGAATGTCAGCAGACTTAGCCCGTTTTGCTCTCTTTGGAACCTGGTCACTATCCAGTTTGCCAGCACGCTGCATGTGGAGTCCAGTCCTTTGCTGTAGTGAAGGTGCTGTTGCTCAGGAGGATCCAAGTTGCCCCTTGCAACTCATATCGTAGGCAAAAATGTTTAAAGCCTTACCACACACAAGTCCATGTTAAACAAGCCTTCTTAAACTAGCTTGTGGGGTGGTATTGCCTGTGCTTCTGCCTTTCTCTGTGGCAGCACGCAGGAGATGGGTGAAGGGGAGTTTGTGTCCAGGAGATCAGAGCTTCTGTCAGCCAAGGCAGCTTTAGCCTCTCCTGGTAGCATATTGATGAGTGTAGTTCATTTTGTGTGCCACACAGGCTTCACAGGCTTTGCTCCAGTAGAATTGCAGCAGTTTTGCCCAGTCATGCCTCTGTTTGTGTCTGATCCCTACCTCCATGCTCTCCTCACAGCCAGGCCAAGCACAGGGTGAGTTTAGTCCAATAAACTGCTAAAGGCTTGCTGTGTTCCTCGTCTGCTGATGGTGAAAAAGAAATATTTTTCTGCTAGTTTGGGGCAAGAAGCTTTATTTGAATAATAAATAGTATACATGTATTTTTTTAAATGCCTGAAACCACGTATTTATGTGTTGTCCACCACAGTATATCTTCCTTTGAATTTCAGTGGGTCTTCTGTCATTTTACCTCCGGCAAAGGAGACAGAGTTCACAGGGCTGGCAAAGGACAAGCTGAAATCATCATCCATGCCTGCTTGAAATTTTAGCTAACTTACATTACCTTTGTTCTGATGGCAACTGATTATATTCTTTACATGAACATAAAAAGATATTCTTGTGTCAGCCAGAATACTTAGCCAGAATGTGTCTGATTTGTTCACTAAATAGCACAATCAGACCATTGAGCAGAATGTAAAGAAATGAAAAAGAAATTAGTTAAAATAGAACTAATATATAGAAGTGAAGTAGCTTCAAAGTTTTCTTCTGCTATTTTTAATGAAGACCTCCCACCATCCCCCCATATGTATTTTAGAAAGCTATTTAGAAATGAGAATGTTTTTCTTTCACACACCAGTAAGAGTTACTCAGATGAGACTGGATAGTACCTTACAAGATTGTTACATGATGCATAATACTTAGGGTGTGAATGTGCACCATTGCTGGGGTTGGCAGGGTAAGCTGTAGTAAAGCATGTGGTTCATATCTCGTTGAAGTACAGCATGGCTGGACTTTGTAGAGATTTGCTGTCTCATCAGAATGGACTAGGAGAGGAGAATGTGCTCAGCAGCGTTTTCAAAGTCAGAAGAGCTTGGTGTCAGGCTGAATTGCAGGGTTCGTGCAGGTGCATTAGGGCCTGTGCAAGGAAGCTGCCTCCCTTCTGAAAGGAGGGATTGGTTTAGTTGTGGCTCTGTAGTTGGCTTTAGCACTGTTGAACACACCCTTCTCATTGCCTGGCAGCTGGATTGCAGAGCACAGCAGGTGAGCTGGTATTCAACGCAGTGTTGAAGTCATCCACCTTGGGAAAACTGCCAGTGTTACTCTCAGGTGGTGTGCCTGACACAGGGGTGTCCTGCCAGAAGTCTGTGTGGAGAGATGTGGGCACAGGGTAGATGCAGAATCCTGATGGGGTCCTTTCTTCCCTTGCTCAATTAATTTGAGTGAAAACAAATGAATTGATTGTGCAGACAGTTAAATTTCCATCAGTAGTCTTCAGTGTAAACAGTTTAAATGTGAACTTGGCAGACCTGTACAGACAGCACAGGGCTGAGCTCCTGTCACTGTATATTGTGCATGTGCAGAGACTGGGGTGGTGCAAATCTGCATAGCTCCACTGGCAGGAGAAAGAGCAAGCCGAAAGATACACAGGGTTACATGCTCCTGTTTGTCTAGGAGCATCTGGAATAGTTCATCTTATATTAGGCAAAGAATTGCTACTAAAAGAACATGAGGTTTTTTTCATTTCCCCCCCACCCTCGCCCCGGCTGTGGGTGGGACTTAAGAGGAGTTGTAAATGCAAGCATGATCTTACCCAAAATGCATTCTTAACTCCATCCTCAGTTACAGCAGAACTGAAAAAAATCCACAATAAATACTAATTACAGTAATTGTTATTATAAGAAAGATTTATTTTAAGGTGAGAATGATCAATCATTGGAACACCCTCTACAGGGATGTTGTGAAGTCCCCATCAACTGGAAGTTTGCAAGAGGGTGCTAGATAGTCTCATGGAGGCTCCCTTTCCAATGAAAGGTTGGACCAGATGGTCTTTCAAGACCCTTCCAAACTGAGCTGTTCTTTGGTTTTATCATTACTACTTCTGTGTTTCCTTAGCACTGCTCAGCTTAAGGTCTCAGCTCACTAAAACTCAGGTCTCAGACGAGCCTGGATGTAGTTATGCTTTATCTTCGTGTTGTAGATCTTTGTTGACCGCAGTCATGATGGAATTCAGTGGAGGACAAAGGATTTAACTTAAAACCTGCTTAATAAGAATAGGACCTGCTACTGGGTAGAGCCTGCCCAGGAGACCTGCTTGAAGATCCTTGCAAGTAATCGCAGTCTTCATCGTTGGTGGTTGGAACTGGCCTCACTTCTCACGTGGCTGCCCTGAGGTCGGACTAGACCTTCTGCATGCACAGAGCCCTGCTTACCTGTAGATCAGAACAACACTGGTAGGGAGTAGGAAAAGAATAAAGTGTCAGTTTAAAGAAATGGCATTTTCCCTGTACAACCAGAAAATATTTTTTTAGAAACTTGAATGTTTAATTCTAAGCTTACTGTTTTGTCTTTTATTCACAGGCATATTTGGAAAACTATAATTCTGGGCCAGACGCTCTCCTTGTTTATCTGTGGGACTGCTGTTACAAGCCAGTACCTGGCAGAAAAATACCAAGTGAATACTCCAATGTTGCAAAGTTTCATCAACTATTCTTTGCTGCTTCTTGTTTATACAACAATGCTGCTATTTAGGACTGGTATGTGAAATGTGGGATGGGAGATTCTGGTTCATCTTTTTCTTTTCTTTATAATTTTCCTTTCAGAATTTGAAACTAAAGAACTCAAGAGTCATCCAAGTTTTTAAAGTTCCTGCTTCATACTAACACATGGAAATTATTTTCACATGTTAAATGTGTATTTAATTTGATATAACTTCGTATCTGTTTAGAGTTTTGTGCTCTTTGAAGTCCTATGTTATATTAGGCAAAATAGGCTTTGTTGTAACAAGCTTTGTTACCAGAGGCTATTTAGTATTCCTCTTATTAATTTATTCTTTAAACAACTCTAGTCTTGCTGTGTTTTCTTCACGTGAAAGAATTTCTGTGCTTTTCACCATTTGCATTGTCTCTTCCCAGGCTGAGTTTCCTGTTATTGTATCTTAAACAGAGGCAGGCAAAATCAAACATCTTGGTGTTATTTATGATTCTACAAAGCAAAATTCCTGTGCAACATTTGGTTGGAAAGAAACAAGTATTGATTACTGCTTTTTTCTAAACAGGCAGTGACAGTCTTTGGCAGATTTTGAAACAGAGGTGGTGGAAGTATATTTTCTTGGGACTGGCTGATGTTGAAGCCAATTACATGATTGTAAAAGCCTACCAATATACAACCCTCACAAGTGTGCAGGTAAGGACTGATCTCCCTTTTTGAACTGTTGCTTTTATTACAGTTTTGGACTGGTTTCTAAAATGAGATTATAGGACAGATATGGAAGCTATTTAAGCCTGAAAAGAACTTTCCAGTATCTATTTTCTCTCTGCAGTACAGGGAAGAGCATCCTGTATCACGAATAACCTTTCCAGGAAGCAGAGAAAATTGGCTGGTATTACGCTGTGACAGCTCTTGAGTTGAACCCTAATTATTTTGATAAAAGCACTCCTAAGAGTTTGCTGACAGCCACTCAGTTTTTTCTCCTGACACAAAATAAAGATTTATGACCAGATAACAGTCACTCAGTGCAGGTTCTTGCTGATGAGAGCGAGGTGGATCTCTTGCCTAGGCCTAGAAGCTGCAGGGGGCATTGTGAGATGTAACCCCACCTGTGAGAACACCCTGAATGTTAGCTGGTGTTGCTGACCATGCAGTGAGGGACCAGCCTTGTGGCTTTTGGATGTGGCAGTTCAGGGTCCTCTTTGGAAGATGTGGAAGGAAGGTCAGCACATGTAAAGGAGTAGAAGAATCCTCTGCAACACCAGTGCTTGATGCTGCATTGCTACACTAGGATAAATCTCGTGTTCTGAAAAAGCAGAAGGACTAAAGCTGGGATTTCTTTTCCAGCAGCCTCTATTTGTGTAGGGTGACAGAGCCAATGCTTTCCTCCTGCCTCCAGCTGCATTCTCCTGAGCTTGCAGAGCCAGTTTCCTTGAACAAACTGACTCGGAACACTGAGCAAAGGGGGAGTAAACTCTGCCTCTGGCTGTACTGTGGGTGAGCTGTGTCAGGCCCAAGTTAACTCACTGTGGGACTTCACAGCTGCTGTGGGAACAGGGGAGAGGATGGTGCATGAGCAAGGAGGGAGTGTGTCCATGTTGTGCCAGTTCACACCTGCTGTTACCAGTGGTGGGGGTCTGTGGCTGTGGTTGTGGCCCCACTTACCTGAATTAAAAAAAAAAAAAGTAACATGAAGACTTGGCTGTTAGTTGGAAAGGAGTGTTTAGGTGTCAGTGTTTTACAGAGTCAAAGTGATAGGGGTTAATATTTAAGAGAACTACCTATAAAGCAATAAACTCCTGCTGTCTGGGCTCCCTTTAGAGAATTGCAATAACTTTTCTTTACACTTCTGAAGACCACTTGTGTCTCTTGGGTTGTTATTGTCACATTTCCTCTTCATACTTACGTGTTATGACTCATTAGGTCTTTAATCTTCTTAAAAATAATGCCTAAGAAATCAAAGTTTTAAAAGTGACTTGTTTCAGTCTCAAGATCAAGTTAAGCTGATAAGTGCGACCCTGTTTGACCTTATACTTTACAGCTGAACAAGCCAGGACTTTGATCCAAGTTCTCAGAAGTAGTAAAGCTATTCCCATGATTTCTTTCATAGAAATGAAGAAAGAATCGATGTAATAGGTTGTCCTGCCCAGTTGCCAAAAAGTCAAGCATTTTCTGAGGCTTTTTCCCTTGTGGTAACCTTGTGACTGATGCTGCTTTGTGTCAGTTCAGTAATTGTGATTTTGTTGCAATTGCCCGTTGTCCTAAAGTTTCTTGCACATTCTCTGAAGTCACCAGTTTCTCAATTGTCAGAAATGAGCTACAGGAGAAAAAAGAACCACAGTAAAAGCCTGTGACTTGCTCCAGTGCAAGGCATTTGCCTTTTGTTTTTGGCATGCAGTTTTGCAGCTAACGTCAGTAGCTGTGGTTCAGAGCACCCAGCCTGATGGCCTGTCTGCAGTACTGGCTGTGAGTGGATGCCTAGGGACCATAAAAGCAACACAGGGGTATATGGCACCTTCCCAAGTGTGGTGTAATCATTGTTAAAATGCTGTCTGGCTGGAGCTTCAGCTCACCACAATGAAACAGAGCTTCAAAGATAAGTATTTTTCAGCTCAGCAAGGAGCTTCCGTGTATTTTCTCACACATGCACACACAGGCAGAACTGGTTTCCCTTAACTTATCAAATACCAGCATTTTACAGAAGGGGTTTGGGGATTTTTAAGGTGATAACAGTGTGATGGCAGCTCTCATTTCTTGGCAAATACAGAAGAAGACTTTGGTCCACAGCTGAATTGTTTGGCTGTGACTGAGGTGGTGCCAAGATGCTCCTTGCTGCTGGTGTCCTTCTGTTTTGTGGCAGGACTGGAGTGTGCTGTGGTTTGACCACCTATAACGACACGAAGCAGTGCTGGGAGAGGTTTAGGTTGGATGTTAGAAAAAGGTTCTTCACCCAGAGCACCGAACAGGCTCCCCAGGGAAGTGGTCACAGCACCAGCCTCACAGAGTTCAAGAAGCTCTAGGATAATGTTCTCAGGCACAGGGTGTGATTCTTGGGGTTGTCCTATGCAGGGCCAGGAATTGGACTTGACGATCCTGATGGGTCCTTTCCAACTCAGGATATTCTATGATTCTGTGATTTATAGCAAAAAACCAAACAGTTTGATGTTTTCAACATGTTATTGAGCACATTTGCTCTGTAGATAATTCAGATGGAAGTGTTTCTCAGGCAACTATTGACACATGGTCAGCTGAGTGCTAACCTCAACAGGATAAAATATAGGATGAGCCCCTGGGGCTCAGCTGGAGGCTGCCCCGAGGGAGTCTTGTGAGGAATAAGCAGGTTGAGCTTTCTTGCTTACAAAGCTGTCTGAAGCTGGCAATTATAAGCAAAGCAATGACCTCCAACTGTCTATGGTAATTTGTTAACCATGTATTAAAACATCTTTTAATAATTTACCCTGCTTTTAAAGCCTCCTATGAACAGTGTGGCCTAAGTGTGGCTTCAGTCAAAACATTTGTAAATCAAATCACCAGGTTATCTGATTTTCTCCCCTTGTTAAAAATACAGGTTAGAATTGAATAAGATGAGAGTTTGAAGAGGGTCTACTGGAAATAGTAGTCAATACCACAGTACTGCTGTAAATGTTGTAAAACCTCAATAAATAAACTTTATTCTTTTAATTGATTCCATTGACACAATTCATCACGGTATTACATCTGCTTTGCACTGCTTCAATCTTGATCCTGTACAGAGGAGCTCTGTAATGTACTAGATGCAGGGAAGGTAAGATCCAGTAGTTGGAAATCTGATTTCATCTGTCTGTAATTGAGGATAATTGTCTCCTGGAACAGATTACCAGGGTGTGTTCTTCACCATTTGGTGCCTGTGTGTTCTGGCTGCAAGTCCTCTAACCATGGTGCTGTAGTTCTACAGTATGTTCTTGGTCTGGATGCAGCAACTGCCCATCTGGCATCACTGAAAGAGCTTCTGGCTCATTATTTACTTACCCCCTTACTAATTAAGATGTTTTTTGAAGGGTTTTCTTCCACTCTTTCTGTTTGGGTTGAAAAACTGCTTGGAGTTTGGAAGGCTACATGCTAACATCTCAGTTAATGGGACGTGAAGGATTATTTATTAGTAGAAGAGGTGTCTACAACCAGAGGGATAAAAATTTTGCTTTCTAATGCTTGTAGTATTTCTTGTTGTTTGATACTAGTCAAAACAGTCATATTTGAAGGAAATGTTAGAGGTTTTTCTTGAGACTAGAATAAAGGTAAGACAGAGAACAAGACCAGTGACAAGATAGTCACAGCCTGATATTTTCCAGAGTGTAGAGCTGTACTGAAATACTTGGTACCAAATGTTGGGACTCAGGTAGTTGTTATGTCTCATAATACAGCCTAAAGAAGTACTTTCACACTTCACTTTACAAACTGCACAAGCTGGAGGCAATCCAAGGAGCAAAGACAAATAGATGGAAGGATTAGAGGCACTTTTAGGATTTAATCTCTAGGAGCTTCCCTTACAACTATGTTTGTAAGACTTTACTATGTGTGGTTATGAACAAGTAAAACCAGACATATCAAAATGTTAACAAGTTTGGTTGAAGCCCTTGGGAACAATGATGCAGCACAGAAGTCGACTGCAGTGGTGCACTGAGGCAGGCAGAGTCTGGAAATGAACATAAAGAACTGAGGGCTTTTGTCTTGGTTGTAGGGATTATGCCCCAGTCCTACTGATCTGTAGATAATACTTTGTTGGGACTCAAGAGGCCGAGTTTTAAGGGCTGACATTTGAGAGTAATTTCTGAGGAGTCTTTGGGAAGTTGACTGTATGTTCTGCTGTAGGCTGTTCCCTTATGTAGTTCTGTGGCACTCTACTGAGACAGGTCAGAAAATACAGCTTTTATTTCCTTCAACAAATTCAGAAACAAAATCTATTTTGTTGAATTAAATATTAAACCAGTTATGATGAGCTCGGTGGTCTTGGTGATATTTGGTTATTCTAGAACAATATGCCTGTCTTATGCTGTAGTGTGTATTCTGTATTGAGTACACAGCTAACTCTTGATGTTTCCTGTACTAAAGGAGAATAGGTAGAAGATCCTTGGAAGTGTCCAAGGCCAGGTTAAAGTGGTCGAGTGGAAGGTGTCCCTGCCCATGGCAGGAGGGTTGGAATGAGATGAACTTTAAGGTCTCTTCCAATCCAAGCAGTTTTGTGATTCTGTGGGTGGGTCCAACAGCAAAACAAAGATACTCAGGAACATGTAGAGAAAAAAATAACGAAAGGAAAGATAAGTCAGAGTCACTGCTTTTCATGGAGCACAGACATCCTTGAACCACAGCTGTTTAATCTGCTTGGGGCAATGTATACAGATACATCTGAAGTGCTCCAGAACTCATCTGCCTGGTGTGTCTGCTGCTGGGGCATGGGTGGATTAGAGTGGGTTACCTGCTTCTGACTAACTGAGAGTCAGCTCTGACAGAGTGAGGAAAATGTGTTGGTGGCTTGTATGTGTTTTTGTGGGAAGCTGGGAAATTAGGAAGATGGTTTAAGAAAAGCTGTTCTTGCCTTCCTGTTTTATTTCTACCAGTTTTGCACATGGCTTCCAACACACATACCAGTTTTGCTTTTTAGTATGAGCCAGTTGAGGGAGGGTGGGGAATCAAACCCAAAGCTGTAGGGTCAGGTCCTTGTCATGGTCACATCAATGTAAAATCAGATTACTTGTACCCATCAATAGTTCCAGATTTTTGGTTTGTGTACATGGAGCCCTGGGGAGTAATGCTGTTTCAGAGCAACATCTAGCATTCATTTGTGAAGCTGCAAAAATTGATTAGATCCATCAGTAGAAGAGTTTCTAAATCAGTGCTTTCCTATCAGCAGAAAGTGGACCCCTGTTCCAACTCCTCCTTCACTTGCAAAGGGGAAATGTGGGTCTCACCCTTCTCTTAAACAAATCTACTGGGGTTGCTTTGCTGATTTCCTTGACATCTGATGACTGGAATTAAGATCCTGTGCATTTGCTTTCAGGATGTTACAGTCCAGATTTGGGGTGGGTTTCTAACTCAAACCATTTTTCTGTACACACAGCTCCTGGACTGTTTTGGGATTCCTGTGCTGATGGCTTTGTCGTGGTTCTTTCTCCGAGCAAGATACAGGCTGATACATTTTCTTGCTGTTGCCATCTGTTTGCTGGGTGTGGGAACAATGGTTGGTGCAGACATTTTGGCAGGGAGGCAGGACGGTGAAGGTAAGGAGTGCCTTACTGGGGGGAAGAGCAGAGAGATGGTCCCTGCTTTGGACAGGAATTTGTAAAGCAGAAATAGTAGCAGATACAATTCTGTTTTAAAAGAGAACATGTTGCTGTTTTTATTTCTTGTCCAAGAAGAACAGATGTTGATTTTATGGGGAGCTGTGGAATTTCTTTGCTTGTATGTTTGGATATTTCTTCCACCTTGAAAAAAACCCCACTTGTGTTAAGTTTAAATTTTGCTGCCGTTCATTAGACGTGATGGAAAGTCTCATTCCTGAAAGCTTGTTCACTTTGACTGTCATGTGAGATGGTTTAACAGAAGAAGCTGCCTCTCCCTGCAAACCTGGTCTTGGTTACACAGTTATCAACCTGCTGGCAGCCAGACTTCTCCGATTTGCAGTTTTCTCTGGGTACAAGTACCAAATAAAAGGTTGCTCCCAGCAGCTGACTTCTCAGAGTTATCTTTGGCAGACCCAACAGAAATGGTCCATGTGTCCCCAAAGTCACAGCCTGGAAAGCAGGGGCTTACTATGGGAGTGCAAGAGGAGATGGGGCAGAATGCCAGGATTCGTGGGACCTCTGGGGCTGGGCTCTGGGGTCCAGGAGCCAGCTGGCTGCAGATAAGGGCAGGTCTCATCTCTATGACAGATACCTAAATCAACCCATATCATAGCCATCTTATTTTCAATAAGAATTTTGAATTTTCAGAGCCAGAGGGTATGAGAGAAGATAAATTTCAGGCCATTGCCTTTTTCAGGCAGCATAGAGATAAGCCTATGTGGTGTCATTTTGGGCCTTACTGTAGGTAAGATGTAAGACAAACTGAAGTTTAGCTTTACTGCTATGTGGTACAAGTATCTTGGTCCTGAGGAAGAAGAATATTTCCCTGAGACATTAGGCAGTTGTGCTTTATTTGCTGACCTGGGGATCCTTAGTGCTGCTTACCCTCATATTTTAGACATATTTTCTTAGTGATTGCTTAGGGAAGGAAATTTTAAACCACTCAAAAGATTTAAACAGCAATGATCCTCTTGCTATTTAGCAGATGCATGGAGACATTCAGATGAGTGACTGTGGCACAGGGAGTGCCATTTGCAGTACAATCCATGGCAGCAGGACACACGGTACCACCCACCTGCAGCGCCCACTTAGGGCCTGTCGTAAACCTGGAGCTGAGTCCAGGTCCCTCCAAAATCAATAGGCTGATTTTAGCCAGGCTTGAATCAGGCCTTACTGCAAAAGTGGGGACAATATTCTCAAAATGCAGAGAGTATGTCTCACTGGGAATTTGCTCCGTTCCCTGCAGTGCCTGAAGTCAGCAGCAGTAGAATTGGAGCAGATGATGCAGCAGTGATACATCTCATCCCGGTCTTGGCTGGGATGAGATGTGAATGCTGCTTTTAGCTCACTCCACACTGTGCAGGGTGAGGTGAGCAGGCAGCAGAGTCTGTGCTCAGGCACTCCTCTCCACACACACAAAGTGTTTCCTTCCCCCTTCCCCTGGGATGAGCTAGGAAGATAGAGATGTTCAAGATAAATTTGCTTGCTTTTTTAAGGAAAGTTAAAAAGTGTTTGCGGCATTACCCTTATTGTGGATTAATATTTCTGTACAGGTAGTGACGTGGTGATTGGAGATGTCTTAGTGCTTCTTGGTGCTTCTTTGTATGCCATTTCTAATGTGAGTGAGGAATACATTGTGAAAAATCTGAGCAGAGTGGAGTTTCTAGGAATGTTGGGCTTGTTTGGGACTATTATCAGCGGTCTACAGCTGTAAGGATCTAATATTTATTTTAAAACTAATTAAGAATATTCTACAGATGATTGCTTGTATACCCTGAAATGATGTTATTAAATTCTTTGTTACATCTGTATTTGGCCTGTATGGGAGTCCTTCCACTTGAATTGATTTTTGTTGCTGATCAGCATCTGTTTTATATCCTTTTTATCTGCCCTACTCTTATTACAGCAATTCTAGAGATGAACTCCTGCAATTGAACACATAGGATACTTGGCTGTATTTTTGATTTTTTTGATGCTCATGAGGACACTCAGTGTGCTGAGGACTGTTCACAGGAATGTATTTCTTAATGGATTTTCTCTGTGGAAAAGTTTAGGAGATAATTGTTAGCAAGAGATCTTCCATAATAAATTCAAGTTTAAAATGAAGCCATGTATACTCTTACAAATAACCATTTGAGTAACAGACCAGATGCACTTAAGTCTATCTAATGAATTATATAGTCCTCATTTCTCATCATTATAGTTAATAATTTCCTCAAATGGTATATCAAATAAAACTGAATCGCTGAAGGATTAAAACGCCCGTGAAAAAGGCATAAGAATTAAGTAACAGTGTTCTTGACTTGCCGGCCTTCTTCATGTCTTTTTTCGTGCTTGTTAGATGTTTGAGTTAGTGTCATTCAGTAAAATTTGAAACAAAAAATGAATGGCTTAAAAATCAAAATGTTTCTTATATATTTTGGTAACTAACTTCTCTATTGGAGTATGATTTTTTTTTCCCTTTTTTTACTGTATGATATCTTTTCTCTGACTCTAGAGCCATTGTGGAACATAGGGAGATAACGAAAATTCAATGGAACTGGAAAGTTGGTATGTGTGGGACAAAATAATGTGCATGTTACAGAACACTGGAAAATTATAGTCATTTAGACTTTGAATGGAGGGGCTTTTCTTTGAAAAACAAGTACCATTAATAGTATATTTCACAGGTTTATTTTCTTTAAACTTTGCAGCTCAGCAAAGAGAGAAGGTCTGCAGGATTGAACATTAAAACAGGTTTTGCATTTTACATATAACTTGAAATAATTTTTCAGAAAAAATTGAAATAAGTAAAAATGAAACCTGTTTAATTACTGACATGTTTGTTGTTGAAACATCACAAGAGCATTTTTCTGCTCTTCCTAAATGAAGTACTGGAAAAATTGACACATTTTGACCTGAACAGAACCAAATATTATCAAGGAATGTGGCTCTAAATTTCTTCAGTCAGCTCTTATGTTAAGTAGGAATGAATGAGAACTTTCTTGTATAGATACAGCAATTCTTGCAGTGCAAGGTAATCTTCCGTGCTTTTCTTACAAGTACATTCTCCTAACTTTTAGGAGATTAAAAAGCATAGTTTTAAAGCATCTGAAGAATATCAGTGCTCTTTAAAAATTGTTCTGTGCCTGAGGAGTAACTTGTCATCTTGTTTTGCAGCGCTGCTGTTCACAGCCTTTGCCCTGTGCATGTTTGGGCTGTACAGCTTCATGCCGGTTGTGATGAAAGTTACCAGCGCAACCTCCGTCAACCTGGGGATTCTGACTGCAGATCTCTACAGTCTCTTCTTTGGGCTTTTCCTGTTTTTCTACAAGGTGAGTACTTTCATTTCTTTGCTTTCACATTCTTTCAATTCTGTTTCTGCTCCAAAATTATAAAGAAGGTGTAATGTTCTTAGAAGGCCTAGAACAGTCGTTTGCAGCTGTACATTTCTGCAGCTTCTATCCTTCATTGTTGGCAGGTGTCAGTCAGCAGGAGCGTTCTTAGTTAATGACAGAGCCTTGCACCATTAGCCAGAGAGCCATTTTCAAACTGTTTCACACTTGAAGGAGTAAGTTAATGTTAAGAGATAGTAAATAATTTCCTGAGGTGTTCCAATAATAGAGTTCTCACTGGAAGCCCTTTGTGGAACTGTATATTAAATGTGGTTCATTACTCCAAGTGTCCAAGGAGAGGGTTTGAATCTCCCTGTCCTGAAAGGCATTTGGTGTCTGAAAGAGGACCAGTGTGATTTTCAGAAAATATTTTCTTTCAGAACTTCAATCTGTTTATTATCAACATGTTGGGAAGAGAATCAAGCTCTCTCAGTGCTGCTGCTAAGGAGTGGCTAAAGGATCTGAAAAAATACAGATAAATGTATTTTTCTGTACACTCTCCAAAAGGCAGTTACTTTTATTGTGCTCTAAAATATTTTTGGCAGTGTCTGCTCAAGTTAAATGACAGTGCTAAAAGGATTTCATTCCACCCTCCACTTTTCATCCAGAATCACTTGTGAGAACCTAGCTCATTAAAGCAATTGGAGTAATTGATTCAGTTGCTCGGTGACTGGAAGGGCTGAGTGAGAAGCTTGTGAACTTTGCTTAGGAACTTAATTTGTATTATTCCATGTGGTTGCTTTCTCTTCAGCCAGAAGCTTTTAGTTCAGATTTGTTTTCTGAAAATTAAGGCAGTGCATAGTCTGGTAATGGTGAGGTCTGACAGCAGCTAGATTTTCCTTTTCAAGAGTCTCTTAGCTCAGCTTTCCTCCCTGTTTTGGGTTCCAAACTTTGCTTCAAACTACAAAGCATCCATTAAAAATAAATGCAGGAAGCAAACCATATTTATGGTGTAACAGTTAAATCCTTCTATGTTACTTCCAAATGTGTATTTTGGCACCCAGATAGCTTAACTCAAAAAGTGATTATAAATTTATATTCATAAAAGTAAAAAGGAAGAAGAGCTTTGGAAGGGATATATAAAATTTTTATTTTTCAGGTTTTTGGCTTATTTTGGGAAGAGGTTTTTCTGGGAGCAGGCCATCTCATAATTGCTAACAGTGAAGTATTCTGGTAGCAAAAGGAAAAATTAATTAGAGAAGACTTTGGGATTGTGTTGAGAGAACTTCTGATATTTATTGAAATAGGAACTTCCATCTGGGGTTAGAAACAATGAAGAAGCAAGAAGGGGAGCAATAATAATGCCACATATTTAGTAATCAGAGGATCTGAGATAACCACGAACTGAGAGAGCCCAGTTTTGACATGGCTTTTAGCAGTAGAAAATCTTACTGCCAAGTTTACCATATAGTTTCTTTACCTATGGGGCAAAGAAACCAAGCAGGATGTTTGGTTTCTTAAAAAGCACTCTGGACATAGGAATCTACAAGCAAAAATACAGGGAATTGCTCTGTATTCCCCATTATCACATGATATTTCACAACAAGCTGCTGGAGGCTCTGCTGGGCTGTAGAGTGGAGAAAGCCATGGAGAGCTCTGAATTGCTGTGGTCTGAACCTACTCTGAAACAAATTTACACAAAATACCACAGGACCACAGACAGTGGCTACAGCAGAGACCAGGCCCAGGAACTGACAAAGTTTTGACTTGTGCACAGTGTTTTGCTAATGCACTTAACTTTTTGGCCCCAGCCATGTCTGTGTTAAGTGAAATGTGAATTTTGCATGCCTGTTTTGAACACTTCTTTATTTTTTTTCTTTTACTCCATAATGAATCCTTGTTGTGCGTCCTAATGATCTCATTATATACATGCCTGTAATCCCTCAAGAGATACTGAAAAAGGCCTTCAAATGCTTTTGCTATATAAACGTGGAAGGGAGTATACTGCACAAACAGACACTAGATGGAGATACAGTCCTCCAGTAACGTTTAAAGTACTCTCTAGGCTCAGCAGTGGGAATGAGGGCATGACTGAAATCGGTGTCTGAAGCAATGAAGTTGTTGCAGTATTTGAAATAAAAAAAAGAAAAAGAAAAAAAGTCCCAGGAAAAGAACACCGAGTTGTGAGCAAAAACAAAAGGGAAGAAAAGAGAGAGTGTTGGCCTGTTGGAGCAGCACAGGTAATGTCCACCTGTGTCAATAGCTGCAGACCTACAGGCAGGCCTTGAGTCACAGCTACACTGCAACAGCTTTGGCAGGCTGCCTTGGTGGCTGTATCCACTCCTGCAGGAATTCACTCTTTGGGATCAGAGACAGCTCCAGCCTTGTGCGCTCTGCGCTGCGAGGGGGACTTGCAGTTCTGTGACTGCCCAGCCACGGCTCCTTGCATGCAGGCACGAGCTCACTCAGGGCCTTAGGCTGGAGAATTTGTGCAGGTGGTGGGATACAGCCCCAGGCTCTGCCCATTTGATGGGAACAGGTCAGTCAGGGTGTGACCACAGGTGATCCTGCTGCCTCCAACAGGATAGTTCAGAGCTTGATGCTTTCTCCTGTATGGAGAGAACGCTTGAGTCCCAGCTCCTCCAGGCAAACAGCCAACAAGGTGAGGAGAGAGGGCACTTAACAAGGCCACTGTGTTTCAGTCTGCTTTTCCTTTTGTGTGCTGCCATCCAAGAATTTCCAAGCCAAGTGAATGCCAGCTAGGAATTGCACTGCCTTAATTGAAGATGTCTTTTTTGGATAAGAGTCCACTGTCTAGGTCCTACCATTCATTTCATCCTGATAAACTAAACGTGTTTTTCAAGCATGTCTAAGGAAGCTAAGGAAGTTGAAGGATGTTGACAGAGACATGTAGAATATGCTATGTCCTTCCTCCTAGTGTCTAATCAGTGTGCTTTGACAAAGGGAATATGGAGGATTTTAATAATCGTGCTGAAAAGTGTTCCTGACTGTGAATAACTTCAACACTTGGTATTATTGAATCTGGTGTTACTTATCTTTCTGTCAAGGTGGATGAATCTTGGCAATTATTGGCAAGTGAACAATAGAGTGCCTGATGTACCTCTGCAATTTGTACTCTTACCTGTCACCACTCTTCACAGAGCTCAAGTATCAATCATGTAAAAGGAGCCCCAGCCTCCCTTCCTTCAAGGACTTGTTGGCTAACTTGCTTTGATCCAGTAATAGCACTTATCTAACCCTGCAGATGATTAAGAGATCTGTGCAGAGAACCAGCTGCTCTGGTGACTTGCAATAGCACAGAGATTCATCTCTTGCCAGAACCTGAAATACTTGCATGTGCTGGATCAAAATTCTCTTAGGGGTGAAGTGTTTCAGCATTCATGGGTGTAAACAACTTTCATTCAGTATGACTGTATTTACACCAATTTGTTCTCTCTGTTAAGACTCCTGTATGTAGACCTGAGGAAATTCTATGTCCAACAATCTTGGGAACGAGATGCAGAGAAAACTAGCCAGTGGCCTAGTCTTTAAGTAAAAGCCTTAAGTCTTTAAGTAAATGGAGCTGTTGAATTTGGTTTTCGGACCCGAATCCAGCTCGTGGTGATAATCCTTGTAATAATAATTTTTACAAGGAAGGGCAGCTTTCACATTCTTGAAACACTGGCATGCTCTTACATCACATGAGACTTAACACATCTCTTTCTCTCCTCTGCCAGTTTTCAGGCCTTTACATCCTGTCCTTTGTTATCATCATGGTGGGCTTCATCTTGTACTGCTCCACTCCGACTCGGACGGCGGAACCCACGGCCCTGCCGCAGCCCAGCAGCACCGGCTTGGACAACGCTGCTCTAAAGCTCGAGGAGAGCGACAGTGAAACCCCAGCTGTAACTGTGCATTTCACAAGAGGAGAAACTGTGGTGGTCAGCCCTGATTAAAGAAACGGCAGCACTTCAAAACAGAGCTTTTCTTTAATTGCCAAATTTCCCTCCAATATTAATCCAGAGAATTGTCCTACTGCCAAGGCACATATCATACTGTGCTCAGTTTAATGCACTGGATAGACTTTTAAGGCCAGATCCTCAGTCAGTGAAACTGTATTGATTTGCCCTTGCAGAAAATCTGGCCTTTAGAAGAAGACAGATTAGTATTTATGTGGAGTCTCTGGAAAGTGAGAGACTGTTATTTTTAAGTGCTTAATTAACTTAACAACAAATGCTTGGGGAAAAAACTAAGCCAAAGCAAGCTCTCAGGTCACTAAGTGGGGCAAATATGTTTTATATTGCATTAGGGACCTAAATCTGCACAATGCTGTCTGAGGGCTTCATGGTTTCCACCCCTCGGTGCCGGGTGCCCTCAAATAGCATCTTGCAAAAGCTGCTGAGCCTCTCAGAGGGCCTGGCTCTGCAAGCCATAGTACATTCCCACACCCTCTACATGCTGATGGACTTCATTCCTCTCTGGAAGGATTTGCTGCCTACATTCCACTCAAATGTTCATCTCTTCATAGTACTGCACTCCCTGTTGCAGCTGGGGCTGCTACGTGTATTTTATTTTGAATTTTGCTAGTATGGGAAGTCTGAATATGTGTTTTTATAATTCCTTCTGTTTCTCTCTGTGGCCTTTTGTTTGGTGCATTCCCATTTGCTGAGGGGGAGGCAAAGGCAGGCTCTTCTTCTCTTCAGTAGAACTGAAAGTGGGGTATTTTTCTGGATGAGGAAGCAAAAAGGTTTAAATAGAAGTTCACTTCTCAGTGAATTTCTCCCTGAAAAGGGACACATTTTTGCTGAAAGAGTTGTAATAAAATTGGCATTTCTTCAAAAATTTGAATCATCTAGGCCAACTCTCATTGCAACAATAATGACATTATATCTAAAAGGTTAGGTGCTTTCAGTAGATACATTGGCAATTTTCCTACTCCTCTTTATATTTACAGTAGATGACTAAAAAATACATGGCTGCAGTTTTAAGATCAGTAAAACCATACTGGGGTTTTATTTTATTTTATATTTTGTACAAGCCTTCAGAGCTCAGGTGTATGAGGTAACAAAAAATAAAGTACTCAGCAGCTGGAGAATTGGTCTTGGTTTGGTTATTTTTTAAGCTACGATTTCTGTACTGTTCAAAATTGTATTGATTAATTTTGCCAGCCAAATAATTCATTGACTGGCTAAGCTTTGCTCTAGAAGGAAATATGGTATTTTCTGAAGACACTGGTGATGAATTGACACAGACTGGGTTTGTGCTTCTGGTGTATTATTTATTCAAGCAAAATTTTCCAGGAAAAAACTTACCTGATTGTTATTTAGCAATAGGAAAACAAAAGTTCAACAGATATTACAGCAACAGTCACTGCTTTTTCACTGTGTAGTTCATGCACGGAAGGGCGAACAGGTGCTGATCTTTTATAAAAAGCATTTGAGTCCTCTCCCATGCAGAATGCTTCTTTTGAGGGGGGATGGTATTTATTTTATTTTCTAAAATTATGTGGTGTTTGATCAGTGTAACAGAATGCACATTTTATCTGAAAGTACATGGAAATGTGTATTGACTCACACTTTGGCCAGTCTTCAAACACAGGACCATCTTGTGGCGTGGTGTGAGTGCTCAGGCAGCAGCTCATTTCTCAATATATAGACTACTGAAACCAAAATCGTGTAAAACATGGGTGAGATTCTAGGCAGGATTCTAGCCTGGATTTTTTTCTTCCAAGGCTTTTAAAATCTGACTGTAATAGAAGGTTGGAATCTGATTAAAGCAAATTGGGCCAGACAGGACTTTTGCCGAGTTGCAAGACAGGGGAGCAGTGTGGGGCAGCTCAGATTCCCCAGTGCAGACACTAGAACACCTTAGTGATTTGACACTTACATTCTGAGTTGAAAACTTTAAAACTCTGTCAAAGATGCAGGCTGTGATTTAATTTCTTATGCTGTGATTTACCCCATACAAAAGATTTCCTGGCATATTGTGAGTAGCTCAGGTTAATGTGTGGTAATGTCACCAAGAAGGTCCCAGTGAGGACAAGGTTGGTATTTTTTCTCAATCCTTCTCTCAATGACTCTGTGCTCTCGCCATCCTCATGATGGCTCCCATTTATCTCCTTGTGACCCTGCTGGATACAGGGGCCTCCTCCGACAGCCACATGCTGGTGATCATGCACACCTAGTGTCCTACCTTTCATCACCTTAAATTTTTACTGCATCCCTATGGAATGGCTGTCTGGGTGGGGTGGAGGCAAAGTTGACTTGTAGAAGAGTTCTGCATCAAAACCAGCACCATGGTGTGGTCCACACTGGGCGCATGAGTTACTTGAAGCCTGACCTTGAAGAGTCCTCAGCATGGGGTGCTGGTCCCCTGAACCTGCTTTGTGTGGGATGGGGCCAGGTATATCATTCATCCTTGCTGTCTGTCCCATGAATCAGAAGAAGTGGGTGCAGACTGTTGAAGAAAGATTCATTGCTTCAGAGCACAAGTGACACATCTGTTGCTTGTGGGAAAGAAACAGCGAATCGCATACACCAGATCCTCTGGTACCTCTGAGACAAAGTGCCTGGGTGAGTCTTGAACATAAATCATGCTGGAATATTGGAATAAGCTGGAGAAAAAGAAATCTAACTGTCAGTTGCATTAAACACAAGAATCCAAATAAAAATGTGTGACATCCAGCCTTCCTCCAAGGTTCGGTTACAAAACAGCAAAAGTTATCTGGCATCAAAATGTCATCAGTGTTGGGAAATAAGAAATTAATGTGTCACTAATTGAGTGCTAACATCTCTAGATATTGATGGAGAGGATGGGCTTGTGGACATCAGCTCTTAAGGTTTTTGACCTTTTCTAGGTCACACACACAAAGTTCTGATGTGATGTCTGCAACAAGCACATCAGTTCTTGTCAGCACCATTCATTCACACTATTTATTTTGGGTATTTCATTGTGTTATATATGCTTGTCTTCAAACTATCTATTTCAATCAATTCAGGAGGTTTTACAGAGAGAAGCTGCACACGCTCTGTGATGTATCATGAACAGTTTTGAGCAAGCAGAGATTCCTAGAAAAGCAAAGTGAAGAATCCTGCGACTGGTTTGGTCTTTCAGCAAAATGCAGCGTCCTGGCAATTCCAGTTATGCCTGATGAGAATCCAATGAGCTGTGATGCTGCAGATTTAATGTTTAACTTGAGGCTACACCTAAACCTACATTCATCAGGCAAACAGTATCCAAGGTATTGGAACCTCACCCTCTTGAGCTCTCTTTGCAGTCTTCAGAGGGAGCAATTCAGCTCTCCCTTGGAGATGTCAATTAATAAATTTATTGAGTTTGCTTGTTTTGGGTACCTACTTTTAGGTGGAGCCAAGCCAAACCCAGAGACCCCAAGCAAGTGCAATGTCCCATTCTCATGGACATTGGTGTCTGTAGTGGGGGGCTATACAAACGGAAACATTTACAATTTATGTGAGAGATAAAAGAGGCACCGAGAGATTTCCTTAGCAGCTACGGGAAGTCCATGGCTGGTTCAACGAGGTTTTGTGTGCAGTGGTATCCAAAGTGTGCATCATTCACTCCTCTCCTGATACAATTTAATTTTTCTTTTGTATAAGAGCATTCAAGACTGAAAGTTAGAGATTTTACAGAAAAGAGCCAGAAGGAAATATCTGATTTCTCGTACAACATGGGTCAACATATTGCATCTGATTGCTCACAAGTGAAAAACACAGTGCTGTACCAGCTACTAGCCAGAAAATTAACTCTATCCCAGCCAAAAGCAAGAAAAAGGTGTAGGTTTCAGTTATGTTGCAGCATTTCTTTAAAATCTTGATACTAAATTCTCAAAGCAATATTGAATTCATCTCTTCAGGAAGTGTGAGGTTTGATTTTATTTTCATGAGCTGGCTCTTGGGCATAAAAAGTGTGAAGAAAGTTAGAGTTCGCAGAGCTTCCTGAGAGTAAACAGTCTCCAAAAGCAGGTTTCCTGCCCTTCAAGACTGATGTATTTTTGTTAAGCTTCCAGCTGGGAACAGCTGTGATATTTTCATCTTAAATGTATGGCCTGGAGTCAGTATCACTGAACTCAAGCCCATGACATCACCCTATTAAAAATAAACTTTATTTCACCAGCTCATCTCCAGTCTGTCTCCCTGTGTCCAGGGAGCAGAGCTTATGCAGCAAGGCAGAAAGATCATAGGCACTACAGGTGAAATTGTGTGTTTCATCCCCAAAAATTGTAGTATCAGTCTCCAGAGTACTGGAAAAGAGTGGACAACGTGTTGAAACTGCCTTACAGACAGCTTCCAAAGAAGACATTAAAGAAGATGGCTTAAAAAATTATAGAGAGAAATTTAGATGTTTTTTGAGATGTTAGGATGTTTTCATAGAAGTAACAAAACTTGTTATGTACTGATGCCTGGAAACAGTGCAGTATCTCCAGAAATACCCATCAGTGGAAGTTTATTTAATCAGCAGCTGGTGACAGCAGTTGCAGTTCTTTGGAATATTCTTGATGTTACAGCAGTCCAGGATGATGTTGCTGCTCTTCAGCACCATCTGTTGACACTGTCTGTAATTATTTTAATTAGGAACAGCAATCATACAGGCAAAAGTGCACCTTCCCCAACACAACCATATAATTCAGTAAATGCATGACCAAGGGGGTGATTGGAAATAGGGTAAATGTAGCATAAAAAGGATTCAAAGAATATGGCTGCTTGCCACTAGTCCAGAAAGCATTGGTTTTGCTTTAACCCGTTATTATTATTTAATAAACCAGATAACTCATCCATACACAGATCACTGTTACCAAGTAGGGAATGTTTTAAATTTTAGCCTCAAAATATTGGGTCGCCTTTCCTTGAAAATTTGACCAAAACCATGGCAAAATTCAAACTGATGGAGAAATCTTGCTCAGAGTAAAAAAGATGCCACCAGTCTCAAACAAGCCAACACTTCACGTTCTCTTAATTATACATGTATATGCATGATATCTGTGCCCTTGAAAAATCAATGAGTATTTAAAAACCTGCACAGGTACAGGATACAACTTGTGTTCTTGCTTTGTTGTATTGTTTGTGGCAGAATGCCTTCAAATCAGTTGCAAGGAGACTTTGATGCTCCTTGAAGCTCAAAAAACTTTGCAATTTGTCTCCCTGTGCCATCAGTGTAAGTGCCTGTTGGACTTCCCTGGAGAAATTGCTTTCATTTAATAAAGTTTTTATGTCGCATGTGTTAAAAAAAGAAATCCTGCTGGATAATCTTATCTCTTGCAACATCTGCGTATTGATTTGCTTCTTGAGAGCAAGAATGATTTGTAACTCACAACCAAGCTAAAGTAGCATGACTAAATTAAGAGGAGCATTCAGGCAGCTGGAACGCAATTACAGCATCAATGCACTCGCTGTGTTAATGTGATATTAAGGTTATGGATGTAGTGAAACAGGAACCAGTGTGCACAAAGATGCTCTCTCTTCCTTCCCACAGTGTTTGTCTGCTCGTGCTGACATGGGAATGTCTGTGCTAGCTGAACAGGACCCGAGGATACCTGCGGGTTGGTGTGCGCAGACGGGAGATGCCAGCTCAGCTCTGCGCCGCGCCGGCTCACGGCAGCGACTCGCGCTGTGCTCTGTCAGAGAGATTTTGCTCTTGCCCTGCTTGTTTTCCTCAGTCTAAGGGAGGCAGGGAGTGAGTGGTTGCTCTCTTTGCACAGGAGCACCAGGAGGCAGGGTAGGGTGCTGGGCACCTCTCACCCTCCCCTAACTCTTCAGGAGCTGCTGTGGGGCTTCCCCTGGGGCAGCAGAAAGGACCTACAGGAGTGAATCCCTCGGCTGGGATGCACTGCAGCTGCAGTGGCTTTCTCAGGGTCTTAGTTTCCAGTGGAGCATCAGTTGCCAGAGGTGGGTGTCCCTTGACCTCTGCAAAGAACATTTACTGCAGCAATAGAGCTGCCATGGGCCCTCTGGCAGCATCAGTCTGTGCTCACAAGTACAGTACAAAGGTACAGGACCCCAAATAATCTTGACTCCAGTGAAACCTGGGTCCAGCCTCACTTTCTGGAGCCCACTCTGAGATACACAGGTAATGACTTCCTGGAAGGGATTTGCAGCAGGATGTGAGGAACACATGGCAGGATCTGGAATTACCTCAGCCCTCTACTCTGGTGAGGTTCTTAACCAGGTGCAGGGTTGCTATGTAAATCTGGGGTGCATCAGCTCTGGATGTAAAACACTGTATGAGACACATTCTGCAGAGCCAGGTTGCTGGCACAGCATAGCCTGGCTATGTTTTCACCAGTAAATAAAAGAGGCTGTTTTCTGGCCAAAACTGCAGGTTCAGGCACAGCTAAGATCTTGCTTCTGCAGAGAAAAGCATGCCATCTTCATGGCAGCTGATATGTAGAAGTCCCTGAGAAACACCAGGAAAACACCATGTTTAACTTAATCCTTGCATTTGTTTTTCCCCTTCCTGTTTTGCTTTATACTAACATATTTCTTTGCCTTCTTGCCATGAAAACCTTTCTCTACTTTTGTCTACTCAGCAGAAAGGGGAGAGCAGTGGGAGCATGAAACCCTCTGTCAAGCTGGCTGCCTGACACACAGACCTGCAGTAAGAGCAGGTTTTTCTGAGAGACTGTGGAACATCATATACCTTGCCTGGTGCTCACACTCTGGTCTCCTGGAGTGGTGTGGAGCTATAAGCTGTGCTTACAGGTGGTGGTTGCCTCCCCTGCCATGGTGCTCAGCCCTTGTCCTCCCCGGGCTTGGGAAATCTCTGAGATGCTGGTTATCATTTTGGGGGTTCCTTAGTTACAGAGACTGAAAAAGCATGAAGGGTGAGTCACAGTCAACCAGCAGAATGGTCTCATCTGGTGGAACTGAGGCTGCACCTCACAGGCCTCGTCAGGGAGCACACAGTTCTGTCTGAGCCCCCCAGGGGAGTGCTGGGGGCTGCAGAGGGCTGTGGGAGCCCAGCCCAGTCCAGCCTTATCCGTGCTGTTCACCTGGAGCGGTCCTTGGCAGGAGCAGCCGTATGCTGGGTTTGGTCTCAGAGGATGCTGACTTGGATGTAACATGGATGATCAGAACAGCAAGATCCAGGAGTCAGCAAGGAAGGTAAGAGATATTCAAGACCTATTGACTGGCTCTGCATGCAGGTGGTGTGACACAGCTTGTGTCCCTACATCTGCACTTCCCTCCTTAAGGCTGGGATCTATGGATCTGCCTTCCAGGATGAGTTGCTGGTCTGTGCTGGTCTGTGCTTGTCTTCCCCGACTTTGCCTGGGGAAGTTCAGCCAGCACAGGCCACAGTTTGTCAGCCCTTACTTTATTTTCCATATGTCACCCAGTAAAGACTCTGGCAGAAGTTAGCTGCACCTTTGGTTAGCACAGGCGAGGTCAGTAGGGGTGGACCCAATAATTCCTCCACATCCTCTTGTGCACCATGATTCTGTTGTGACAGGAGACTGAGCAGGGTTAAATGTGCCAGATCCACCTCACTAATGTTCCAGGTTCCTTTTATAATACCTTTTTCTACCCTCTGCTGTGTGATTTCTGCAACAAATCACTTGGATATCAGGAATCTGCACGTATTTCACCCAGGGACAACCAGTGATAAGCGTTAGTGCAGACTTCAGTAGTGCTGGTGTGATGAGTCTCTCAAATGTCAAGTCGTGCACATGCCTGGGCCCTGCTTTCTTTCAGCAAGGTCTATTTTTGTTAAAGGACAGCTCAGGAATTTTCAGAGCACACACTCTTCATCCCTTAATGCTGCTCTGCAAAGTCAGTATTTTCCACTGTGATGGGTTGCAGTTTTTGGGATGAGGGAGAAATGAGTTACCCAGAGGAGTGAGTGAGATGCTTCAGAGGCTCCAGTGAGCTACTACAACTCCTGCTAATAAGACATATAACACTATATTACACACCCATCTGGGTTTTCTGTAGGTCTTTTCAAAACTCCTTGTAAATTTGAGGTGTCTGCTGCCTTTTGTCTACAATTCCTTCGCAGATTTTTCATTCGTTTTTGAATGGCTGCTGGGAAAAAAGGTATTGCCTTGAGGGAAAGGAATGATTTATCCAAGTATGAAAGACATTTCAAAAGACAAATGTCCCTACCCAGGCTGTTAACCTTAAGACTCCAACATGAGGATTATGGTCCACTGAGAGCTAGCAACTTTTTTTTTGCGAAGAAAAGGACCTTTCATCTCAGAACTGAATGAGGAGAACTGAAGAGCAACTCCCCTTTCTTTCTGCAGCAGAGTACAACTGTCTTTAGCAGCATTATCAGGCTGCTGGCAGAACTTGGAGTCAGGTTCATAGCAAGCTGAGTTAAGACTGTTTGAAAGAAGACCTGCATTTTTCTTTTTAATTTGCTTATAGTGCTAAGAAGTTTTCCACAGGGACTGCCTCAATTTGCCCCAGGTCATTTAACCACAATTCAGTTAGCAGAAGTGATGGATTAATTTCATTAAAATGACCCAATATTCAATTTTGATTGTAATTTGGAGATGCTGCATGTTGAGTTACTCATTACTGGATCGACCTTTAGCCTCACAGAAGAACTCTTCTGAGGATTGCGCCCCACGTTCCCCCAGACAAGGCTGACAGGTTTGTGTCCTTGAGGCACTGACAGTGTATTGAGAACAAAACATGCCTTAAAGTCAGTGCAGGGCAGGTACTGACCTGTGACCAAATCCTTCATCCTTCCTGTTTCCTTAAAGCAGGGAAAAGAGGGCAGATGACAACAGCCAATCTAACTTCTCATAGTAAGGGATTGTCATATGGATGCTTTTGTTGGATGAATTTTGGACACATTCTTGGTTTAATTGACTAGAGCTGGCTAAAAAGAACTTGAATGCATTGGTCTTCCCTTTCTGCCATTAGCCATGGCAAAGTCAGTCTTGCCCCACAATGGACATGTCCTGGCCAGTGGCTGCCAGCAATGTGGTCTGGCAGGGGGGTGAGGTCCTGAGTGGCCCTGTGGGCCCAGGAGGGAGGGTCATGGGTATGATGCCCACCCCAGGTCTGCCTGCCTTCCCCTTCTGCTGCTGAAGGCTGCATGGACAAGTGGACACTGAGGTGTGGTGGGGAGATTCTGAGTGACCCAAGCAAGAGCTCTGGTAGCCAGCCTTGGGGATGTACCCCACAGAGGCACCCCTGAGGTGTGCCAGCATCCCAGCCTGGACACAGTGCTGTGGAACACCTGACCATCCTGTTGCTGAGATGTAACTCTGCCTCCTCAAGGGATGCAAAGCTGACTAAAGAGCCTCTTCATTATGAAGGACACACTGTCTCTCCTGTGCCCCAATGCTCTGGTGATTGCAGTAAGGGCCCTGCTGCCAGCAAAGCCTTGCAACTGTGTGTGCAGCCACATTCACAGGGTTCCAGCTCTGCCCAGCCCCTGGCAGCCTTTGATCCAGCACAGCACCAAGATGCAGCCGAGTTGTGTCCTTCTGGGGCTACTTCCCGTCCAATTAAGCTTCTGTGTGCTGTGATCTCTATCTTGGTAGTAAGCTGATCCTCTGGCAGGGCATTCGGTCAGAAATTAATTAGTGGGAGGAAAATGTTGTGAGTACATACACTCTTAAGTTTTTATTCTAACAACCTAGTTAATCATTTTGCTTCTTCAAGCAAAGAAAAATAGTGTGAATTCCAGTGCTTTGATCAGGCCTTGACATTTTGATGCTAAATTTCCAACATAAGAATCCAGACCAATAGTGCTATACAAAAGCAATTTGAAAGTGTTTTGGTAGTTTTGAAAGTGTCCTTTCTGGAAGATGGACCAGGCACTCAGAAAAAGGTCTGTGCCCCAACATAATACCAAAAAATGTTGGTGCTGTATGAGGTGGAGAGGAACTTGTGCATTATCCAGAGGTAACTGGATTGAACTTTAATTATTTTCCTTAGTCTCTGTTTGTGAGTGGAGGCTTTTGGGAATCTCAGGGATGCAGAGCAGGCTGACGGAGAACACCCCCTGTGAAGCCACTGCTCCTTGCTCTGCTATTCCTGTCCAGCCAAAGCAGAACATGATTTTTCTCCAAAGTCTAGCAACACTTAATTTTTCTCTCTTTATTCTTTTCTTTCATATTCCTCAAAAATGTACATGTACTTTATCTACTTGGTACAGATCTTCACCATCTGCTGGTGACACTCAATATTCTCATTTTGTTTTGAAGTGGCCTAATTGATTAGAGATCACGTTGCAATGACACGTCTGCAGGCAGGCTGAAGGAGTCAACAGAAGCAGTCCCTTCTCACTGAAACAGAGAGAGCACCTTCCTAGGAGGAAATCATGAGTTAGACTACTTACATTGGTATTTATGTGAACAACCCATTTAACAGAAACACCAGAGCAGATGGGCTCCAACATTCCAATGCCCTGCAGCCATGTGCAGCACTGGAATCCCAGCTCAGCAGAGAATAGCAGTAACAGGAGCTCCCTGTGTCCTGTGGGACAGGTCAGCAGTGCTCATCTGCAGGTTTATTGCACTAACAGGAGATGATTTAATGTTGGCATTTTGAAATAGGTTATTATCCTGTGGTAGCACAAAGGCAAGGATGTGGGGTTGGGGTGATGTGGGGTGAGGCTCTTTTCCACATCTGGGACTCTTCTTACAAGCTAGTGGAATATATTTTAGATTCTGAGCTTAGTTTTCCATCTTTCCTTTCATACAAACCTTTTTATTTTGACATGAAATCACTAATGCAAGCCACTGGGACACTTGCCCTTAATGGGCTGTCATCATCACCAGAGTGCACAGAAATATTAGCTGTGGATCAGCTTGGAGTTGTTTGGAGCAGAGGGCATGTGGCACACAACAAAAATTGCTTGTGGCTAAGTGGGATCATTCTGAGCAGAGTGAGCTTAGACAGGGATTTTACAAAAATCTGGCACCAGAGCTGTGGCATTTGTGCCCTCTGCTTGGTGGGGTTGAGACTGGAATACTCCAGTTTTCTCTGTGCAGCCCTTCATCAGCTGATTAGAAATCTGAAATCTTTCTGAACAGAAAAATAATTTGAAAACCTCTGTTACATTTCTCCAAGTTCAAAAATACAGTTCTGATAATTTGAAGCACCATAGTAGTCTCCAGAAACTGGGATAGTACTCGTCTGTTAGACATCATCTGCCTTGATGCCCATAAGCTCTTTCTAAATGGAGGGGAACTGTAAGGAAAAGTGATGTACTGCAGTCTCATGCCTGTTTTCTTAGCACTGGAGTGCTTTGAATAACCACTTTAGGTGTTAGTTTGGAGATAATGTCAATTATTGCTTCATACAATTTCTGTCTAGCCCAGCATATTTCTGGTGGTGGCCTTATGCACTGAAACTCCTCTGTTTTGTAAGTGGCTGATATTAGCTGGTCAAACACCAAATAGATTTGTTTGGAGTGACTTTTGCAGCTCTGTTTTAATCTTTAGATCTTCCTCTTTAGGAGTGCTGCCTTGTAGACAGCACACTTCAATTTTAAGTCCCTGTCTGGAGAAAGACTTTCAACTGCAAAGGTGTTATAATATTTTCAAAGCTTTTTTCATCACAGATAAAGATCTATACTTGCCTACAGTCAACACCTTTGAAACACCATAAGCAAAACAGAAGCCATCAACAAGCTGCATTAATAGTTTAGAAAGGTATTTAATTATTTATGATGAATCTTCAGCATATTCTTCATATAAAACTTCAGTGTAAAGGAGTTGCCTTTAGATACCCTTCTCTCTGCTCACTACCATACCTCCGGGAACAGTTTATAGGGCTTTTATTTATCAGAGAACATCAGCAACATTTAGTTAACTTGGAAGAAGTGTATTTAAGGCATTTTGCATGCAGGGGTTGTGGTTGCTGTTTGGGGAGGCAGGAGTCAGCACAGGCTTATTTGGTTTCTGCCAGCAATACTGGCACAGAGAGGGTGCTTGGACTGCAGGTCACTTGGAAAGCGTGGCTAGGAGGAATTTTGTTACAGGCTCTCAGGTAACACAATGAAACTGCCACGGTCTGAGCAGCTGTACTGATAACTGAGACCCCAGCAGCTCAGCCAGGAGACTCAGTCTGCCACAGCACTGGTAATTAAATAGTCATTTGATCTTCCAAACTCAAGTTTTCCAGGTATTAGAGCAGCTCCTTTTGTAAATGTTTCTGGAGTTAGAAACAGCTTATAAGGGGTTTGGTCCTCAACAGTCTCAAGGGACTGGGAGTTAGAAATGGATTAGGAATATTAATATCTAAATATTATTATCTGAAAGTTAATTTATCTAGCCAGACAAGAATGTAATTTCCTCTCTGATGTCCATTAAAGTACCCTTTAATGTTCAACACTGATTTTATTTTGTAGCACCAACGAATCCAACATTTTACCTTGCCCTGCCAGAACAGGTGTCTCTGTGTCACTCTCCACTGAGTATTTGGCTTTCTTGGAGAAGCTGGAGGTGGCATGAGAGAGTCACAGACACAGAGTTTGTGTTTCTGTCCTTGGCTTGTCTCAGGTTTAAATTAAACAAGTGTGACATGAGGTGGGGGAAAATGAGGAATATGGGCTGAAATGGTAAAACAGATTTGCAGGACATAAAAGCTGTTTCTCAGAAGCACTCCTCTCATCACCAGCATCTCTCCTGTTACATCTGGATGCTCTTACCCTGCATTTCCAGGTTAATTTTTCACCTTTGCAAAAGGGTCTTAATATTTCCTGCTTTCATGGCATTACATCCAAATGTGTAATTCCAGAGACTACCAATGAACTTTCATAAACCCTCAGATTTACCAAGGCAGAAGATGTTAAGTGCTCACTGATGTATCAAAAGATCATTGCTAAACATGGCAGTTGAATATTGTCTTCCTAAGGTCCAAGTTGGTGCCTGCTCCCACAGCCTTGGGGTGTGGTCCCCCTTTGGCAGGGGTGTCTGGATGTGTCAGCCCTTGATGGAGCTTGGGTCACTGCATGAAATGGCTGGTAGTCTAAGTCCTGTCCTCAGGGAAAACATAAACAGCAGGATAATTAGGCTAAGAACACAGATTCACAGGCAGATTTTTTGCACATTTATTATTTTCCTATCCACAGCCAGTGGACAGGGAAAAAAAAAGGTTAGAAATAAAGAATGATGTAGTCTTATACAGTAGCAGAACTAGAAGGGGTTAATTTCACAGTTTCTGCTGGGAGTTCATCTTTTCTTTGACTACTGCTAGCCTATACCTGCTGGGCATCACTTTTATCTCTGACTCAAAGGACACTTCTGAAGAAATTTCCTTCCCTGGCAGTTTTTAAACTTGAAAAAAATCTCATAATCTAAAGCATTTCAAAAATGAAAAAGAGACTCTGGACCTACTTGCAAGAATGTTGTCATCTACCCTCTAAAAGCACTGGTTTTCCCTCTCTGTGTGAAACAAAAAAATGCTGAAGAAAAGAGAAGAAGTCCAGGTACCAAGTCAATGCACTTGGAAAACAAAGCAGCATTTAGAGACAGGTTTATTTAGCACTGTGCCTCACCTTGGGAGCTTTTAGACCTGTGGGTTCTGAAGATCTGAGATGAGGTTCTTGCCTTCTACAAAAAGTAAATTTCTTGCCCTTGTGCTTGCAGAGGAAATACAATCCAAAAGGAATAATAAAAGCCTAAGTCAAGAGAACACCTTTGCTATTTAAAGAAAATTTTGCTTGGACTAGGGGGAATCTGGCTCATGATACTTAAATATTTGAACCTGGCAGTAGTAACCCATCTCTGTTTCCCCACTTAGGACTTCCACAGACTCTTCACAAAGTAATCATGGTGGTGACAACAATCAGGGACCTGAGTCTTCCCTATTTGTGCAAAAATTCACAGTAATGGCATGCCTTTGACCTTTGGTGTTCTGAAACAAGAACAAGAGGAGAAAGAGAGACAGGAATCAAATCAAATTGTACATTGATTTAATTGCCTTAGATCCCTTCTCCAAGGAAAATGCTGCGAGAATAGGGATCTGGACTTGATGATCTGAAAGTTGTATTCGTGTATCAGTCAGAGATCCACCTATTCTTGCAAGATCTCTATTGTGTAGGCAGGAAATGGGAAGTTTCTCATATTTTTCCAGCTCAAGAATGTAAATGGAAACACAGTCATTTGCCATTTTGTAGGTATCTCATCTTTGTTCTACCAGAAATGTACACCATTGAAATTACTACTGCATAAAAAGTCACTAAAATATCATATTGAGGCATGGTGAGATGCAAGCTTCTTGAGCAGCCTTTTGTTTCTCCTATGAGAAGCCCATATGGAGAATGGGGATATTATGGAAGTCTTTCCTTTAGGTAGAGCATGAGAGCTCTTGGAACTTTTGTCTCACGTGGCAGATTGGCTATCTCTGTCCTAGGCAGATAAGCTGCTCTAGAGCAGCACTCCCTGTCATTGCTGCATTCCCAAATAACAATCACCTTTCCTGTGGGGACAGTGAGGACAGTCAGTTGCCTTTCTGTTCACTGTGCACATCATGCACATACACAGCAATCCTTCAGCATATGGAAATTTGCTACAGAGGCCCTTATCACCTAGGAGACAAGCTTTTAGACCAGCACCACTACTATGAGCTCACTAGATGTCCATGCACATCCTCTTGATTCCTGGGACTCTTATTTGTCATCATGTTGTGAGAGAGAGCCTGGTTAAATTAAAACCGGAGAAGAGCATTAGCACAACTTCAGCACTCCTGCAAGAATCTGTTGCCACTCTCAATATCATCAAGCTCCAGCAGAGGAGGGGCTGTGGGGCTGTGGCCCAGCTGAGCTGCTGCACAACATGATGTGGATTTTGAGGCTTTAAATGAGTTTTAATCGGCACTGACAATTGCGTGCATCCATGTCTTTCCTGCAGAAAGTCCTGCAGAAACAAGAGCAATTATTCTGGTTAAAAACAAGGCTGTAGAGCAGGCAAAATGGGGTCCAAGAAAGCAAGCATGCTTTTCCATTAAAACAATTGGAATAATGCAGTTCTATGAAGCATTTTCTTCATGTCCAATGTTATTTTTATTCACCGAGCTCCATGTTACTTGCTAATTAAAAACAAAACAAAAAAAAAAAAAAAAGAAACAGAGAAAGGGTTTTAATTTTAAAGGCTTCCTCTGTCTTTTCGAAGTAAGAAGCTCAAAGCAAAGCACAAGTTGGTAGCTTAGATTCAGACATAACTCAGTGCAGATCTCCTTCCTATGAAAGATGTTTGCTAACTCAGGGGTCACTGTCACTGTAGAGGGGACACAGTGGGTATGCAGCTTCTGATATAGCTCTCTGGTTACCAAGCTCTGAAGCTATCAAAAGCTTAAAGTCCAGGTTATCCACATCCTCACCCTGAGCTGGATCTCTTTCATTCTGGAGCCAAAGAAGCTTCCAGCCAGCTCAAAACTGATGTGACAGAAGTACTAAATTTAATGCTTAAAGTTTTTTTGGTCCTACACACATTCGGCTCTGAGAGGCTGATACCTTACCCAAGGACTGAATGTTTGCCTGTTCTGTGTGTTTGCCTCTGTCTGTTGTGTGTGTTTTGACTCATGCATTCAAAACACCATCAAACAGAAGGAGAATTAACAAATCCTTTGTGTGCTGGGGGTTGAGTGGTCATATGCAGAAGCTTCTGGCCATGGCAGCTGCCTGCATTTTGGGGAACTGAATGCCCACTTGGTTAGACAGAAAGGAAAACTATTGCATGTGGGCAAAGTGATGAGGATAGTGAGATACTGGAACTGGTTCCTGAGAGAAGTTATGGATGCCCCATTATAGGAAGAGTTCAAAGTCATGTTGGACTAAGCTTTGAGCAACCTGATTTAGTGGAAGATGTCCCTGCCCATGGTCAGGGGCTGGACTAGAACTTTAAAGGTCCCATACAACCCAAACCATTCTATGATTCTATAATGAAGTGATGAGTTTGGACCCTGGGGTCCAGGTTGTTTCCTAATGCTCTGACTGAGAAACCTGAGTAGGAAGGAAAGTTGTGGTAGCTGCTGTGTATTTGTGAGAGAAAGAGGGAAACCATCAAGGTTCAGCTCAGTAGGCAACCAGAGAAGTGCTTTCCGTGAAACTAGGAGAGAAAAAAAAAAGAAACAAAGCATGAAACTTTGGGTGGAAGGAATCAAGGCCAGAGACAATGTATCTTACTATGTACTCAGGGGAAAAACACACTTTACATACTTGGAAAATAACATACCTCTCAGCCTTTTTTTCCTAGTAGAAACACTGCAATTTTGTGCAATTCCTTGGATCAAAAAAAAGCAACTACCCAGGCAATTCAGACCAAGCTACAGACCACAGCCCTGGTTTCCTTGGTCATCACAGCAGCAGGGTGGTGATTGCTCTGGTGCTGTTTTCTGGTTGTCCTGAAGATGAAGACTGGGTAAATGAAGCAGAACGAAACCAACATGAAGAATATTATCATCAGTACACAACAAATGAGTCACATAATGTTCCAGGTATTCGAGTGCAGAAGTTTTCTCTGCTGCATTATTTGAATGAAGCACATTATATTTGATTGTGTCGGTAGAAAAGATTTTTCCTCCAGTGGAATTTTTAGATTACTTGTTCTTCCTCATGCATTTATTTGCAGTAGATGCAAAGAAAACCTGTGTGTTCTGCTATCTCTTTTTATGCTGTTGGGTGTAGATGTAAGTTCTCTAAGACCAGGATATTATTATTTGTAGCAATGGGGAGCAAAGACTCCCACAGTTATTTAACTGCTTGGTGCGTCCTGGGGACGGTCTGATCTTGAAACACTAACATTGTAATAAAACATGATGATAATAGTGTCTTTGGGAGGGCACCCCCTGAAATTGCTTTTTGGATGTTGTCAAGCACTTTTATTTACCAAATAGATAATAGACTATAAATTAGAGGTAGTAATTAAAAATTTGAACTTATCTGAATGTAATTTTCAAGGAGATAAGGGTATTCCTGTTCATAAAATCTACAGTGCTCAGTCAGAAAGATGACAATTGTGTGTGATTCAAGTGATCTATGGTATTCTAAAGCAGCAAATCACATAGCTGTGGCATTTAGTAACAGCTATCAGGTGACAAAGAAAGATGGATCAAAACATGTTTTTACAAAACATGTCCATTATGAATGACAAGTATTAATAAGTACCACTGATTTTAATGCAAATAAGCATCCCATTAATAAACATCATATTCCACTGAGAAGCCCTTCATATTTTAAATACGGTCTGTCTTTCTTGCCATTGTCTCAAAGGCTGAGAGTGTATAGGTCTTAAATCTTCCAAGTTTTGACCTCTCAGTCAGGATCAGTTTTTGGCCATGCCCTACCACGGCATGTCCTTGGCCACCCATAGTCTCCAGAAACAGCAGCTGAAGCAAGGGGAAAATAAAAGGTGGTGGAGACCCATCCTCCAACTCCTGCCTTCAGGAGATCTGTGCATGGAATTGGATAAATCCTATCCTCAGTCTCTGAAGGTCTAGGGAATGAAGAGGCTGCCTCTAACTTTCTGTTAGGCACTTAGTGTAAATGACTATGGGAGAGTAGTGGTTTGAGTGGCCTGAACAGAAAGGGCTTGGAGTCCATCTCAGGGACTGTGGGGGAGAAGATGCCTCGCAGCCACACTCCATGGTGAAAAGCAGTCATCAAAACAAGATTTGATTAGCTGGGGGGCCCAGGCTCAGCCCAGTGAATGTCCTGCTTGGTCCTCTGCTTGAAAAGGGGAAATTAACATCTCTCAGGCAAACCTGCAGGAAATGGTGATCCTGTAGCTGGGAACAGAGAGTGCCCGGGCACAGGGACAGCAGGGGAAGAGGATCTGCCCCAGCTGTGCGGGGAGGAGAGCCCTTCTGTCCCACTCAGGGCTGCCTGGGGCCGTCACCTTTCCCTTCACTCAGCTGGGCCCTCACCTCTCACCTTGGCCCTGGGGTCTCTGGGCTCTGCTCTAATGCACCACAAGGCATCTTTCTCAGGCTGGGAGCGGGGGTGTCCATGCAGCAGAGACGCCCATGGGGCCTTCTCTACCATTTCCCTCGCACTGCTCCCCACTGCTCCCCGGGCAAGGACCCGTTTGTGTCTCCAAACGCAGCTCTGAAGCACGTACTTTGTCCCCCCGACTGCCAGCTGCTGTTAGTGGGGAGGAATGTTTGGTGTAATTAGCACTGGGCGTGTCAGAAAGCACCAAAGGTGGATGCTGGCAGTGGCTCTGGCCGGGTTGTGACGCCGTGACCCGCGGGGGAGCTGCTGCCTGCTCAGGGCCGCAGCCCTCATGGCCGGCCTGGCCTGCCTGGGGCTGGCGGCCCCGCTTCGAGCGCGGCAGCCTTCACAGAATCACAGAATCACCAGGCTGGAAGAGACCTTCAATAACATCGGGTCCCACACATGTCCCAACACCTCAACTAAACTGAACCATGGCGCTGAGTGCCACATCCAATCTCTTTTTAAACACATCCAGGGATGGTGATTCCACCACCTCCCTGGGTAGGCAATTCCAATATTTTATCACTCTTTCTGTAAAAAACTTTTTCCTAATATCCAACCTATATTTCCCTTGGAGCAGCTTTAGACTGTGTCCTCTTGTTCTGTTGGTTGTTGCCTGGAAGAAGAGACCAACCCACCTCACTACAACCACCTTTCAGGAAGTTGTAGAGAGTGATAAGGTCACCTCTGAGTCTCCTTTTCTCCAGGCTAAACAACCCCAGCTCCCTCAGCCGTTCCTCATAGGGCTTGTGTTCCAAGCCCCTCACCAGCCTCGTTGCCCTCCTCTGGACACGCTCAAGCGTCTCCATGTCCTTCCTGAACTGAGGGGCCCAGAACTGGACACAGTACTCAAGGTGCGGCCTCACCAGTGTCGAGTATAGGGGAAGGATGACTTCCCTGCTCCTGCTGGCCACACTATTCCTGATACAGGCCAGGATACCATTGGCCTTTTTGGCCACCTGGGCACACTGCTGGCTCATGTTGAGTCGGCTGTCAGCCAGCATCCCCAGGCCCCTTTCTGCCTGGGCACTGTCCAGCCGCTCTGTCCCCAGCCTATAGCGTTGCAGGGGGTTATTTTAGCCAGAATGCAGGACTCAGCACTTGGACTTGTTAAATTTCATCCTATTGGACTCTGCCCATCCATCCAACCATTCCAGGTCTCTCTGCAGAGCCCTCCTACCTTCCAACAGATCGACACATGCTTCCAGCTTAGTGTCACCTGCAGATTTACTAATGAAGGACTCAATCTCCTCATCCATGTCATCAATAAAAATATTAAACAGAACTGGTCCCGGCACAGACCCCTGAGGGTGGTGACTGGTCCCCAGCTGGATGCAGCACCACTCACCAGCACTCTCTGGCCATCCAGCCAGTTCCTAACCCAGCAAAGAGTGCTCCTGTCCAAGCTGTGGGCTGCCAGCTTTTCCAGGAGAATGCTGTGGGAAACAGTGTCACGGGCTGTCTGCGCCTTGCGAGCCCCGCTGATAAATCTGCCCTGGGATTAGTATCCAGCAGCCCTGGCAGCTCCATTCCTGCTCAGCTCCCTGTGCAGAGCTGGCCCTGTGGCGTGCAGGGAGAGTCAAGGTGCCCATGGGGTCTGCAGTGCCCTGGGGAGGACACACTGAGCTTGGGCAGCTTGGCGGGAGTCCAGCCAGCCTCACAGCCTGGGTGCCACAGCCATGGCACAGCCTGGGCAGCCCTACAGCCTGCCTGGCACAGCAGGGCACAGAGCCAGCGACACGCCTGCTGCTGCTTTTTGGCCTCCCTCATACTCCCTAGGAAATGCACCCAGGGACTTTCATGGACTTCACCAGCCTTCAGTGGAGAGGGAGTGGAGGTTCCTTCTTTGCTTTCTTTAAAATAAAAATTCAAGCCTTATTCCATGCCCTCTCTGCCTCCCACACAAATTCTAATACTCACAGTTAATTATTTTTCAGTTTCTGTTTTGTAAAACACAAATGTTTCTCAGGGACAGAAATCTGACAGCTCTTACCTAGAGGGTGCTATATAATCCTAAAAGTAGGGAAAAAATTAAAATTAGAAATAAAAGGAGAAAAAAATCAAAGATATTTGGCTGTCACCAGATACCCATGAGTGTATTTGATCTTGGAAAAAAATATGTTAAAATGGAGTGGAAAACCCAAAAAAGGATAATGGAAAGACAGGTGTAAAATTATGGCCTGGTTCAGCCAGCAATGAAACAGGAAGAGATGAGTCCTGAGCACCACAAAGAGGTGGGCTGAGTGCTATTGCAGGGACAGGGAAGGTGACTTCTTGCAAAAATGGTTTTAGGTCACAAATACTTCAAAACTAGTATTTATTCCCCCATCAATAAGTGAAAACTAAAAAAGGCAAAAGGCATTTATCAGTGCTTTAAGTGGAAAACACCCTTTCAAGTATGTTTGATAGTGATCTGAGACACAGCTGCCAGTCCTGGCAGGCAGCAGCAGCCCAAACATGCTATTCTTAGACCTGGAAAGCGTAAGTAGGTCAAGTTACAATTGGTTCTTATAAACACCATCTCCACTAAAATCAGGAATCAATATGAGGTCAGAAATTTGCAGTATGTTGAATCAGCAGGGTAAAACAGATGGGGTTGGTAAGAGCATGGTGCCAATAGCACCAAGGTCGCGGGTTCGATCCTCCTGTGGGCTGTTCACTTCAGACTGGGACTTCATGGTCCTTCTGGGTCCCTTACAGCTTAGATTATTCTGTGATTCTGTGGGTTAATTTAGCCTCCAAATACCTGTACTTTTGGTCCATTTCCATTTTTACCAAATGTGGTTTTGCTCCATATGCTATCAAGTAGTTGATTTCTCCCTGGCTGGGGAGGTACCATGAGCCGCCTGAAGGTCTGGCAGATACAACACAGCAGGAGTGTTTGGAGATGCTTTTTATTTACAAGGTAAAGCTAAATAGTTAATGAGATTAAAAAAATAGTTGCAACTTGTCAAGTGCTTAGTGATTGTTAATAAACACATGGCATGTGTGACTGGGCTGGTTCCAGAGTCACAGGGCCCAGTGTGCCACAGCTGAGAGGGATGCACAGGTTGTGCCAGTCCACCCGGGTGCCTGACTCCTGGAAATATAGTCCTTCAGTCATGTCTGTCCTTGGCCAGCGCCAGCCAGCCAGGAGCCCTGGAAGCACATGGGAGTGACCACTTCCAGGCCGTGTTTGCTGAACATGCATTTCAGGTCCCATTCTTCGCTGGCTGCACCAAGGGCTTCCCAGGGACTGGGGCATCAGCGGTGACTGGAGGCACAGCAGGAGGCAGAGTTCTCCCCAGCAGGGCTTCCCATGGTGTCCTAGAGGAGTTACCATCGCTGCTCTCCCCTGATCTCCTGTGTCTTTTGGAGCTGCTCACATCTGGTGGACACAACCCTGAGCAGCAGTGGCTGCTTTTGTTAAACTGCTGGCTAGAAAGGAGGCATGAGGAGCAGCAGAGGTGGATGGGGCTGGGCAGCTGAGGTGGTGCTCCACAGGGCACTGTGTCCCTGAGAGGACTGTGCCAGTGTCCCACCTGCTCCTAATGGTGGCTATGCCTCCACCAGTGTCAGTGCTGCTCACACAGAACACCTCACCAGGGTCCTGGCTTCCCTAAAGCCACTGCTCTCTCCTCTGTCTGTGCTCTTGCCTCTCTTTCTTTCTGGGATGGAAACATTTAGACATGGAGGGACTTAATTTGTAGGCCAAAAAGAAGGTTTGGTGTGAAATGTGGGTAGAAAATCCAGTGTAGATTTTAATCCTGCATTCTCTTCCACATCTTCCCCCCCCACCATTTTCATCTGCTCAGTTTTATTCCATATTTTATCCAGTCTTTGGGTCTGGCGTTACAAATTTGTTTCTACTCTATTCCACACCAGTATTACATTACAGCTCAGGGACCTCCTTCACGTCCATTTGAGCACTGCCTAATTATAGCTTGAGCTGGCCTTGTAAATAGGCACAGAATCTTTTCCAAATCACGTTCCTCTTCATCCTTTCCATTACAAAGGCAGATGGGCTGCAGTTGTTTACAGCCACCTTGGTGAAGGATCCAAGACCAGAACATCTTTATCAGCAATGAGATCATGCTGATCTTGAAAAAAACATCCATGCTTGATTGCAGACAATGAGGACGGAAGAATACACCAAAAGGAGGTTTTCAGATAAGCCTGCTAGGCAGGGAAATGTCTGGAGACTGATCAGTGAGCTCTTGACAGAAAAGACTGAGGCTTAGCTGAACCTGAAATGAAAGAGGGATCTCCTAATTGTGAGTCTGAGCCCTTTCACTGATACTGCAACAGAGTCAATGCACTGATTTAATTCCTTGCCCTTGTTAAAACAGATTCAAAGTTCTGACATGTTTGGGATCCCATTATCTACCAAAATCCAAGTTAAATCTTTAAGAACTTCAGTTCTCAGTTGGTATAAATGTGTCAAGTCCTGTGATTCATAATGATTTTCTTGTGTCTTTGAAGTCTTCCTTGCAGCTCTAGCATGAAGCAGCATATTAGCAAACAGGAATACTCTATTTAAACTGAAAATCATGTGTGCATATACTGTAGTTAGAAGTGCTTGACAATAGGAGTCCTGAGGTGCAAAGCCATCAGGCAAATGACCTCCTAACCCAGCAATTTGTGTTTCACCTTTCAAGCAAATGTTCTGGTTTCCAGGTCCTAATTCAAAGGGCAGCAACAGTATCACTGTCAAGTTCGTAAGTAGCCCTTGGCTACACTGCAGCTTTTAATGTAGGAATAGAATTGTACTTACATATTAGCTGACACAAGATACAGCTGCAGCTTGGGTAGGTCCTGCCTGTGTAACTGGATATATCTTTCATTATATCCTCCAGGCTGCTCAAGACCACTGATGGCAATGTTTAGAAGACTGGCAAATCACAGCAACTTAACTCTAAAATGAAATCGTCCGCTAAATTTATTCATTAGCAACACACTTGCAAATGGGCATTTCTTGCACCATATTAAGCATTGCCACTACACAGAGAGATATCTTAGTCCCTGACAGTCATAAAATTAACTGTGAGTGTATGATAGCACAGAGATAACAGTTTGCACTGCTGGCTACAGTCTTGGTCATTTGTAATCACTGAGGTCCTGAGAGTTCATTGGAAAGAGAACTCAGAGCACAGGTGGTCTCTTTCTTTGATTTTCCTTGTGGATGCCTTATGTTTTCATACTATTGACCCTCTTCAAACAGAGGCAGGTCTCCTCTCTTCCTGATGCCATTTGTGCTATTTTCTGTTGTCTTGCCAACAGTTCTTATCCCCTTTGTTTCTATGCCCCTGTGCTTCTCCTCTCTCTGGGCAAAGAACCATTTGTGTATCCTGCTGTTTTTTTTACTGGGATCCCTCCGATGCGCAACTACAGCTGCCTTTGCCCTTTCGATGATGACTTCACTCACATGCTTTTGCAGAATTGTGCCTACCACTGACACCACAATGTGACAAAATACTTGCATGCAGTTGGTAATTGCCCTATTTTAGTGTCCAGGTTGAAGGCAGGTTATCACTGATGTTATCCTGACTAGTGAATGTCTCTTCTACAGGTGTCAGGCCTCTGTTTTGACTACCCTGTACTGATATGGAGCAACCCAAACAATACTCCATCTGCAAGGATGTGCACTTCTGTAACTGAGGTGTTTAGTAACATGATACTGAAGCAGACATCACAGCAGTCAAAAGAATCCCAAAAAACCAGAATGCAAAACAGAATCAAAAGAACCAAATTAACAAAAACCAGCAGGGGCTAAATCAATTAGAAGCTATTGCCATAATTTTTTGGTAGTAAGTTCAACCTCCTGCTTCTGGCAAGACCAGCCTGGCTGCAGAACATTTGAGGCTCCTTGAGGATTCCTGAGAGCCTTTTCTCCATATAGTCTTTATGGAGTACTTTGGTCTCACTTTGGTTGACTTCCGGCATCCTCCTGGAGGTTTCCAGCTGTTACCAATGCTACAACAGGCAAAAAGGTGGTCCAAAGGGCAACACATTCCTTTACTGACCCACCATGAGGACGAGACTCTGAGCAAAGAATGACACTGAAGACCTCTGGGAAAATGGCCAGTGATCCCAAGATTAAACCTGTCAGGCTAGCTGTGGTGATGATCACCGGGATTTAGAGGGACTGAGACAGAACTGAATCACTCCAGATCCAATATATCTCCTCAAATGGCTTGAGCCAAACAACAATATGTTCCTCTATGTTACCCACACTCATCATGCTCCAACATTTGGCTCCAGGGTCGAACAGGGAGCATGGGTTGGCATCATATCTCACTCAGAGGTCTCCAGAGGTGCCACCTGGTTCTCTTGGAGCCCATGTATTGATCTGTGCATCCGTGTCCCCACGCCTCCAGGAAGAGGGTCCTCACTAAATTCAGTGGTGGCACTGGTGACTGCTGTGACAGCTGCTTGTCTGGAGTGCAGTGAGAAATGACTGCAGCATTCATGTGGGAAATAAAAGACCTGGAGTCAGTTTCCTCAGCCTAGGGAAGAACAGGTTTGCTTCTCCCAGTACAGCTTGTGGGGAATCTTTTTCACCCAGTGCTGTAAAATGTGGCATGCAAGGCTCATGGGATGATAGGGACTTGGACTGGGGGGGATGGGGATGACAGCACAGTAACTGAGGTGCAAAGTGTCCTTGACCTGGCTAGGCTGAATATGTGGGACCAGACTGCAGGAACACAGGGCCACGGTCCCTCCTTTTGGCTCTGTGGGCTGTGGTACATGGTATCACCCTGCTGTGCACAGAGCAAGGGTTACATACCCATTTCATGTACTACCTGAACTTGTGGCTTCTGGTTAATGGAACAGAAAGCTTCTAAAAAGCTGAAACTGGTTACACTTCAGCTGTATTGGCATTTTTGTGGTATTTCTTGGACTACAGAAAGCCCCTCTATTGGTCAGTGGCAAAACCTCAAATGGCTGGAATAAGAGTATATCCATTTTTTCATTAAGGGCACCACCATTTGAATATAACATGCCTGCATAACAATTTGCCTGTGGCCTGATTCAGCAAAGCTCAAGTGTACTCAACTCTGAGTGAGAAGAGCTATTCTGAAATCAGCAGCTGACTCACCAACAGCTAAACATGCACTTAAGCACTTGTTGGGATGCTGCAGTGTGGCTCCTTGCCTGTGGGGAACTTGGTGCCCAGCCGGGCTGGGGGTGGCGAGAATGGACACCCCTCATCCCCCGAGCTGTACATTTATTATATGATCACTTTTTTGCCACTAGGCAGAAAAGAGGTTGGGATCTAAAGCCAGTGGCACTGGGGATTTTTTCCTTCCCTGTCTTGCCTCCCTCCAGTTCCTAATGGGACTGTGGCTCTCAGAAGACCCTCAAGTCAAAGTCCCTTCCTGTAGTGTCAGCTGGGACACAAGCACCCAGCAAGCTGCACACCAACATTCCTTCCACTGTATAACTAAGGCACTTACTTAAATGTCTTAAAACACTTTGCTTGTAAGTGAAGAGGTATTTTTTCAGGCCCAGAACACTTACAGGGAGGGGTTTTTTTGTTGCTGGCTTTGATTTCATCAGCTGTGTCCGTTTTGGGGTTGCCTCTTAGTAGGCGGAAAAAGGCTGAAGGTGACTGTGGATTATTTAACTAGTGCCCTCAGTGAAGAGTTATCTAGTCCTCCTAATCCTTCTCCCTGTGTTCTCTTGATTTCCATGCCTGGAAGAATAAAAGCACCAACCTTCAGCTGAAACATTATACTGCAGGATCCTCACTGTAGAAATCATCCAAACAAGTCCTTCTGGGATTAGATAATACCCAGCCAGTACTTAATGAGATTTTGAAGCAAGAGCTGACAGGTGTCCTGTGGCAGGGATGGATGCACATTCCAGGGATAGCTGTGGAGAGGGGCTTTGGAGCCCCAGACCCATGGCAACAGTGGCATGATGTTGCCTTGGCCACGTTGTCAACAGTAGGCTCTGGCTGTACATTGTGCCTTGGCTGCCTGAGACCACCCAGCTCATCCCAGGAAACCTGCCAGGCGTCACGACTGCACTGGAACAGGAACAGGGCTGGTGGGAATATATAGAGCTGAGAGCTGCAAGGAATACTTCAGATGCTGCTGCAGCAAGGACTAATGACTGAAAAGGAAAACTCTGCTTGAAATTCAGGGTCTATGAAGATTAGCTTTCAAGCCTCTATAAACTATCAGAATCTGTCTTTTGCCTGAACATAAACACCAAGGCCTTCAGATTATCTCCTCACAGGAATGACATGATCCAAAGGTCTGGTAAAAGACCCATATTCATAATTGTAAAAAAAAATCACAGTCCCAACAGGGAAATCTTGCTACCTAGAACAAGAGCAGGGAGTTTGTGCTTGGTATGTTTCTTTTTGAAAAAATGATTTTTGAAATAGACTTTAAAAACCCCCAACTTTCTTAGATTGTTACAGAAGATATTTTCAGTACATAAAGTAAATGAACAAGACAAATATTTTTAAATGTATGACTTTGACAAGTGAGACTGATCCTGGCTGGGTTTAGATAGCAATTTTTAAGCAAATTAATTTCAATTGCAATAAAGGGGTTAGTGGTGAATTCTGCATGAACTCCAGGCTTCATATCTAGACTCCCTTTCCTCCTTGCTGAAAGCATCTTGTGCTGTGTTCTTTCTGTGATCAGGAAGCAGGTTTGTATTGGAATAAAATGCTTATAAGAGATGAGGGTTATTTTGGCATCTTTAATGGTGTCTTGTTATGAAAATACTCCTTCTGGTTCTTCTCCGTCTCCAAGCTGGAGATGGAAGCAAAAGTTGGAAGCAAAAGAAGTTACTTCTCTAGGTCTTCATCATACAAACAGGTGAGCAAAAAAAAGTCGTGCTGGCTTTCTATAGATGTCTTTCTCATCTTTCCCTGCCTCCCCCACCCTGTTCTCTCCTCTGGGTTTATCTAGGAATAAAAGAGAGTCGATGCAATTGTTTCATTGTCCATGAACTACTTACAGCAAACAGCTTTCCAGTATGCCCTCTATGAAATGGAAAGACGATAGCTCAGTCTTCAGTGATCCTCAGCTTTGAAATTCAAAGAAAAGAACTTGCTGTCTTTAAAGTAAACAAATAAGGCTTTGGAATGGAAAAAAACCCTCAACCTTTTTTTTTTAGTAAGCAATATTTTCAGGCTTTCCTCTTTCTGTCTCTTGAATAAAACATCCGATACTTTTTCAAAGAATTTTTTGTCCAAATGAAATAAGTAGACCTGAAAATATTTTCCATTTTTTCACAATAGCTTGTCCTGCAGGTCCATCCAGTTTTCACAAGAGTGCAAAAGGTCCAAGAGATGGACAGAATAAGTATTGGTAGAACTAAAAACATGACAGAGTCTCTCTAAATTTCCTGGGGTTTAAATCAGGCCCTAGAGGGAGTTTGTTTTGCCAGCTGTGATGTTTCTCCCTGAGCTCACTGCAGCTACAATTTGCAGTAAACATTAACTGTTTCTCTACTTCAGTTTTCCCATTTGTCCAGGAACATATTATAGGAAAACTAAAAAACAGTCTTTACATATTATAGGAAGACTAAGAATCAGTATTTACAGATCAGATTAATTTATGTAAATTCATCACCTCAGTGAACTGTTTTTAGGGAAGATAGTGAGAAATAAACTGTGAATAATTCGTCCCCAGTCCTACAAAGATGAAGGTGGGAGAAGGGGCATTTTAAAATCTCACTCAATGTGTCAGCAATTTTCTCCAGGCTTTTTTAGCTCAAATGGTTTTTAGCAAAATTAAAAAAAAAAAAAAAGGTGTTAAAATAAGTCTTTTCTAGAAGTTTTCAGGGAATGTTTCTAATGGAAAAAGGTGCATACAAGCCCTCTTGACATTTTCTGGTAGCTGGGATTACGCAGGATGAGGAAATTATGCAGAATGAGTAAATGCCATTGAAGCACATGGACCCGCCTCCTCTTACTGCCTTCCGGCCACCAAGCTGGTTTTAGGTTATAATGTGCTAGCTGGGCTGAAAGGCTGGTGAGAAACTGGGGGTTGCCACTCTGCTTGCATTATCTTTCTATGGCAGAAACCAGAATATTCCTGCAGTGAGGTGTGCCTCCTATCAGCAACTCCCACCTGTATAGCACCTGAAATTAGGAGAGTAGCTATTAACAATTTACCTCCTCCGACATGCATTGATTAGTGTATCTAGAATGTAAGCAGGAAAATGCCACAGTTTGGCTTCCTGAAGTTGCCTGATTTGGCTTTGACTTTTACAGCACCATGAAATCATAGTGTAGGCTCCATGGGTACTGGGTAATTCCCCAAGGTCCCGTTTGCGTGCTGCTTCCAGAGAGCACTGCAATGATATTTGAGTTCCTGAGCACCCTCCTGTGTTGCGGTGGTGTGTTCACAGCGTGGGTGCAGCATTGGTGCCGTGCTGCTCTTCCTGTGCTCAGCCCAGGCTGCTGCCTGCCCTCCCTGCACCGCAGCAGCGCTGCCTGTCGGGTGCCCGAGCTGAGCCGTGCTCCACCTTGTGCTGCTCCAGCTGCCCCAGCTGCCAGTCCCCTCTCTTCCTCCCCTGGGAAGTGGATATCAAACATCAATATGAGAGGTTGGACAGATCCACAGTCCAACTTAGGAAGGGAATGTTCTGGTAGCCTGCATGGATGTACAAAAGCCAGGGCCAGTCAAGTCGCTATTGAATTCCTCAGAGATGATGAGCCTGTGTCTTTCCTTCTGAGCCATCAGACCTGCTTGGGTCTGACACCTCCTTCCAGAGCTGCACGTGTGGTCATGGCCAATGCAGGACTGTGACCTTACAGTACTTCTTGTGCTTCATTAGTTCCTATTAGACCTCCTTATCACATTCCAGAAGTTTATTTCAGAAATACTACATGGACTGTAAGTGGGACAGCTGTTCCCTTGTGGCACTGTTAATAGCATGGCTCCCCTTTGTAAGGAATCCCGGAGCTCCTGCTGCTGCTCCTCTCCCAGGCTCAGTTTAATGCTTTGCTTTTTATCTCAGCCCAAAAGAACTCAAATGAAGGTCCAACAAGGTGTGCCAGGTGAGGAGGCTTGGAGAGTTGGGCAAGGGACAGGAGCAAGGGCAGGTCAGGCTATTCTGAGGCAGACCAGCCTGGCACAGTGTTAGTCCTGTGCAGCTGTGCCTGTGCTACTAAATAGAACAAACCAGAGCCATCATTTGCCCTGAGAGGGCGAGGTAGGCCCAGCTGCCTTGCCCATTGCTCTCTTCCCTGTTAAGATGGGATGATCATATCCTGGCTGCCTCCAGTGCAGGGTCCCAGTGTCATGCTGCGGAGGCTGTGCTTGGGCACATGCCTCTGTGGGGCTCAGCCTGTGTGTACAAATTTGTACCTTTGAGACTAGTGGGAAGCACAGAGGTGGAAGCCATCTGCATGGCAAAGTGGGGAATCTCTGGGGTTTTAGAGGGGAGCAGCGCCCTCCACTCCTACTGTGTGGCCTGGACACTGCTGAAAAGACAAGGAACAGCAGAGACACAGTCCTGACGAATTTATGGGTAGGTGAATCCTGTCACTTTTTTTTTTTTTTTTCCCCAAACTGGAGCTTAGCTAAATTTTCAGCCACCCAGTAAATAAGGATTTTTACCTAGCATGTGTGAAGTGTAGCAAGCTACGTGTTGTTCAGCAAAAGGGCTTGACTCTTAGAGGTGATGCTTTTGGGTTTATGGTAAACCTGGTGGGACTGAGATCAAATAACACAACACATCTTTTTCCTCACTTGCTATGTCATCTGCAACCTGATAACCTGTGATGGGAATCTGAAACTTCTGAATAAAACACAACAGAAAGGGAATACAAAATACAGAGCAGTGAATGTGACAGACACGGAGAAGGTGGGCACTAGGTTTGATTTCAGAAGAACAAATTTCCTTCCTCCACGGGGACATGGCTCAGTGGGTACCAAGTACGTTATGAAGTCCCTCAGGGTGGGCACTGGGGATGCTGCAGACAGATGGCTCCAATTTTTGTCTCTGTTGTGCATTCAGAAGGTCAGTCACAACACTCATCACCTCCTGCATGTCTTCTGTGATGTTTTTGACAAGACATTCACTAATGAGATTGCAACCCAAATCCAAGGTTGTATTTGTAGGTGGGATCAGCAATATTTCTTGCTGAGATTATGGTTGTTTTACAGGCATCAGCCTGCTAAAGTGCCAAAGGTGTTTATGAAATTCATAGCTTGAACAATTAAGAAAATCTGGGTCTGAGCTGACTGGTTATGGATGAAGAACAGAGGACTGTTTTGAGGGAAGGAAAGCAGCCCAAATAACCTGATTTTAGAAACAATCTCTGCATAATAAAACTGGGATTGGCTCTTTGTGCTCTCGCCTACTGCCTTTTTAAATCTGTAACTGTTTGAATTTCTGCTGAAGAAGGGATTTTGCAGTTAGTTGGTAAACTCCAGTTATTTATAAAATCATGTTTTTGTTTTCAGTTCTCTGCCCAAAATAAAATGTATTTCCCTGACATTTCTAAACCAGCTCTGTTATGCCTGGCTAGTGCAGTAAAGCCAGAAGCACCAGCCTTGGCCAGTAATCAGAGTAAGTCCCATTTTGGGTGCCACTGCTGACCAAGCAAAAACTGATGGTGGGGTCAATCATGCTCAAAAATATTTGTTGCTGGATGCAGAAAGCTCTGTGCCCTACACCTGTCTCCATCTGTGTTCAGCCCTGTTCTGTCTGAATGTGGTCCCTGAGTAACTGTAAGTACTTGGGTCCCAACAGCATTTTCTAAGTCAGTGTGACTTGTCTGTCACCAGTTTCCCTGAATTTCAATGGGGCTCTGCTTGGCCACTTTTCCCTCCAACCAAGTTTAATAGACTGCATTTCTTGAGAGCACTCACGGGGCAAGACCTTCTTTTCCCTCCAAGTTAAATGGCCTGGGAGACAGTAAGGAGGCAAAGGCATGCAGTCATGCCTCTGGGGGTGGGGAGCAAGCAGGCTCCTTGGCTCAGAGTATCCTGTGCATCCTGCCCCCCTTGGATGACACAGACTCCTTGGCTGACATTTCCCCAGCACCTTCCGTTCTCTCAGGCTGGTCATGCCCAAGCCACGTGCTGGCAAACCTCAGAAAATAATTGGCACAGAACCAATAACTTCTTGTTATGAGGAGGACTGCACGTAGAAAACAGCACAAGCTAGCAAGGTTCTCGTGCCATTATTGCCCAGGTAATCATCAACAACTTCAACCCTTGTCAGTGTGTTGGGGTGGAAAAACTGAACTTTAGCTCAAGCTAATGAAGCAACATCCCTCTAATGTTTCCTGGAATAACAAGTTTCTTGTCTGACCTGACACAGATTGCTGCTTCCCTCCAAAAGCATAGCAAGCCCCACAGGAGCTCTGCAGAGGATCAGAGTGTGGTTCCCTGGCTGGATTAAGAGATACTTCTATTATCCAGGGTTGACACAGGTCAGTGTCATGTCATCCAGCCTGAGCAGTCTCTGAGGTGTCAGATGGTTGCTTAGGTCCTATGGGCAAAGTACTGATCTTGTTAATGTTATCAAATCAAGTCAAAGAGTGCACTGACTTGCATTCCTGACCCTCTCTTGCAGGGAAGAGTTACAACCATAGAATCATTTAGATTGGAAAAGACCTCTAAGGTCACTGAGTCCAACTATGAACCTAGCACTGCTGTGTTCACCACTAAACCATGGCACACCAACCCCTGGCAACGTATCTACACATTTTCAAACATCTCCAGGGATGACAAGTCCACCTCTTTCTGGGCAGCCTGTTCCAATGCTTGACAATCCTTTTGGTGAAGAAATTTTTCCTAATAAAATCTAAACCTCCCCTGTGGCAATTTGAAGCCATTTCTTCTTGTTCTGTCATTTGTTACCTGAGAGAAGAGACCAACTTCCACCTGGCTGCCCCCTCCTTTCAGGCAGCTGGAGAGAGTGATGAGGTCCCCCTGAGCCTCCTTTTCTCCAGGCTGAACACCCCCAGCTCCCTCAGCTGCTCCTCACAGGATTTGTGCTCCAGACCCTTCCCCAGCTCCGTTGCCCTTCTCTGGACACGCTCCAGCCCCTCAATGTCTTTCTTGCAGTGAGGGGCCCAGAGCTGAGCACAGCATTGGAGGGGTGGCCTCAGCAGTGCCGAGTACAGGGGGACGGTCACTGCCCTGCTCCTGCTGGCCACACCACTGCTGCTCCAGGCCAGCTGCCATTGGCCTTCTTGGCCACCTGGGCACAGCTGGATCACAGTCTATGATGGGTAGGAGTTCATTCTTGCCAACACTTTAGCCAGACTGCCTACCCAGAAAGTGTCTCCTGTGATGCAGAGAGCTCTGGAAGATGGCAGATAACACATCTTCCAGTAAAGAAGAACTGGAAGATACTTAGAGGAGCAGGTACCAGAGGTGCCCTGAGCCAATGCTTTCAACACAGCACTTTCAAGCAGACCATCTTGTAACCATGAAAGATTTGCACTGTGGTAAATGGGTAGCACTGAGGAGCACACCCATGGGTGAAGGGAATGTGGAGTGCCCGGCTCCAGCTGCCATGAACACTGAGTGCACACTGGCAGGCCAGCTATTCACTGCTGCAGGATTATGTCCATGACCTGATCCAAAGAGTGTCATGCTGACAGCCCGTTTGGTAGTGCACAGGTTTGATATTAGCAGTGACCTAATCAGGCCCTGAGAGGGCAAAACAAGTAGTTTCCTATTCCAGGGAAGGGAATGAAAGATAATGAATTAATAGAGGAAGGGAAGGAAGGGTATGATAGCTAAGCAGGGAGTGGATCTCCCATTTGCCCCTTAGCCATATAACACTTGAGTCTGTGGGCACAAGCGTGGGTGACTGTGTGCTGCTCACTTGCTTCTCTCTGCAGTTGTACACCCTCAGGTAATGAAGTCTCCATATGCTCATGCAGAGATGTGTTAATTGATTTTGTAGAAAGCAAAAAGTGGGTTTAACTATTCATCAGTGATGCACAAACTGTGATTACTAAGACAAGAAAAGGGCAAAGAACATTCATCACGAACAACAGAGGAAGCTTAACCTTAGTGATGCAGCTATCTAGCATTGAAAGACTTTGCTCCCAATATATTACTGGGAAGTAGTCCTGTTAAAAGTTATAGTTCACTCTTAACACTTGTCTTTCCAAGACCCAGAATGTATGCCCAGCAAAACAGAGAGCAATTGTAGTAGATGTGGATTTTGACTAAGTAAGGAGAAAGAAGAAGCTCTGGCAGGGTCCGGGCTGAGGGTGCTGGTTTGGACTGTTCCACTAATTTGGCTGTTCAAACTTTTTTTCTGGATTAAATCCTGATGGTCTCAAAAGTTTTTTCAGCTGCATTTCATAGCCTGGAGCAAGCATCTGGCTCCTGGAGAGGGAAGGGGTTACTGGATTGTTGAGAGTATCCATATTTTATTTCTTCTCATTTATTCCATATAGGTACATTGCTCTGAGAAAGAATAACAATTTCTTTTCTTTAGTAAGTTACAAAACTCTGGTCTACATTGTCTTGAGTCAAGGTTTATTTCAGATTTCATCCCACTTGCACAGGATCAGTGACTGATGTAGTTAGAAAGTCATTAGAGACCTCTTGACTCTCTTTGGCTCTGTATGAACACCTCAAACATGAAGGATGAGTCCATGCTGAGAGGAGATCTGCTCCTGCCTTCTCCCACTATCAAGTCAATACGGCCCTTATTAGCTGTTTTTCCTAAGGAACACAAAGCAATGCAAACAAATCCTTTGGGTTCAGCTCAGCCCCTGCTAAAACCATAACAAGATTCCTCTGGAATTAAGTGAGAAAAGGATGAGATGCTTCCTGAGCTTTTCTTGCTACATAATACTGACTTTGGAGTTGTTGCAATGGATAATACTGAAATGTGAGTGTCAGCATCTCTGCAGAGGGTATTTGTGGTAGTGGTGGGCTGGAAGAGATGTTCTAGGTCCTGTTTAGTGGCAGTTCATCTATTCATCCTTGACATCTATGGAGAACACCTAAATCTTGCAGAAGCATTAGGTCTTCCAACACTGTTGGCTCCCCCCTGTCCCAGGCATTTTCAGAGGGTTCTTGTCTACAGCACCCAGAAACTCAGACTACTGTAAAATCCGGCATCTAATTGATGGTGAGTGCTAAACTCTGCTTTACCAGGGCTCATGCCATGAAGCATTTATAGAGATAAGCTTTTGTTGTTTCCTGGTTCTAATACAGATACCCAGCTTAGTATGGTTTCCTCTCTACCAGTTCTGAGCTGGACCCAGAGCTCATCCCACACGTTCTCTTTTGCAGACCCCCATGCTTCTTGATTCCTGGATGAAGGCATGTGGCTTGCTATGTATCTCTGAGTTCCATAACTCCAGAAGCAGGGCAGTTGCTTCTTATTTGATTTTCTTGGTGGGGCTTGGGGATTTTTTGGGTGTTTTTTCATTTGTTTGTGGTTTGGTTTGGTTTTCGTTTTTCCTTTCCCCACCCCCCAGACAGGCTCCAGGCTAAGGCTTCAGCTTGCTGGTTCTGTTCACATGCTTCTCTGAGTGTCCCTAGGGAAGAACAGTCCCTTTCCATGTTCCCAGGAATGGGCTATCTGTCTTACTGTGGATGCTGGACTATATAAAATACCTACTGCTGGTAGTTACTTCCTGATGATCTTCTGATTGAGAGTGAGGTTCCACCATGGTGTTTTTTGTTTTTGTCTTTTTTCATTGAACCAAGTGCACTGTTTTGTCAAAGAGTTTGCTGTTGGTGTTTATGAAGTAATGAGAATGCGAGGGAATGAGAGCTTGTACTAACAGGTAGGGCATACCTAGAGTTTCTTGCTTATTTGAGTGGTATTTGAGAACCCACTTTGGCCAAGGTTTAGTCAGAATTCCAGGGTTCTTCCCTTGCTGGATCCAGGTGAGGCTGTCAAAGGATTTGTTTTCCAGGTGCACTGAGACAAGGTGGCTTCTCCACTCCGTTCTGACTGTGCCTGCCCAGGCTGCTCCCCTGCAGCATTCTCCTTCAGTAGTGCCTGTCCTCCAGAACAGCCCCCTTCACCCCTCTGAAGCACACCCCTCTTCATATTCCTATAGCCACCCAGGGATGTTTAACACTCCCCTGTGACTGCCACAGCTTTGTCATGAGGATTTGGGCAGGACATTGTGTGTCTGAGGAGAAATAGTGCTGCTTTCTTGAGACGCAGCACCTGCTCCATGGCATCTGTGTTTGCTATGTCGTGGTAAATACGACAGAGGTGGAGGGACCACACAGCACAGCCAGGTAAGGGCAGCCGTGGGCTTTGCAAGCTGCAGCAAGGATGGGCTGGGAGCTTTCAAAGGCAGCTTCATCAGCACACAGCCCTGCAAAACCTCACAAACGCCCTTGGCTGGAAGTACCAGGGTGTGTTGGAACAACAGCTGGTGGCTACTTAGTAACTAAAGGCAAACCTTCTTCTCAGGAAGGGGTTACAGGCTGCCTTGTAAGTGACTTCAGAGACACAAGAACTCACACAACAGCTGTATGGGTTAAGTCGAAAGCTTGTCACATACCAGTAGTGCTGATATTGTTGTTCACAGAGATAAAAATTGTATTTCTTCATGGTGCCAGGACATAGTTTACTGAAGACTCACTTCTTTCCATGGAAGAGATCAAACCAGGCTGTAAGTGCGCAGATGCCTCACTCTGTGCTAGAGTAAAGGGAGAACCTGATTGACATCAGTGGAAACTCATGGCCTGACTCCTACTCAGAAGTTCCTTTACCATTACTTACTAAGCTGCCCCTTGTTTTTCAGAGATAAGCACCCAATCTTTGCTTATATGCCCATTTACAGGATGCAAACAACAGGTTGTAGATTCACAGCCACCCTTGTTGCTCTGTGTCCATACCTGTTCCAGGAACCCTTTGCAGGAGACTTGTGACATGTTGACAGCTACAAGGGCATCAGCAATTCTTGATGCAAAACACTGAAAACCAAGGCGTGAGTACAGAAATCTGCACTTATCTGCCTCTGTCTCTGACCCTGCTGCACCAGTCTCTCTTCCACTACCTGCAGAAATTTCCTGCACCACTCAGAAATCACTTTAAAAAATATTGATTTCATTTCTGATTTGAATGTGTTCTTCTTCCACTGCAGCTTCTGCCATCAATCCCTCTCATGTATTTCCTTACTAGTTTGCAGAGTGTTTTTTCTTTGAACCACTGCTGACCAGATTTTTGATCTGTTCTGCTAACACCTTATGCCTGTGGACAGCAGTCTGCTGGTTCAAGCATAAAACCTCATAAATGGCATTCATCAGAAGACAGAATCTTTACTGATGTGGCAGAGGTCACAACTACGGTGCTTCTGAAGATGTTGCCAAGGCAGGGGTTCATATTTCCAAGGATTTAATGTGCTCCTGCCTACTCTGTCTGCCTGAACTACAGCTTGGTCTGGCAGCACATTTTAAGGTGGTATGGAAGAGTATGGCCTTGGTAATCTGCATCTCTGTGACCTTGACCCTGATTGCTGAAATTCGCTTTGCGGGCATTAAAGCTCAAAACTCTCTCCATAGCTTCTGCCAGTACTGTCTGGACAAGGAAGCTCAGCAATAGCATATCTCAGTGCATAGCCATGAATTCCCTACTAGCCTTTAGTTAAATTCCTGGAGAAACTCATTAATTTCAAGGTCTGACATTTAGCATCACGGGAGAAGTTGACTTTTAATGGTTTTCTGTAAAGCCCTGTGAAAGATAAAGTCTGTGTCCCAGAATTCAACTCCATTCAGAACAAGTGGGATGTAAGAATATAGAAGCCAAGATGTAAAATACATCCATTTTTGTCTAACTTTCAACAGCATTTTTGCATAATTCCACCTGTGATATTTAACTTCCTAATGCTGTTCACTGCTCAATTGTCCCTGGAGTGACTGGGTCACTGCTGTTGAAGGTGAATTGATGTTTTCTTCACTCTTGACCCGACATTTAAATTTTTTTGACACAGCCAGCTAAAAATGATTAAAATTAAGGCCTCCTTTGCTTTATCCTTCTTAACTTACCTCTCATTTGTGATGCTTTAGAAATAATTTCAAGTTTTCTTCTTTTCCCTCTGTGTTCAGGATTGCACGTGGTCTTTTACTGGTCTGACTGCATTGCCACAGAGGGTTGTAGTTTGGCTCACAGTACTGCAGCATTTGTCCAGTTGAAAATGTTGTAGAAAAATAAAAGGAGAATCTTCTGAAGTCTAAAATTAATAAAACAACAGCCAAAACCTAAGAAAAATATTATAAGAACAAGTATAAAAATAAATGAACTCTGACAGAGAACGAGGAATTATGCTGGCGACAACTGTGAGCATCTGTGTGACTTGTGGCCCACACATACATACAGCTACTGCATTTGGTAAGAAAGGTAATGCTGAGAGCAAGAATGAACAAAATATCCTCTAACTGTGTAAGAATGGCTTTGAAAGATTATATGGTACTTCATTAGTGGGCTGGGAAGAATGTGAGATAGTAACAGCAACTTTAAATATAGACTGGAGCCTTAAGTTTGAGTATGCAAGGCATGAAAAAGGAGATTTGGCATGGCCTTATGAAAGCTGAGAACATCCAGATCAGTCAGAAAAAGAAGAAAAAGTGACAATGATTAGCATTTAAAGTAAAATCACTACATTCATTCTCTTTCTCTCCTTTCTGCTTTGCTAATCAGTACTAAATGACTTGGATAAATAAACCAACTTTTTAAAGATATAGCCTTTAAGGTCCTTATACTTTTTGTTCATAAAGAGCAGGAATAAGTGGGGTTTTTTTTGGTGGGGGAGGGGAGTGTTGGGTGGAGGGGGCAGAAGTTTCAACCTCTGGCAACCTCAGACTCTAATCTGTGGTGAGTTGAAGTCAGATACTCAGACACTGGTTGGATTCACTGTTAACATCCAGGCACATTCCAGAGCTCAGGGGTGTTTATTGGACCTCCTGGTTAGTGCTAAGCCCTTTTTTTTTTTTCACAAGTCTGTGTGTGTGAGAGTCTGTGTGTGTGTACATATGTAATATATAGGTACATCCTGTCAGATGACATCAGAAGTAAATACAATATAATTTTGCTCTTCAAAAGTTACCGTGGTCTCTGTCAGTCAAAAGGCGTTTCTTGGCTACATGCTCTCACTTCAAGCAAATGAGGTGCCTTCAGTTTGCTGACGGGCTCAGAAAAGTTACTTTCTTTGCTATACAGAATATTTTAATTTGCTACGTAATTCTTATAATGTTAAAAGTATGTAGCATGTTGTGTAGAGAAGCTCAACTATGAACAAGTAGCCTGTTCTAGAATTATTAATGAAATCAGCAAGAGGGAGCCATAAACACAGCAGGTTTGTAGTTTCTATCTAGCAATCCCAGTAGACTGAATCCCGCATGTTTGAGGATTTCTAGGCAAAGATCATGTCGCATTTGCTGGGTTTCTATATGCTTTTCCCAGATTTCCCTACCAGTCAGTGTGTTGGGTTAGATGAGTTTTGTTCTGGTTCAACAATGAATTCTTGTGATCCTGTATGGTCATCCATGGTCTACTGCAAAATGCTCAGCACAAAAAACGAGAGCAATAGCTGTGCCTGTAGAGCTGTGTGTGCTGATTAATGACATTTACAGCACTGTTTCCCTGCTTTGAAGAAGGGAAATTTTCTAGCTGTCATGCAGGACATTCAAGAAGGAGATGAACTGGGACAGAGGAGGAAGGGGCTCTCTGTCAGTGTGGAAGTGCATGTGCAGGCCTGAGGACCAGAGCTGATGAGTTCTAGGTTAAAAAATACACTTGAGTTTTCTGTCAGCAGAGAGTAAAAGAAGTCCCAAGGTTTCCATAGCCCAAGGGGAATATTTTGCAGTGCTGTGTAACATTCAGTAATTAGGGTGAATGGCATTCAAACATTTCACCATTTTTCTGGTGAAGAGTTATGTGATTAAAGATGAAGTAGATGAGGTATTGCAATAGAAATCCACAGATTTCTGATTCAGAGCATGCCAAGGGAGGAAATAGTATAGGGTAAGCTCATGGTAGTCATAATCTTGCTCACCTCTGTCTAAAAGGAGCATTTTAGACCTGGATTTCCCAAATCCCTCTAAGCGTGGGATGTTTGCCCAAGTTTTCCTTGAAAGGATGGCTCAGCAGGGCAAGCATTGTACTAGGACCCTACAAACCTACTTAGGCATGTAACCCCTGAATGAGGCATGGGCTAAAGCCCTTGCTGTTTGATCTGTGTAATCAGCTCAAGACTCCCACACAGCACACTGGCTTTTTTGGATGTGCTGCCTGGTTGTGTAGGAGGGCAGTGGCAAGGCAGTCAAACCTAAAGGAAGGGTTCTACTGTTCCGATCCCCCTCCCACCTCCACTGATCCCATGGGAAGATTATTTAGGGAGGTCATCCAGCAAAACCCAAGCAGCACTCCCCTCCAGCCCCCTGGTTACCCACAGCTATTTGTTTTGTTGTGTTTTCCACCGGGTAGGTTTCCAGCCAGCTGGCCTCCCTCACCGGGCCATGGTCCCGTGATGTGAGTGCCAGCGATGGTGCAAAGGGAGAAACCTGGGAGCTCAGAGAGGGGGACAGTGACAAACAAGCTTGGATACTCTGATCTAAAGTATGGCCGAGCGTGCCTGAATATAAATACACAAAAGGCATCAGAATGAATAAATAATCTGTGTGCTATGTATCACACCGTGTTTGGCAGTGAGAATAAGGTCAGCACTGTGGATAGCCTGACACATTTCAGCTTGATCAGGATCCCCACACTCCTCTGGTTGCAGAACTGTGCTGCTCAAGTGACCCCTCTGACTTCAGTGGAAATACTTGTATTTTCCAAGGAGGGGGAAACCCATGGCACTGTCTGCTCCCAGTTCATTCCAGCTCGCTCTGCTGTGTCAGTTCAGAGGAAGCAAATAGCCATTTCCACTTGTTCATGTTTAGAGCAAGCTCCCGCAGTGCCTTGAGCAAAGAGAAGGGAATGTGGGGTTACAGCTCTCTAGGCCACAGAGCAGTGTCCTTCTGGGGTGAAACACTGCAGGATGCAGAAATATTTCTCTGTATGCTCAGATAGGTGAAGCATTCACATCAGCACTGAAATTCAGTGAGGGAAGAGCGTTCAAGAGTGTCAACTGTTCTTTAAGGAAATGTTTTTTACTTTTCGACACAAACTAGTCCCAAACTTTTCTACCCAGCAAATGATCCTGTTTCAGTTATTTGTATTGAAATGAAAAGCATATTTGGTTCCTATTCACTTTCTTTTAAATGCCTATGAACTTGAGAAGCTTTGCAGACTATAAGCATGTGGAACAGCAACAGCTGTATGGTACTCAAAAAGGTAGATATGTAGACAGGTTTCATATCCTGAAAATGATCTTGAGATCCTTAGCTCTGCACAGAGAACTCTTCAAGTGGCTCTTTCCTTCCCTTTCCCCACACTGGGGAAGACACTAACAGGCTGAAGGAAAGAATGTAGTAACAGAACGTGGGAGAATGGCTTCCATCTCAAAGACTAGGTTTAGATTAGATATTGGGAAGAAATTCTTTACTGTGAGGGTGGGGAAGCACTGGCACAGAGAAACTGTGGATGCCCCAGTTCCCAGAAATGTTCAAGGCCATGCTGGATTGGGCTCTGAGCAACCAGGTCTAGTGGAAGGTGTCCTTGTCCATGGCAGGGGAGTTAGAGCTAGGTGATTTTTAAGGTTCCTTCCAACCCAAACCATTCTGTGATTGTATGAAATTCTCTAGCAGAATCCAGTTGACTCCCAAAGGATGCACAGCTCTGCTGTTAGCACAGCACCATGGCAAAAGAAGCAAATCAGCCCACAGAGCCCCACTGCATAAACAGCCTTAACCAAATCTGCAGTCCAGCTTAGCCCTTTAAAAATATTTGGGGGGGTGATGTCAGCACCTGGGCTGCCAACGCACTTGTTGGTCTCCACCCTCAGCCTACTTTAGTTCCCACGCAGGGACAGAGCATCCAGACCAAGTGGGAGATTAGGCAGAAGCTTGGAGGAAAATAAAGTCTGCACTGACCCAAAGTCCAGAGGCAGAACCACTGGACTCCATTTACCTCCTCAAGGTAAAAGAACTGGCTTACTTATTAGGTCAGGTTTTTTCATGTGCAAGGACATAGGAGGCCGGCAAAACAACTTGAAAATGTAGGAATTTGTTAACTGCATGCACTAAGCTTTTAATATTTAATCTGCAAACTAAAGCAGTTTCAATTGAAACTCTCTGTCTTCATACTGGTATGGTCCCGAGGCTTCTCATTTGCACCAGAGATGTTACAGCCTAATCTGGTTGTGTAGCTGAAATCCTTTGTCTAGAGTTTATGCCTCATTTGTTTAAGGGTTCTTATTTTATTTACATGGTATGCAGATGGGATTAGTGCATGACATTCATTATAAAGTATTCTCTTTTCTCTGCATGAACTCCAAAAACATGTGAAATTCTAAAATTGCTGTCATAAAGTAAATAAAAACAATAACAACAACAGAAAAGTTTTTCAGTACAACTTGAATGGGATTTTTGAAATATGAGATTTTTAGCATTTTTCAATTCTATTTTTCCTTGAAATTTCAGGAAAGGCAGAAGTTTCTTGAGAAAATACTATTTCATCTGTAGGAATGACTCACAAATTATGTGAAGTTCTTCAGAAATGAAAATGTCTAACCTTAGGTTCTCCTTGTACTTTTACTGGTAACAAATAATTCAGATTCATTAGTCTTTCTCTATAAAATAATGGTTTGCACTTAGTTTCTTAAAAAAACACACACAGATAGATATAGGCATTTAAAAACTCTTAACAGTAGTATATTTACAATGTATTCTTGTTGAAAATGTTAAATGAGGCTTGGGCATTATTTATTTGAAAGTGCTTGCTCTAAGCAGGATTGATATCCACAGGCTGCTCACACCTGTGCACTGTTTTTGGGGTGACACTGGGAACGTCCTTGTCAAATGCTGGAAATCAAAGAAGGTGATAAGCTGCCAAAGGTGGCTTTTACTTCTTAGCACCCCAGCACTTACTGCCTCCTGGCCACTGAAACATTTATTTAGACTGACGTAGAAAGCTCTACTGACTCTGCCACCTTCGTGCATCTGTCCTTTACATATTTTTCTTTTATTTTTTTAAGAGAGCCTGTGACCTGAAGGTTAACATCAAGGACACATCCAAGCAAGTCACTGAAGCTTTCCCTTTGCTCTGCCTGCTGACCTCTGCTCTTTCCCTGTTACTCCCAAAAAATGGAACATTCCACACGAGAAATTTGCCTCAACTTCATGATTGTCCTGATTACTGTAGTCCTCATGTGGCTCCTCGTGAAGTCCTACCAGGATTGAAAGACTCTCAGAAACTCTGGAGGTGATTTCAGTGTGTGCCTCCACAGACATCAGCAGCACCCACAGCATGCCACAGCAATTAGCTTTCAGTCAATGGAGGATGTCATGAACCCCTTTTTTTACTCTCTCCTATCTTTTGCCTGTGCTGATGTTTGTAATGTGTCTGTGATGGTGTAATCATTCTAGTCTGCAGTGATCCAGCTGTAAAATGTGAGATGCTTAGGAACAGTTTGGCGTGGCTGTCTCCTCTGGTAGTTTCTGTGAGTGCTGTATCCCCAGCCCACCACGCTGGCTCGTCTGGCAGCAGTGCCAGGTTCCTGAGGGTGTGAAACTGCAATGTGTAATGCAAGAGCCTGTATTATCCAATGTAAGAGGAATAAACTTGCTTAGCAGAAAGGAATATGAAACCTCTGCTTTCACTTGCACATTTTGTTTAAATAAAGACCATGTAAAGCCAATTTTTTTTTTGAGCTTTCCTTATCCCTCTGCTGACCTGAGCTGGTAACAGCTGTGGTACAGTGTGGTATGCAAGTGGGGTGGTTTGCTTGCTCCTCCTACTTACATTTAAATTTGTATTTTTAAAAAAGTGCTGTGGAATGGAAACCCTGCAGCACAACAGCCATGTAACCACATACATGACCTGTTTGGATGACTTTTCTGTCCAGAGAGACTTACACACTTGGTGCCTGTGGACACGGACTTCAAAGAGAGCCTTTGTCCCACTGAGACATTGTCAATAGTTGCATTTTCTGAGGCTCGATTTCGGGCAGGGATTCCCACAGTCCTATTTTTGGCCAAGCTATTTTTGGAGCAGTGCCAGGAGGGATGAGCCAGGTCAGTTGCAGGCATAGGGCACCCCAGCCCTGCTGTGAGCCTTGCCCAGAGCAGAAGGATTCAGTGTGGCACATGAGGTGCCACAGTACAGCCGTGCCCAGCTTCGGGAGGCTGAGCTGTGACCGTGTCTGGCTTGCTGTGATGGTGTCATCGCCTGCTAAAAAATTTTGAGCCAGCTTGAAGAGCCCACAGTTCCTGGGCTTGTGAAATCAGTAATCAAGCTCCTCCTAGGCATTCCCCATCTGTCACTCCAATGGCTTCGGAGAATCAGCATCTTCTACAAAGAACAGCTTCCTGCAGGAAGGCAATTAAGTATGTGCCATGCTGCTGATACACATCTCTTTTCTCTCCAGGAGCCTGGAAGGAGCAGGCAACATTGCAGGGCTGTGCTGGGCTACCCAGGTCTTTGATGGTGAGGCAGAGCTGGCTTTCACAGGTGGGATTTGGGCCCACACTTCAAGGAAATAGCAAATATTCTTGTAACACCACTTATTAAGGGGTTTTGTTGTTTAAAGTTTATAAATAAATGGGCCCTTGCCCTGTGTTCCTTTGTACTGTCTGTCTGGGTGTGCAGTCTTGCAGTTTGTGCCTTTCATTCTCCCAGTCAAGGAGTCCCCACTGCAGTGCAATGATAAAAAGTCACCTCTTGTTTATTCTTGGCTGCAAATGAGCAAACTTGCCTCCAGCACTTCTAGGGATGGCAGATTTTCTGCAAAAATGTGCTGAGACATTGAAATAAACTTCTGTCAGCAATGGACACAGCCTTTCTCTGCAGCCCACCTTGCACCAGATGCTGGTCTGTTATCAGTATTGTACCTGGTCTGTTTGTGTTCATAAGCTTGGCTGAGACGTGCAAGCAGTGGCTGGAGAAGGACATGAAAAATCTATTTTAAATACTGTGAATACTTTATAATTCAGTATGAAAGATGAGAATCTTTCACTGGCTGTAACTCCCAGAAGAGAGCAATACCATGAGTAAATTGACATTTTTGGGCTCATCTCAGTCTAGCAATGCAAAAACCAGAGGTGTGGGCTTCACCATCGGAACCAGCAGTGGTCAGAGACAGTTCAAAGTGATCCTAGCAGTTTTCAGATAAGAAGTCACAGAAGAAGAATAAGAATCACAGAATGGTTTCGTTTGGAGGGGACTTTAAAGATCCCCTAGTTCCAACCCCGCTGCCAAGGGCAGGGACACCTTCCACTAGACCACTCTTTCACTTTAGATCCATCCCCTCTTGTCCTATCACTACATGCCCTTGTAAAACGTTCCTCTCCAGCTCTCCTGCAGACCCCTTTACGTACTGGAAGGCTGCTAGAAGGTGTTCCCAGAGCCATCTTTTGCTCAGGCTAAACAGCTCTCTCAGCCTGTCTTCATAGGAGAGGTGCTCTGGGCCTCTGATCATTTTTCTGTCCCTCCTATGGACCTTCTCCAACAGCTCCCTGTGCTGCCTGTGCTGGGAGCCCAGAGCTGGGTGCAGCACTGCAGGTGGGGTCTCAGCAGAGCAGAGCAGAGGGGCAGAATCCCCTCCCTGGCCCTGCTGCCCACGCTGCTTTGGATGCAGCCCAGGGGACATTTGGCTCTCTGGGCTGTCAGTGCTCATGGCTGGGTCGTGCTGAGTTCTCATTATCCAATGCCCCCAAGTCCTTCTCCTCAGGGCTGCTGTCAATCCATTCTCCACCCAGCCTGTATTTGTGCTGAAAGATGCTGAGAAAATGTTCTGCAGAGTTTGGATCATCCACAACTTTTAGTCACCAACCTTTTTCAGAGTCAACATGCATCTGACTTTGACAATACGATTAAGGTAAATCACCTTGAAAAAGTTTCAAAAGTGAGAATATTGAGAAAGAAGTGGTTCTCTTTTCAGGCATTTCTTGTTTTCAGGCAGACTTTGAATTACCTAGGTCATTTGCCTGAAACTGAGGAAAAAGGCAGTTCAGCATTTAGTGCCAGAGGCTGTGAGGAGCCAGCACTTTGTAGGTGTACAGGCACATTAATGTCAAAGAACTTCAACCAAATACAGATTTATAAATACAAAATTTCCTAGTTTGAGGGGCCTTAATATAGGTGTTTGGTGTGACCCTTAAGGCTCAAACTCTCTCTGTTACCTTCCTGCTCACCAAAGAACCCCTGGATGAGAGAGGGTTCTGTGGAGATGTATGCTGTCATGATTTTCCATCCCTTTGCAGTATAAAGGAGATTGAGAACATCAAAGGACTTCTGGGCCAGCAGTGATTTGTCTTTAGTTTATCAATCAAATTATTTAAGTCAAAATTTTCATTAAAACAATAATTTAGTGTAAGTAGCTGCTCAAGCTCCTCCAGCCTCCCTGGGTAAAGTGTTGGAGTGCTTGACAGTCCTCAAAGTATAAAAGGGTGTTCTAACATTTCCTGCATTTGAGTTTGTTCCCATTTCCTATTGTCTTGTTGCTGGGAGCCACTGAGAAGGGTCTGGCTCTGTCTCGACCATTCCCTCCCATCAGGTGTTTACTACACTGAGATGATCCCTCTAAGCATTGTCCAGGCTGAACAGCCCAGCTCCTTCAGCCTTTTTTATATGTCAGATGCTTCCTCATCTTCACGGCCCTTTGCTAAAGTCCCCCTCTGGAAAGTTCAGCTCTGGACACAGCATTCCAGAAGTGTCTCCAGCTCTTTTCTGCTCCATTCTGAGCAGAAAAGAAGGCTCACCTCCCTCAGTCTACTGGCAATGTTCTGCCTGATGCAGCCCAGGAGGCTGTTTGGCTTCTGCTACAAGGGCCCCTTGTTGGTTCATGGTCAGCCTGGTGTGCACAGTGAGCCTCAGCTCCCCTGCAGAGCTGCTCTCCAGCCGCTTGGCCCCATGCATGCGTTTGTACAGCAACATTTGGCCAGTGAGAAGTTTCACACCGTGTGCCCAGGACATCAGTGCAGCACAGCTCCTGCTCCTGAGGAGGACTGCCCAGGTGACACTTTCCTAGCCCCATTCCCTCTGCAATCCCACCTCCTCTGTTAGAGGCAGTCTGTGCAGCAGGAGCTCCTCACAACAAACCAAACAGTGGTTGCTCATGACTGACCTGGCCCAAACGAGGTCATTTTCCCTCTGACATCCAAGCATAGATGAATTAGCCACACACAGAACCAGAAGCCCAGCAGCAGTCTCTCCAGTCATTTCACTGGCCTTTGGATGAGACCACAGCTACCTAATTCTAGACTTTCAGGTTTCAGAAGCTTGACTCTAGATGTGGTAATTTGGAATTGCTAAGCCCTAAGCACCTCACTCCACAGAAACTCAAGACACAGGATGTTCAGCGTGCTTTTGGGAAAAATCAGACCACCAGTTTATGTGCCTGGATATGAACCTCAAAAAAATTAAGGCGCTGAGATTTGAAACTTTGGCTGAATTGTTCAGTGGGGTTTACCAGAACGATTTTATCAATCCAGTGTGTTTTCAGTCGAAACCGGTTTTTGTATTTTTTTTCAAGAAAATTGCTTTTATCAAGGAAAAATAAAATTTGTCAAAGGCAAATGCCATGTTTGAAAGCCAACTGTGTCCACTTTGCTTTTGAATGATGTGTCACTGCTGCTGTAGGCTGTGTGACCCGTGCCCCTTTCTCCTTTATTACCCAGGCTCCAGGCCAGGCAGGTTCTCTATTCCATGTGACATAACCAACCACTCTTATGATGTGCCACCTCCAAGTCACAAGGTGGGAAACTGTCATGCAGTGAGAGAGGTGAGTATGGAGAAAAAAAAGGGATTGGCATCAAGGAACTGCACATGCTGCATTCCTAAGTGGATTGATTACAAACATTTTCTTAGTGACTTTTTTTTCGTTTGCAAAGATTCACTCAAAATTCAGTTTACTGTGGAAAAAAAATGGCACACTGTGTAATCTCTGTGCTCAGCAGATGGAAATACATAGTGTGAAATGTGTAAATTCCGTGTGTGTGTTCAGCAGATGACACAAAAAAGAAGAAGTAGACACAAAAAAGAAGAAGTAAACACAAAACCTGGGGTTCTCAACCTTATCAAGGCAGCATTCCTGTGCATGCACAGAATCTTTCTCTGGGTCATGCCAAAAAAAATGTGAAGCATAAATAAATTCCTCTCTATGTAGCAAGTCCATCACAGTTCTATTAATACAACTGCACTTGGAAGTGTGCCAGAGGCAATAGATGCCCTTGCAATTCAAGAAGAGCTTGGCACAATCACAATCTATATTTTGCTGGTGCACTGAGCTAGAGGGGCTCGGGAAGACTGACAGGTGCTGACACCCTGGTTGCCATTGCGGGGGCCCCTAAATCACTCCTCACCTGCCCAGCTGAGCTGGCTCAGCCCCCGCACAGGGCTTACCCGCGGATTAGCGTCTGGCGGGCTGGAGCTGGAGAAGCCTTTGGCACGCGTCTCAGGGCCACATCCAGCTTCTGCTCAAGCCCATCAACTCTGACCTCCCGGCTTAACAGTTCAGCTGTCAGCTTCTGCAGAGACATGACGGCATTTTCAAGCAGGCTCTGCTATGCTTATCAGCTAATGCCTATCTCTGCTCACACTGATCTGGGAGGGAGTGCAGGGAAGCATAAATTCATACGTGGAGTGAACGGAGATGGTCATCTTGCCCCACCCTGTGCACTGTATTCCACTTGTACTTGCCAGCTCTAGGCTGTGGTGGGTGGATGAGGGAGATGAGTAATAATTTGGTTTTGGCCGCAGTTGATACATAAACGTAGGCCCAGGCTTCCTTCTACTACAGCTTGTACGGCAGGCCCAGAAAGGTTTTTATATGTGCCTGGATGTGCCTTAATCTTTTGGCTTTGCATTTATGCCTCCAGTTGTACCCAGAAGAGCAGCCAGAGCTGTTTCTCTCTTCCAAATGACTGTTTTTCTTGTGTTTCAGCTCTTCCCTCTGGGGAAGCAGGTAGGGGATTTTGTCTCAGCCTCATGGCCAGAGATGGACACAGTACCAGAATAATGTCCTGTCCATGTCTGCTCTGCCCTGCTGTCCCTGCTGTGTGTATGAAGGCCTGGAACAAGTGTGGCTCAGGTGACTTGAAGATCAAAGTGATGGGGGCCAGGATATTCATGGTGATCCAGGTATCTAGGTTGCTCATGGAGATGTGCCTCAGGAGGAGGGCTCCTGGAGAAGATCCCACCTTGTGCTCATAGAACTCTGCGTATTTCTACATGCAGAGGGTGTGTATGTGGGCTTGCACATCACTGTGACAGCCTGGCCCAGATGCATCAACCAAAATACCTAGTGGGAATGACCCAATTCCTTAATCAAAAACACGGGACACACTGAGCAACAAATAATCTAGAATGGATTTTGCATGTACCTCTTTTCCCTGCTGTATTCAATCCTTTTGCTGTTCAGCTTCTTGTCCGCAGACATCTCTTGGCATAGCTCAAAGCAGACACATAATTTTTTCATACCTGCAGCACAGTTTCACTGGTGACTGCCAGTTCCAGTAGGATTGACCCAAGCCTTGCTGCCTTGTTGGGCATCATCTTCTTCTGCTTGCTGCCAAACCATTTCCCCAAAGTGCTCCAGTGCAGCTGGGCCTGGTTATATCAGACAAGGACCTGCCCAACTGCATCTCTCTGGTTCTGATCTGCCCTCCACAAAGTTCTGTTTCAGCATCACCAGGAAGAGATCTTTCATTTCAACACGATTTTCAATAAAAGAATTTCACTACAAGCAATATTAATTAATACTCTAATGAAGTTATGATTTGGAAACAGTAAGCCTCACACTTTGAATCTACAGCTGTATTTCAAACTATGCTTTTGAATTGCTAGGTTCTAAAACTTATTGGGCTTGGAACAAAATAAGTAATAACAATTAACTGGGTTTAATAGACTTCTTTTGTAACTAATTTATTTTTATAACCCCAGTAGAATTTTAAATCTAGTCTATTTTTTTTAGTGGTTTAAATCTAAGTAAAGTCAGAAGATAATAAGCACTTAAAACACTCAGCCTTGGTTGTTTTCTTCTTTTTTCAGTATAGGATATTTCTCTACTTAATGATACCTCTGGGTACTTCAGCTGCATTTTCACTTGTGTATCAAGAAAACCATTAAGCTGAAACTATCTCATCAGATACAATAAATTCCATGTCATATGATGAGGCTAAATGAAGTCTCCTGTGTGATTAATAAATGTTGTTCCTGTCTTTCCAGAGTTGCACTGCCTTTGCAGCCTTGATTGTGAGTTTTGGCTCTTTTCTCTGCTGAGGCTGCACTCACCTGAGCACTGAAATTACTGGAAACTCCCTTTCAGGCTTGGGGAAAGCTTGTCTGCATGAACAACCAGCTCCAAATGTGTAGTGCTCAGCTTCTAGATTTCAAATCACACCATGCTGCATCCCCTGATATAGAACGGGGTGAAATTCATATGGGAAACAAAACAATCAGCAATTTAAACAAATAAAGGCCCATTTAGCCGGAAACAGAAAAAGACCGCAGTTAGGCATATTGGTTTTTTGGGATTTTGATTGTTTGGGTTTTTTTCTGGAAATATTATTAATTACAAAAGGAGGTTGGGCAATTTGGAAGATCTGTTTGTTAACCAGGACTGGCCTCTGAGAGAGGTGGGGCCTGGGAGACAACCATAGGATATGGTGTTAAGGAAAACATCAGAAAGACAAAGATGACAATATCAGTAAGGAAGATTAGGAAAGAAATCTTTACCAAAATAAACTAGCTGTTAAAAAATAAAATGAGCCTCTATCCTGATATTTCAAAAATAAGAAAAGTGCAATGAGGACTAAAGTGTCAACCAGATAAGACACTAGGGAGGCTGTAAGGCAGAAAGCACAGTGGCCATATAAAACTTCAGCTTCACACTGCCTCACAAAGTGGGAAAACATCAAACTGGACTCTAATTCCTGCTACATTTTTTTAGCAACATAAATTATTTCTCCTTGGGCAGTCAGATGTCACAGAAGGAGAAGCAGTGCAGCCATTAACAGAGCACAGGATCAGCATCAAATGTTACCTCTGTAAAAATGCTGGTGTGACAGTCACCACAATGTGCATGAGTGAAACTTCCTTGTGGGACTAGGAAGGGTAAAAGAAGAATCAGCAAAGCACAGGGAGGACTTATCAATAAAATACTACCACTCAATTTCTGTATCTACATTGGCAAAACTTAAAAGAAATCAGAAAAGTTAAATAAAAGGTTGTAAGGAGGGCAAGAAAAATGTTGATTAACGCCAGGACAGAGGCATGAAAAGCTAAAAATAAAATACATCAGAAGCAGGCAACCTGCCAGGAGACTGCAGGGTTTGCAGATGATAGATACAGAGCAGGAGTGCTCAGAAAATATGTTTGGTGTAGGAAAGGTATATTAATTACCTGCATCAGTGCTCACTGTGGAAGGGATTAGGAGAGTTTCCATGCTAGAGATTTTATCAGCAGGTGATGAGAAATGGTCTCAACTGGTGTGCCAGAAGCCAATAGCATGAACAGTGATATATCAGCAGGACCAGATGATGTTCACCCAGTGACTTTAAAGGAGCTTGGATATGAAATTGCCTGCCAAGTTACTGTGGAGTGTAACTTATTACTCACATCAGACTGGTACCAGAGAAACAGGAGGTGGCAGATGAAGTATCAGTTTTTAAGAGGGCAGTTACAGACCAGGAAGCTCCATTTTCATAAAACTGGAAAAAAAGGCCAAACCACAGAAAAGAAACAGACAGAATCCAAAGGCACATTATTGCCTTGGGCTGTCAACCATTGGAACAGGCTGCCCAGGGAAGTGGTGGAATCACCATCTCTGGAGGTATTTAAAAGATGCATAAGTGTGGCACTCAGGGACATGGTTTACTGGTGGACTTGGCAGTGCCACATTAGTGGTTGGAGTTGATGACTTTAAAGGCCTTTTCCAATCAAAACAATTCTACATTTCTATCATTCTAAGTGGAAAAATTCAGCAAGGCTTCTGTGAAGGGAAATCCTGCTCTTGGTACCTGTTGCAATTCTGAAACTGTCAGTAAAAGTGAGCTGATCATTTTAAACACCAAAAATTGTCATGGGACAGAAAAGGGAGCTCTCCCTTTAACTGGGTGAAAGACAGAAAGAGGGTGGCAGTGAACAGTGAAATTGTATAATAAAAGGAGGTCCACAAGAGACTGCATTGTTTAACATATTTACAGGAAAAGCAGAAGGATTGCAAAATTTTCTGGTGGTATAAATGTCATAGATATGGGGATTGTAGAAAGTCATCTGAATGCCAAATCATAAGTGATAAAATGGTAGATAAAATTAAAAGTTGATAAGTGTGAAGGAGGACGAATAGGGAGAAAGAACATTCCAACACACAAAATAATGAGCTTAGCATACACTAGCACGCAGGAAAAATCTAGGAATTACTACAGAGAGTTCCCTGAACACATCAGCTACATTGTCAGTATTGGAAAAATTGGAGACGGCAATAAAAACATAAAAAGCATTGTAATGGTTTCGACTTGGGAAGAAACTAAGTAGAACTAGATCCCTTTACCTTAAAAAATTAAAAAGGTAACTGAAAAAAAGACATGAGTAATAGCAAATAAGGGCACAAAGACTGGCTATTTGCAATCTCCCAGTCCATCAAATAAATTGCAGACATAATGGCTACATATAAAATGAAGAAAGGCATTTCACAGAGGAAAACTGGGATGTAAAACTCAGATGTACAAGATGTTCTGAAAGAAAACAGAACAGATATGTTTAAAAATGTTTAGACAAATCTGCAGAAGGGAAAAAAGAAAAGACTTTGAGTCCTGACAAATATGAGGATAGAACTGCTGGCTCCATGGGAAGCTTAACCCACAGGCTGATAAATCTCAGGAGGTATTAAGGAGAGTTACTGCTCCTTGTTTCACCTGTTGTCAGGGCACCAACGTGACCAGCGCCAGGAGCAGACACCAGGCACCTCACTGGGAATGGGGGTGGGCCAAATGAGATAAAAGAAGATTCTTAACAGTCTTCAAATATATGCAACATAGCAGCAAAGAAGAAAGCAAAAACCTCTTTTCCTTGCACACAAAGTAAAGGGTTTGGATGTTAGCCATGGACACTCCAGAGCAGTTTCCTTAGTCTAACTGATGGGTGGCATAGTTGGTTACTGTCTACACTGTTGAGAGGTGTGGGGCTACCAATGTCAAGAGATGCTGCCAGTGGTTCCAGGGAATGGGTTCAAAAATCCATCAGAAATCCTTTATAACAACTGTCCTAGCTTGGAGAGGGATGCTACTTCTTGAGGAGCTCCTATGAAAGCAAATATCAAAGGTTTCTTTCAGGGTTTAAGAGGCCTCACCCTTCCCAGCCTGGCACAATGAAGAGGAGGACATTTTACAATGGAGGGAAACACAAATAGAAAGTTGCTGTAATGTTCTTACAGGAACAAGTAAGGGGTATGTGAACAGGCCTATCTGCACTTTCCCCGATGGAATTTAGGAAGCGTTTAGGTGACTCAGAGCAGTGCTTCACAGCATGGAAAATGCTTGCCTCAGGGAAGACAAATGCTGCACTGATTTTGTTTCCTTCAGGCTGCTCTTGTCTCTTCGGGATGTCTCTGATCTTGAAGTGCAGGATCCTTGGCAGACTTTCCCCAAGATGAGGGAATTCACAACAGCCAACTCCTATTCAGGCAACTTTTGATAGAATAGAAGCATAAATTGTGTCAGGCTGGAAGGGAACCCATAAGGATCATTGAGTCCAGCACCGTGCTGCTCACAGCAAAATGTAAAACTAAACCAAATGGCCCAGAGCAATGTCCAGCCACTCTGTGAACTCTGACAGGCAAACCGAGCAAAAAATCACCCAGTAGAGTTCCAAAGCCCTGAAGGGCATGGCCTCAACATTACTGCTAAACTCTGAATTCCGTCAGAAACTCAACTATAATTTACCTAATTTCATTAACAGGGCTTTCTTGGAGATGGTTACAAAACATCCCCACTGCTATTGTTCCAGCACTCAGTGGCAGCAAAGGGCTGTAACACGGCAATGACCAGGAGCTGGCAGGGAGGGTTGTCATTTTTGCCCCGGAGCCCCAGTGCACCCAGTTAGCGACACTGGGAGCTTTCCCGGCCCCGCAGCGCCAGCGCTGCCCGGCGCTGTCCAGGGTGCTGAAGCGGCCACGCTTCACCCTCCGCGGCTGCCGGGGCGGCTCTGACCGGCCGGAGACAGCAGCAACGCCGGGGCTGGGAGAGAGGGACCCTGGCACCGGGAGACGGGGGTTGTCCAAAATCTCTGGATGTATTTCAGAACAAGATGGAAATCTCGTTCTTTTACCCCAGATAGGTCCTTGGTTGTAACACAGAGGGATCAACTGGAAAGCAATTAATCATAGAATCACCTGAGCTGGAAGAGATCCACAAAGATCACCAAAGGTCAGCTCCTGTCCCTGCACAGGACGACCCCAAGAATCACACCATGTGCCTCAGAGCATTTTACAAGTCCTTCTTGAGCTCTGTCTGGTTTGGTGTTGTGACAACCTACCTGGGGAGCCTGTTCCAGTGCCCAGCAATCCTCTGGGTGAAAAACGTTTTCCTAACACCCAACCTAAACCTCCCCTGACAGAATTTCCCGAGATCATTCCCTCGGATCCTCACACTGGGCACCACAGACAAGAAATCAATGCCCACCCCTCCTCTTCCCCTCATGAGGAAGCTGCAGACTGCAATGAGGTATCCCCTCAGTCTCCTCCAGGCTGAACACACCAAGTAACCTCATCCACTCCTTGTATAGCTTCCCCTCTTGACCTTTCACCTTCATGATGGCCCTTCACTGACCATAATGTGAGGCTGTTCATAAAAACATTGGTGCTTATGGCTTTGAAGTTCTTTTTCATGATTTTGTTTTTGGCTTTTTTTTTTTTTTTCTCTTACAATTTCAAATTCATTGTATAGGCAGACACCACCGTATATCAGCGGTGAAGACCTAGATTGTGGGGGCCTTGCAAGAAGAAAAGTTTTGAAGGGGGAGTGAGACTTGGGTTTTAAGGAGATAAGAATGCAGGTGAAAAAGTAGGCAAGGAGGCAAAACCCAAAGGTATGGTAGTCAGCTAGTTAGAAACTAGAAAAAGTGCCAGGCGTTAAACAGAGAAAGCTGCTCCCTCTGCCAGGGGTTTCTGACTTTCTGTATTTAGGTGGTGTTGTGGTTTAGTCCCAGATGGCAACTCGGCACCACCCAGCTACTCCCTCACCCCCCTACAGTGGGATGGAGGAGGGGAATCAGAAGGGTAGAAGTAAGAAAACTACTGGGCTGAGATAAAGATAGTTTAATAGGTAAAGCAAAAGCCTCCCATACAAACAAAACAAAATAAGGAATTAATTCGCCACTTCCCATGGGCAAGCTGTTCAGCCATCTCCAGGAAAGGAATCCATCACATGTAATGGCTGTTTGGGAAGTCAAGCACCATCACTCCAAGCATCCCCATTTTCTCCTTCTTCTCCCAGCTTTATATGCTGAGTTTGATTCCATGTGGTCTGGAATATCCCGTTGGCCCCAACTCCATCCCCTTCCAAATTCTTGTGCAGCCCCAGCTAACTCACTGCTGCATTGGTGTAAGCCCTTCTCAGCAGTAACAGAAATATCTCTGTATTATCTGTTTCCAGCACAGATCCAAAACACAGCCCCGCAGCAGCTACAATGAAGAAAATTAACTTCACCTCAGCCAAAACCAGCACAGATGTTGCTTGAAGGTCAGATTTCAAGTGTTGCAGGATGATGACGATGATGTGATGGCTTTAAACAAGATGAGACACTGTGTTCCATGCTCAGTGTATATATGTATGGAACAATACAAAGTTCAGCCATGTAAGAGAAATGCATGAAACAATGAGATCATATCCAAAATTTGTATTCACAAACTATAAACCAAGATTTTTCATTCTCAGAGGGTGTCCTACTTGCCTTTTGGAGAAAGCTTCCTCATGGCTAAAGCAAGAAAGGAGACCATGGGAATTCAGGCCTCTTCCATGCACTAGCATAACTGAAACCTACATTATTTTGCACCTCCTTTTCCTCAAATATGATAAGTAGGTATTACTTGTCCAGGTACAGGGATTTTGAGAAACTGAACTCCTTATGATGGGCAAAGCATTACTTGTCCTTGCTGGAGCATGGCTACTGGGACTCAGTCACACAACAGCAGTTAGCTGAGATACACTGATATTACGCGGACTTGTCAAAAAAAGAATTTGCTCTCTCTAAACCACAATATTTTTCCCATTTCCCTTTTGTTACAAACAATTTAATATGAAGAAAATTAAAATATTGCAGCTGCTTTGATCCCAGGAGCAGCAGTGAGCTGAGGTGTCCTGGAATTAACTCCTGGCACAGTGCAAGACCGATGTAGAAGTCCCACTGCTTGTGCAGGTAATTCATCACTCTGCAGCCCCCAGCTGCAAAGGGCATTTCAGGCTTATCTTTTTCCTAGAGACGTACAGGGTCTTACAAACATTTTCAGTTGTGCTAATACTCCTCTCTGAAATTTAGGCAATTGATATTAGGATTATATTGATTAAATTTGCAGTAGCATCAGAGATGACCTAACCCAAATGACTCACCAGCATTGCCTCCCACAGTGATCTACCCCAAAGGCAATTCTCTCTCTTTGGGGCAGAGAGTCTCTAATTCTCATCACTCAGATATCTAGGAGCTGTCATTGCTGTGCCTGAATAAAATAGAACTATGACACAGAAGTTAATCCCCATTATGTATAAAACTCATAGGCAGTGATTATAGGCATCCATCATCAATTTAAGAGGATCACAAAAGATACTGTTTCTAGACAGGGATGTTTAATGCTTTATTCTTTATTCTTAAATTGCACCTATACATGCAAAATAAAGTACCAGCATCTCTCCCTGATTTGCAGTTCAGACAGCTCGAAAATGCAGGTTCCCACCACCTCTCTGTATCTTTTGGATCTCTACTGAAATTAGAAATTAGTTCAGTGCTCCAAAAGCACTAATATTTCACACAAGGAGAAAGTCACTAGCAAGCTTTTTAAGTAGTCTGTGTAAGGACATAAATGCTTAGCCTACCCTTTAATACAAGGGCACTCACACCAATGATCAGGGAAGTCTTTCTGACCCACTCACCGTGTTGCCAGATGAAAAGTCATCTACACCTGGTGAGCCAACACAATGCTAATTCTTCAAAACCCACTGGTCTGTGGAAGTGCACAATGCCCATTGTGTAACCAGAACTGGAAAGCAGCCAGCCCTGATTCCGCCAGCTGTTACAAGTTCACCGATCATTCCGGTGGGACTTTGGGATTGCTTACCATCAGGGACCACCAAAGAGACCCCCAGCACAGAAGAACATGTGTGTAAAGGGGAGGGAAAATATGTCAGTGATTTCAGGGAAATGACTATCACAGGTGTATGTTCTGGGACAATCAATGAGTATGTATGTAAAATACAGTGTATCAACAAGAGCTTTCCTGCACTCAGCACGGTATTCTGGAGGCGATATTCCCTCATGCCTCCAGACAATAAATAATGCCTGATTCTTAATATTACATTGTTGCTAAAGAGTTTCTTTTATTTTGACTGAGTTTTGGTTACAGCTAGATAGTTGATGTTCACATCATCCTCAGACCTGTCTTTTTATCCAGCTAATGAAGAAGAGTACTGTCCTGAGATTATAAATTCTTGCCAGGGCTCAGGATCCCCTGTTCTTTGCTGTTGCTGGATTCATTTCTTCTGGTCAGATTTGGAACCAGTGTAAATTTGCTCAGTTTCACAGCAGACAGTCAAGACTTACACTAACTGAGGCCTGTCTCAGGCATGGACACAAAAAACCCCCCAAACCCCCATTCTGTTCTGCAAGACAAAAGAAGCTGATTCTCCCTGGAGAGAGCCTGGTGGGAGGCTGAGGGTGCTTTAGGGGCAGAACAACCCCATGCACTGTTAGCAGCTGAGCTGGAGAAGCCCTGGGCTGTCCATGCAGCCACATGCTCGTGTCCCTTTCCCACAGCCCTCAAGAAAAGCACAAAGCAGCCTGGAGACAGCCAAGCTTAGAGCAGATTTCCTACCCCTGGTGTCACAGTGGCAAACTGGAGCAGGTGGAGGGGGCTTACCAGGTCAGGGCACTTCAGAGCACCCTTCTCAGACATCTGCTCCCACTGTCCTTCTTCTGCTCTTTTTTAGCCACAGAGATATGGAGAAGTGACACTCACATCCCCAGAAAAATGGTTTGCTGACAGATTTGTGAGAAGGGCCAGTGGGGCCAGAGGCATGGAAACTGGAGGCAAAATGTGTGCCAGTTGGCTTAAATTCAAACCAGCCAGCCACTGTGAAGGGGAAACTGGGGGAGAGTGAAGAGGCAAAAAATGGCTTAATCATAACATCTGAAAGGAACATGTGAGACCATGCAGAGCCAAATCAGCATCACAAATTAGCCTATCAAAGAGAGACAGCAAACTGCATCCTTGGGTCTTCTGCATCCTACCCCTTTGGTATTCCCTCAACCAGCACATTAAGCAGAGGCAGATTCTCAGGGGTGAGCAGGCAGGTTTCACAAGCTGATTGCCTAAAGCACTTTCTAACTGTGGAGAACACTCCTATCTTGTCTCTGGACCATGACCAAGAGCCCCACTTTGGCCCTTAACTCCTCTTCAGGGCTTTACATCTAGGCTATGTCTATATCTTATTGATACTTCCTCACTCATCTCTCTTGAAAATCACAGATTTTCTTCTCACCCGTGTGGTAGGCACCAGGGATCACGGAATAGTAGAATGGCCAGGATTAGAAGGAACTTTAAAATTCATCTGGTTCTAATTGCCTGCAGAGACACCATTTGCTAGACCAGGTTGCTCAGAGCCCCACCCAGCCTGTCCTTAAACACCTCCAGAGACAGGGCATCCACAGATTATTTGGGCAACCTATCCAGTGCCTCACTACCCTCCCAGTAAAGAATTTCTTCCTAATATCTAGCCTAAACCTGTCCTTTTTAGTTGAAAGCCATTCCCCCTTGTCCTGTCACTACATGTTCTTGTAAATAGTCTCTCTCCAGCTTTTTTGTAGAGTCTTTCAGGTACCAGAAGCTGCAATTAGACAACCTGAAGGCAACTCTTTTCCAGGCTGAACAATCCCAATTCTCTCAGCCTTTCTTTATAGGAAAGGAGCTCCATCCTTTTAATCAATCAGCCTGGTGTCCCTGCTCTGAAATTGCTCAAAGAGGTCCGTGTCCAGTCTGTGCTGAGGACCCCAGAGCTCGATGCACAGCTCAAGCTGGGCTCTTGTGTCTGTCCTCAGTTCCAGTGTCCCAGTGCCATGCCTTGTTGTCCATTGGTTAGGTTTTGCACAGTCACCTGCATGTGCCTTCCTTGGCTACCCCTTCAGCTGGGCAATACTGCCCATGAACATACAACAGGTGACCTCATGCCCCTTTTTTCCAGCTCCTCTTGTGCTGCTCTGCTTTGCTGAGCTGCCAGCTGTGCTGGTGTGTGCTGGCTTTGTGCTCCCCCATCCTGCTCCTCTCCCTTATTCCAGGCTGTAAGGTTTGATGCCTTGAGAGGCCACCTAAAAACAGAGATTAACAGGAGTAAGGCAATAAAGGTGGGTATTTATCTGAAAGGCCTTCAAAGGCACACCCTGGGCAGCCAGAGGCTGCTGCCAAGATGGACCCAAAGATGGAGCACAGGTCACGAGCTCTTCACGCTTTTATAGGTTTGGTTCATTTGCATATCAGGGTTAATTCTCCAATTAAAGCTCCAGTTTAATGATGTAATTCCCCTCCACTTGCCCCCCTCAGAGGCTCTTTGGAAGAGCAGTCCTGGAGAGGCTTTGTTGTGTCTGCCCAGCGCAAGAGAGCAGAAGTGAACAGGCTACAAGAAACTTCAGAGTGACACACTAGGCAGTACAGGATTTGAAAAATATAAAAGTTAAAACCTAAGGCATCAGGTTTATGGGGAATACACCACCTACAGCTTTGACAGTCCTTCAGCACAGTGGAGCCCAGGCCTAGGGATGTGATGACCCAAGTAACCAGCCCTCTGCCCTTCCTCATAGCTCATTTGGAGCTAAGCTGCCGTACCCAGCTCTTGCTTGGAGGTTTTAGAGCTAAATCTCTTTTCTAATTATAGTTCTATGTAGAGTAGAATATTTTACTAGAATGAGTAATGGCCTGATTTCTGTGTGCACTGCTCACAGGGGAAAGCACAAAGCCTGTCCTGCTATGTTCCTATAGGATCTGGTAGGAAGAGTCCTGTCTAATCTTTGGCAAGTCTTACAGAAAACCTGCATTGCCGCAAACTAAGGAAAACAATGAATAATTCATCTCCTTATCCATTTCAGGATTGTTTTCTGCAAAACATCTATTTTAATAATTTATGTGGTTTTTAGCTGCACCATGCTGCAGAAACAAGAGTACAGAGGGGAGCCCTACTGTTTTTCTCAGTGTAGCCTAGAGGATTCATTAGTGCAAAATTTGAGCTCCCATTGGACTAAGTTCCAAGTGAGGAATGAGAGGTGGAAATCAGAGTAGTTAACAAGATTCAAAGTAGAACAATTCTCTGAAAACCACAGTTCCAGAGGAGTCCCGTGATGCCAAAATGGTCATATGCTGATGGGTGTCAAGCTTGTTAAGAGCCAGCTGGGGGACAGAGGGAAGTATATTCAGAGTTCTTGTATCTCCCAACGTGTACAGAGTTTCCCTTCTTCCCCAAGAGCACTTGCGAAAGACATGAACTTAACAGGGATAGAATTGCACCCCAGTTACTATTTCAGGCTGTGACTGACTCCTGCCTCAGTCAGATCCATCCAAGTGGCAGAGCTGTGGACTGAGGTTTCCTCTAGAGCTCGGGCAGGAGCGACTACAGTCTGCAGTACCCCACTGGGGGACAACCCTGCAATGCTGGTCACTCCTGTGGAAGGCTCAAAAATCTCTGGTCTCTTTCTGACAAAAAGGGACAGGTCAGCAAATGAATGACATGTTACAAACTAACCACAGTCTGTGAAAAGGGAGGGATGGAGAAGGAAATGATCCCTCGTAATGGAAGGCAATGTGTTCATGATGCTGCCAGTGATTCTTTGGGCCAGTAGAGGTGGATCTGGGTTCATTAACCTGAGCATCAGCACTCTGTTCACATACATCCTGTCCCACCTAAAAGCGCTTAATTCAGCTGGGCATACGCTGAAAATGCCCTGCTTGCAGCAAAGTGTTTCAGCCTGCTAAGTCATCACCAGCCCTCTGTGCTCCACAGGGCACACAGTGGGCACAGGTGCTTTTAAAGATTGCTCTTTCATTAAAAAAGACAATAAATTAATCTCCTTTACCCTCTACATGACAGGAAATTTTTCAATCAAACTTCAGTGCTGCTTCAGGAAGCAGCTAGGAGACACAATTGTCCAAGACAAATCATATAGATAAGGTAGGTTTTCTTCTAAATATGGTATATAGAAACACTACCAGCACCAGCATTTGAAAAAGTACCTTCCAAAAGAGCCAATTAGAATGTGAGCAAAAATATTTCTCCTTGCCTCAAAGTAAAAAAAAAAAAACCAAACAAAAACAATAAGCCAAAAAGTGTCAGGAAGCTGGAGTAGCACTTGCTATCCTCCTCCTGGCTGTCATCAACCCCCAGGCGCAGATCCTTTTGGCTCTCACAGCCCCAGCTCCACAGATGCTGGCAGAGCACCAAGGTTAAAGAAAACAAGTCAGTGTCCACCTCTGCTGCTGAAGGAGCCCTGGTAACAATTTAATTACACATTAGCTGGGATAAGCAAATTCTATGGGAAGTGCCTGAATCTGTAACAGAGAAATATAGGCCACCCGAATAAAATTATGCATACAGTTAAAGAACTCCAGTAGTACATAGCCCTTCTTTTTATCCTGTCTTTAAACAGATCAAGGTAAATATTTCTGCATTTTAACACATTCAACCTCACAATATTATACTTTCTTATCAGTTATAGTTTCATCTGCTATCCCAAAGCAATACATATTCTGCATAGCTTCAGCATGCTATCTTGAATTTTATACAGTAAGGCAGCAGCTTAGACTTACAGCATGGCTGTGCATTTTTAAAATGATACCTGGGCTGTCTGGCATTGCAAATGTAAATTATTTACCTGAGAAAAATTACCTGTTAAGAAAGAAGGTGTCCATTTACTTTACAGTCTGGGCAGGAAGCACTTGCTGCCCAAGATGCACGTGGCCAGGCATGAGCCTGTGTGAGAGCTGGCTGGTGAAATGCAACAACCATGAAGCTGTGGGAAGTCTGTAGAAAGATACAACCTAAACTTTCTCTATACTTAATTAAACCAAATTCTGCACCCTGCAAATATTGATTCTTCTTTACTGAAACAACTTTTTATATGTTTTCCCCTAATTTCTTTAATTTTCTCCTCTCTAGTGAAAGCAGCATCCAGTTGCTCACAAGTCAGTTTGGATCTGTACTAAGTGATAGTGTAAATTCTAATTTTTTTAAGAAAAGCTTGGGTTTGTGTCATGGTAAGAGGTCATTCCTGGGGAGGAAGAAAGGCAGTGCCAGACAGACATCCTCCCTCAGCAGTGCCCAGCCAGTTTTAAGCACTCACCAGGGATATTCTCTGCCCCAGGTTTACATGGATTTTGGGAACAAACATGTCACAGGGCAAAGCTGAAGCACAAGGGAGCAGGATGATTAGATTTGGAGGCACCAGCATGCAAGGGCACCCCAGGGGAAAGAATTTCACACTTAGCTTCATTAAATACATCTTCCTGCAAGACAGGAAAGATAATCACCCAAACCAGTTAGATTGTAGTGATACAATCTGACACAGAGCCAGATGACATTTTCTGGTTTTATTTGAAGTGGACACCTTGAGACAAGGCATAACTGAGAGGATCAGAGCAGTAAGAAGGCAGCAGGCACCTTCCCTCTCTCCCTTGCAACTCCATGAACTCCATTGCAGAGCATTAAAAATAAACCAGTGTAACCTAATAAATTGCAGAAAATATTTAAGTCAGAGTGGGGCAAGGAAAGAAAGTGAGAACCTAAAATTTGAACCAATGAAAACTGTTCCTAGAAACCCATTTCAGAAGCTTGAAGAGTGATACAAAAAAGTCCTTAAGACCTAATGACTGTAAATAACCACTTTCCAAAATCAATGGTTTTAAGTTAAACATGCATAGTTTTTATTCCTTGTATTCTCATGCAAAATATGCTAATATTTCCAGTTCAATAATTCCAAATTCCTTGGAGAAGACTAATTATCGCAACACCCATGGAATTTTGCTGATTAACTCCAGAATGAGTGCCAGTTTCCAGCCATATAGAGAAGTCCTGACCCCAGCTTACATTTTAGCAAAGAAATGAGAGGGCTTAAACCCAAGGAGTTTCCCAAGAAGTTGAAGTACTCCAATTTCTTTATTTTTGATTTTTTCTTAATAAAGTGATGGCTCAAGCAGTAAAAAAATTGATATAAAGCACCTTATCTGAAGAAGCTGCAATCACTCTTCAGACTTGGGAATACCACACAGCTGTTACATCCCATTTTACCTGATCCATTATGCAAAATATTTTTCTCTGTATTACTGCATACCTCAAAAATAAAACCCACAGTGCTTCAGTTTAGAATGATGTATAATTTATTCATATAATTCACAAGTAGTTGGACACTACTCAATTTAATCTCCATATGCAAGTGATTTACACAAACATATAATACTAAAATTGATTGCTTAGAAGGTAAAAAATACCATGGGTATGAAATGCCATGGTAGATGTTGTTCAGTATACTACACAGTCTTAGTGTCAAACACTTTTATTCATTTATGGTTTTAGAAAAAAAGGCAGTTTGCCATTTTAGTTTTTATTTTTTATAAGTAGTCTGGGAAACACAAGTTTTGTTCTAAACCTTGTAATTAATTATTTCTCCCAGCTCTCAGGAACTGAATTGACAACCAAAGCAACACTTTCAGTAGTTCAAAGAAAAGACACATATTTTTGTCCCTTTGAATTCATCAAGCACCACGTGACCGAATCATGTTGCCTTCTGACGTGTGACACAAAACACTGACCTCTGTATACCCAAAGGAATGTGCAGGAATCTAGACCATGCTTCAGCATGGTGGTGTTGGTAACAACAGCCTGATGTTATAATTTTTGGCCCCTGCCCGTATCTGGTAGTTGTGAGCGTGTTCACAGTTCACTGTTTTAGCATCACCAGACCGTTTGGTGTTCATGCATTTGATTGTAATTCTGCGTAAACTCTTCTCACTGAAACGTGGATCTCATAAGCCTCATTAATTTTGCATTAAGCATATAATGGCTGCATGGAGAAAACTGGACTTTAATGTGTTTGCTTGCATTAGATTAAATTACATTATCTTCTAGATGAGGTCCAAACATATATTTTGCTTGAAATGCCAGTAGTTATCTTAAAACATACCGAGAAGTTAAAAAGCTTTCACAATACAAGATCCAGCTACTTATTCCACATATACAAAAACACTGCTAGAGAAATACAATTCAATTGTCAATGCTGAATTATGAGGAAAGTCTAAAAAAATAGAAAAACTCTGATATCTGGACATCAATTGAGAAGGTAACACTGCATAATGAGGCAATATGAGCACCCATTTAAAATGAAAAATCCCCAGCAAGAGAAGCATAAGGGGATCATGTGACAAAAACAGATGAACACTGCGCCAAAAACATGCACACGATTGCCATGGTCATTCAGTATGCTAGTGATGGCCTAACAGTGATCTAAACCAAGAGTGAGACAGTGCTTCCAAATAAAATCAACTGAGTAACTACATATTGATTAAACTTTCTGATGCAGCAAAATGAGGACACAGAGCCATCTCTGGGTTCTGGAGCTGTCTCAAGATTCGCTTGTAAAATTTCTCTCTGACACGATTGAATTCCATTATGTCCAGTGGATCCTCATCAATCCAGAATTTGTGGAATTCATGCATTAAGTAGCCTACAAAATAATAAAAAGGAAGAAGAGATAAATACAGCATGTAAAGATGACATATAAAATTAGGCAGTAGCTGGAATTAATAATTAGGATTTGCACAGAGAATAGTGGTCACTGAGATCTGACACCTCACAACACTGAAAGCAAGACTGAACTTATTCTGGACAGCCCCAAAATTGGATTAATATTACACACACACTGGCAGAATTTCTCACAATAAACACAAGAAATCAATACTCATCTTGACATATGGATTCACTAATTGAAACATAAAACCAGGGAGTATAAAAACAGGGAAAAATGCTGCAGGTCCTTATTACCAGTTCCTTGCCTACACAAGGAAAACATTAGAAGTATTACTCCCACCGTGCAAAGATGAACAGCAGGCCTCTGCTGTAGAAGAGATGCTCAAATACAGGGGAAAGAGCTGTCAAAGCACTATTTTGGCAGTGGAGCTGCAACTCTGCTGAAGGGTGGAGAGTAACACTTGAATGTAGATGCAAGTCTCGTATGGCAGTTGGATTTAAGGGGAATCGATATTCAGACACTCCTTAAACCACATTTGCTTTCTTGTTATAATTTAAAAAAACAGGAAGTTCATTTGTTAAGGCACTTAGTGCATTTTTTTGTTTGTGTTTCTCCATTTGTTTTACACCTTGGTTTGGTAGTGGCCTCCATCAGAGCTAAGAGCTGAATCCAAGCATCCTAAAGACAGGAGAGCGAGACCAGCATTACAGTCTCTGTGCCATGCCAGCAGATTTTATTTCTTTTTTTTTAACTATAGGCAGTACAAAAAGTGTTGGCAGAGCACCAATTACGCATTTCCACCCTTGCCCCACACTCACAGCCAGCACTTACAGAAGGTCTGCTGGAAGTGAGTGAGCGTGGGCGCTTCTGGAGCAACATTGTAGAAATGGGTCTTCAGAGCCCCACTCACGAGCAGGTTGTACGCCAGGTCAGTGATGTTAATGCCCACGATAGCAAATGAGTAGCTGTAAGGAAAAGCAGCAGCTTTTGCTGAGAGCTCACCTTCTTTCAGCACATTTTAAGAAACACTGATGACCCTGATGTTGCAGATTTCGTGTTACTGAGATGTATTAATTCTCTCCTTTGTGAGTTTCCAAGGTGTGTGTGGGGTGGAAGGCAAGGAAAACATTTATCCTGCATGCTCTGTACAGCATTTCCCTTGGGAAATACATGGTCACAGTAAAAACAGCAGTTTCATCACTGTGCCAGCCACTTCAGTGGAATATTACTGATAAATTCCTACAAAATAGGACCAAACACAGACGTTCCTGCGCACGTGCACTCGCCTCTGAAACAGGGCAAGGACTCCACATGGTGGCCACAGCTGCAGGGTCACCCATCATTTGCTATTTTTAACTGCTGGAGTTCCCTCTGGAACTCATTACCCATAGTTAGGAACATCAGGTTTCAACAACCTGTCCTATAAATACATTAATGTGCCTAAAAACCTTGTGAAAAGGATCCAGCCAAGCCACCTCTAATTTCTTTCTAAAAGAGAACTAGAGACAAGGGCCAGAAAACAGACAAAAACCTAAATCAGAGCATGCTGGAAACAGAAACATGAAAAGTTTATGACATGAAAAACTCATTAAGCAAACTCTGTCCTGCTAAGAGATATCAACAAGTGATGTATATTTGGGCCCAACAGCTCAGAAACTGGGAGTTAATTTGTGAGGCTGGTGCATAAAGAACTTGACATTTCTAGCAGTGATTATTTCCCAAGAAGCCATGTAAAGACTCACACGGACATTTAGTGACAAAAGTAAACATGTTTGGATATTCAGTGGTTGGGTTTTTTCCCTCAGCTAAAGAGAGCAGTCTTCTCTAGACTGTCCTGGCTATTTTTTCAACTACCTCTATCAAGCAAACCAAAATATTTTCTTTTTCTTTAACCTTTTTTTTTTTCAGGAGGAAAAGAAAAATCAACCAGAAGTCCAGAAGTTAACTTCAGAATGAGGCCTAATGGCAAGTTTCATGGAAATATTAAATACGGGCAGTAAAATCTTGTATTACCGATTTTTAGATACATTCAGAAAGAACATCCAGTTCCATACTCATGAATAATGCAGATATACCAAACCCACTGCTTAAGAAGAAAAAACCCTCACTGCTATTTCTTCCTTTTGTACTTTCCTAAAAGCAGTTCTGAACCTGGGTTTGACAGCAAGAAGTGAGACGTGATCATGTCATGTTCTAAGAAGAATTAAACAGATATTAATCACTGCACTATACATAGCACACGAAGTTTTTCCTTGTTACAAAATTTTTGGGTTATTTTTTTCTAAATGTAGCTTGAACTGTTTCTCCTGTAATCTTTGATCATAACCAAGGTATGGTCAAGACAGCAGATGTTCATATGCTCACAGAAGTTTCCTCTAAAAGTAACCAGGAAACCCCTTTTTCTCCTCAAATATACAGCATCATGGTTACCTGCTTTAATTTGTAGCAAATTAAAAAAATCTTTAAACTTACCCAATTGCCTTATCAAACTTTTTCTTCTCCCATTCAGCTTTGCTAAGTTGGCTGAGGGAAAAAAAATAATTAAAATCCAGATATCACCATGCTTTACTAGCTGACAAATATTTTCTTTCAACTTCTCTGATATTATAACATTGACTGAACATGGTATTTTACCTTCTTTTTTATGGCTAGTACCATTTAACACTGCTTCTGGCTGAACAGATTGATATAAACAGACTTGAAATGGGTAACTGGTTTAGAGCACTGCCAATGAACTTGTCTCACCATTACAAAATGCACCTATGTCAATGCTCTCAGCAAAAACCTGTTTGCTAAGGTGACCACAGAGATGTTCCACTTCAGTTAAGTTTGAGCTGTACAAAAAGTTGAAATTACATTTATCTAACCCAAGATGGCTTTAGCTTTTTTGTGTTTTCAGAGATAGATGTTATATTCATCACCGGAGGCATGATCCACCTGAGGCAGCAAACATGAAAATACTCTGACAGTAAATTTCTATGACTGGCCAAATTAGAAATCACTCAACAGTCAAAGATAAGGAACAGTGTTTCCTATGACAGAATCAAAGAATCATTAGGATGGAAGAACCTTCAAGATCATCGAGTCCAACCCATGCCCTAAAACCTCAACTAAACCATGGCACCGAGTTCCACATCCAATCTCTTTTTAAACACACGGCACAATAATGCAGTGCTTTTCAAGGACACAGAAAATGCCTCCCTTAAAATAAAATTAGTTAGGGAACAGATTGATTTTAAACTAAATTTCATCTCTTCAATGATTTAAAAGAGCTGTGTGATCCAACTAGTCAGCCAGCATCCCACTAGCCAGGTTTGAGTCTACTGAAATGAGCAAGTTTAGCAGAAATCATTGCCAGCATTTATAACCAGCTAAAGGCAGGCACAGAACTGACCCTAACCAGGGTGCTACAACCTTGACATGGCTGTGGGAGTTTTGCCTTAGTAAGGCAAATCAGAGCTTGCAAGCTTTAGGTCCCAAATTATAGACAGCTGTGTGTGAAAGCATTGTTCTTAGACTATTCTTGAACTCCAGGAAGTATATATTACACGAAAAACAATTCCCTGAACTTCATGTAAATACAGTATATAAAAATTATTGTCATTAAGTACTTAAGATGCTAACAGATTCATACCCATCGTGACCTGAGGGTTACTGCACGGCATGCATGAGGACAAAATTCCAGCTCCTAAATAGCTTAGCATACAGGAATACACTATTCTTTGCTCCTCTGAAATCTGAACCATCTTTGTGGGCTGTGGCATAACATCTGTTAGAAAACCCCAGGTAAAGACCCAATAATAAAGGTGGCACACATAGGATGTGGGCAAGTGAAACAGTTCAACTGAGATAGAAAATCCTCTGATCTGATCCCACCAGAAAACAGCACAGCTGCTAAGCAACCACATCAGGAAGATCACCATGGGCACCACCTGCAGCATCTATCTTCTACTGAATGCTCTGTCAAGGCATAGAGATTGCACATGCTCACACAGCACTCCAGGACTGCCTTGGTAATCAAACATACAAACAAAGAACACCAATACGCTCCAAGGGCTTTTTGTCACAGAATTACAGAATTAGGAACTCAACAACAACGACAACAAAAAATCCCTGAGGAGATCAAAAGCTTCAGGATTTAGGTGTGAACCAGCTTTATGGATACCTAACATTAGTGGCAGAAGAAAAATGTCTTTTAAGGCAACTGATTTCTAACTGGCTGAGAGGCCTTTATCCCCCCAATAATTATGGAGTAAGCCTCTTATTGACAAATTGCTCTCAACACAGTTTGTGACACTTGAAGATTCCTGATCTCTTTACAGTTAGGACAGTGGAGTAGCCAGAGGAACCACCATTAGTCAAGGTAGACAGGGTATGTGACTATAAGTAAAGGGGCTTTTCTGCTCTGCTAACAAATATTTGGCCTAGACTACTTATGAGTATCAAGTCAGTTACTTTAAATACATTTAGCAGGATGGATTTCATTTTTGATACATAAGAATGCTCATATATACCCAGTGTTCCACCCCCAGCTATGCTTTGGTCAACTTTAAAGAAAAGAATATGGATCCCTTGGCATTGTGACAAAGACTGAGTTTATAACACACCAAATTGTAGTCTGATCTTTATTTACATGTAGTATATCAGAAAACTTAAAAAAAATAAAAAAAAAATACCTTAGTTCCTTCTTAGTGACTTCCCTTTATTATGAAAAAACACAAACAAATTAAAAGAAAGGTAAATAAAAATACAAAAATCACTTGAAAACAGAATTGATAACATTTAACACTAAATTTAACTATTTCCAAGATTCAGAATACAGTTTTGCCTCTTGCACTTGATCAACTTTCAGGATCAGTACTTTAAAAGAGGCAGCATGTGACAATACCCAAGGATATGCCCAACAAAGAAAAAAAAACCCAGCCCCCTTCCTCAAACAGAGCCAGCAGAGTGCTCTCTCAAGTTATTGTTTCTGGTCTCAAGCATTACCTGTATTTAGGGTGAAGAGAATCAGTGAGAACTTGCTGAGCTACCTCAGTATCCCATTCAGCAAAATACCTGCAGACATGTATGTTTAGGGAGAATTGTTAAAAAAATCAGCAAAAGAGCATCTGAAGTCATACTAAGTTGTCCATACACACCTTTTTAAAGGTCAATGCCTGTGTTACACAGTATGAGTAGCATTTGACAGGTTAAACTCATTAAGTTACCACCCAGACCCCCAAAATGAAAGATTAAAGCAACTGCAAATGACAGGCACACTCCTACAGGAGTTTAGTGAATGTGAATTACCAGAGTTTCCTTTCTGCCAACCCCACACAAAATCAGTTCCTTATTACTAGAGCATGTTGGGTGCTGAGCTCTAGAGAAAGCAGTTCAGCATTCTTGATCTAGCAGATTCATTAAGCAAAATGAGTCATCACAGAAGACTAAGAAATTAAATACATGCTAGGGATTAATTTCAAATGGTAGTTCAAAGCCAGAGTCAAGAGTCCAGATCCTCAGCTGAGATTTACTAGAGAACAACATACGGACAGAGGATGATTTATATATCCTTCAATCTATAAAAGAAGAAAATATTTCTTTTTCACCTCAGAAGGAGAAGCTGTTTTACCAAACGTTGCTAAGTTATGTAACTACACAGAGCAAGTACAAGGGCTGCAGAAAATAACAGGCATTAGTCAATTCCCAAATTACAAAGCACAGCTATGGCATTAACACCTGGTGCGTGAGTTGGAAGGAAAAAGGGATGTAAACTCACTGTTTAATTCTGAGTATTGACAGAAATTGAAGTAGTATTCAAACAACCTAAGTGGGCCATCAGTGACTGCATATCAAGTGTTTTGCTTAAGAATTCAGCATGACATTCCCAAAGAAAGCAGCTGAGCAGTAACATAACCCTGCCTACTTCCCTGCCTACCCCTACATACTTCCAGGGCATTTTGTTTAAGGAGATCTAGATACTGGTGAAAATACACTTTACAGTTTCCTTCTCATAGGAAGAGAGTGCTAACTTACTGTGTCACGGAGAAATTTAAAAAGGGGCTTAGCAAGTGGTATTACGAGGTTGAATTAGGAATACTGAAAGAAAAGAGACCACTTTGAGAAAAGAAACCCTCCAAAAATTAGGCTAGCAAATAAATTCTTTCATTTGCTTGATATGAAGTGCCTAGCACTTTTATAACTTATTCCCACATATTTGCTAAAATCTGCAAGTAATGCTGCTTTTTATGACTTCAGACACACATAAACCCATCTGCACAGGGACATACTTACACCAAGTTATATAAGCCCAGGAGACCCATTCCTCTAAAGTCTGTTTTAGGATCGTCACCTTGGAAACCAATTTCGCACCATTGCTTCGAAATCCGAGCTTTCAGTGGTGAATTCGGCTTCAGGCATTTCCACAACTGGGAAGATTACAGGCAAAACATAATTAAGCTTCCACACAGAACAGTTGTTTGTTTTTTTTTTTTTTCTCTTTTTAAACCAAGCTAAGTTCTGAATTAACATCACTTCACTGCTATCCCGGCAACCCAAACACAAAATCAAATGAATTTCCTCTTTATGTGTGTGGGGGAAATCCCAAGCCACTCTGAGGTACTGCAGACATTTCAGCCCGACAAGGCCCTTCTGACCTTATCACAGCTGCTCGAACATCTCACACAAAGACTTGTTTTGCTCATGCTTTGTGCATCGAAGTGGTGTCTGCCTCCATAAGCCCAGAGACAGGAATGGCCTGGAATTTGATTGTAAATCACTGACAGAGCAGCAGAGCAGCTTTGAGTCCCCAAGGCTCTGCAGCAATCTTTTCTCTGGCATCTTTTGCAAGTTTCTGGAAAGGTTATAAATCAAGAGAGCTGACTTGGCTACCACAGTGTTGAAGAGCAAATTGGAGAACATAAAAAACCAAAAATCCATGTAAGGATAGCATGTGCACCACCATATTTAACTAAGGGAAGAATCATTCACTGATCTCACATAAAGAAATATCCAAAGTGATTTAACAAGCCAGATCATCAGCTGGGATAAATCCATTTAACTGCACTGGTCCAGCAACTTTAGTGCCTAAATATCATGTTGCTATGCACCTAAAAGCAGCCTAAATTGACATATGACAAATACATATCTTTATCCACACCTCATGTGCCATATCACAAACTCACCCTTTCTGAAGTGTGTTAAGAAATCATAATTTAGAATTAAGCAGCTGTATTAATCACCAACCATGAGTTGGTGAGTATGGCCTCAAGAAAAGCCCACAAAGCCTACCCAAGGGAAAGAGCTGTATGCGCGTTTCCCAATTAAAAACAGAAATTGTTTTAGTTTTAGCAATTTTAACTGCATTTAAAATTAAGTGCCCTAAGAAGGTTAAAACTTTAATGATTTCACTTTGTAATGATTGCATAAAGCACCATTGTTTAAACCAATGTTCATCCATCAGCAGTAAATACAGTATTAATCATTAGTCCAATCACATTAAGTTAATCATACTCTCATTCATAAAGTGCTCTCCTGGTAAACATGAATAAATGATAGCCATTAGAAACCTGAATTACCCATTGCAGAGATCACTCAGCAGAGTATCTAGAAAGGCTGAAAACCAACCAGCCACAGTGAGGATTGTAAAATGCATTAAACCCTTGGACATATTTCCATCTGACATTTGCAAAAGCGGAACACCTGCTGTAAACAAGTGCTAATATGTAGGTGAAACTGATACTTTTTCCAAAATTATGAGTTTGCATAATGTTGCATAAGCTGCATTGTTTAATCTCTCCTCAGACAAATGCTCAGTTTCTATTTTGCTTTGATGCTCATGCAATTATGTTTTTAAAGCACTTACATGACTACACATCATTGATGACACAATTATTCTCAGGACCTTGCCCTCACAGGCTGGGTGGCTGGGAGAGACAACAGTCAGCTCCTTGGTCCTTCTCACCTATGATCCCATCCTCAGACCCAACTTGCTCCCTGGGCAATGCAGATGCCCAGGGTATTTAGGAAGGCTTTCCCGGAGCCAAAGGCCCTCTTTAACCTGCAGTGAGGTGCCTGCTAGTTTCAGGGACCTACACTCTAGGCTGGCACCTGGATCTCTCATCTCCAAGACACACGCTTCCTCAGTGGGTAAATCTGTGTGTCCCTTTAGTTAAAACTCATTCCACTCCCATAAATTCGTGCACTTAATTGCACAGGGGCAGAATGTGAACATGTGGCCCATCTGCCCAGCTCTACCTGATGGTTAACAGGGCAGCTCTGCATTTTGAACACTCCTTGGTGACACTCCCATGTCCCAGCAGCAGGCAAACCTTAAAGGCAGCTTTCCAAACACCAGAAGGAACCGTGACCATTTGAGGCATTTTTAGAAGCAGTTACTTGCATCTGACAGTACTTGTATAATGTGCCTACTGGGATTTTTGGAAGACCAAGTAACTATGGTAAAATTTCCAGAAGCTCTCACTGTAACTTGTGCAAAGATGTGCACTGCAAGCTAGAGCACGGAAGACATCTTTGTCATCATGTGGTGTTGTTAAAGTTGCTTTAAATAATTAAAAAAGAAAAACCCTCACAACCAAACAGCTAGTATGTTTTTATAAGAACTCTGAAAATTCTCTAAGAAGATATTTTGCTTGTAGCTAACAAGCTCACTATCAATTATTCTATGTTTCTTGCCATTCCTCTGAAGCATCTTGCAATAGCTATGGTTAAAACCAGCATCAGGACCAGGGCTTGCTTTTAGACTGTTTTCCAGACCTTTTATTCTTTCTTCAGTTTCCTTCTAATAAAAGAACTCTCTGGCTCTTTCTCTGCTTATGGTTTCAAGAAAAAAAACAAAGCTTTTATTATCTGTTCCAGTGGGCTTTCCTGAAAGCATGAAGGAAGTAAAACCCATTTGGTAAGTATTTCATAACTCTGCATGTATTATCTAAAGAATCATTTCATTTTGTTTTCACTTGGAAATATATTTGGTAACTATAAACATGGAAGTCATCAACTCCCACTCTTCCATTCCACACAATAAAAACCAGATGTTTGCCATTGGTATACACAGACACTGCCCTCAAAAAAAAAAGAAATCAAAGAAATAAATTTGTAATCCGGTAAATAGAAAAAAAGATTCTTCTTGTGTTGGAGAAAGGTATACTGAAGTAGGACATAAAGCTATTATTCCAGACCTCACTGCAGAAAACAGGTCTGTGCTCTAAGAGCTACATATCTAGTGCCTAGATATAGTCCAACCAAGGGAAATTCATCTATCAGCCAGGGAGTGAGCTGCTTGCTTGGCAGGTGTTACACACAGACCAGATTATAATGCTCTGTAGCCTTATCTTGAAACAGGTTTTTGATGGAGGAAGGTGACAATAGCATAAAAGAGGTTTATGAACCATGTTTGGGATGAAATGCAGGATGTCCCCTCAGTACCTCTTCAGCACCTACCTTCAGGAGCATTTCCTCGTGTTGCGGGTTCTCTGAATCGTAAGGCTCTCGGCGCAGCTTCTCCACCTCTGCAATAAGGTTTCTGTAGCCCACAATCTGCAGCAGGCAGGCCTGAAGAGACACTCCCAACCTGAGAGTGGGGGGAGCAACATATCCCAACTCAGTCATGTACGGCCATGAAACAGCGCTGCCATGTGCACACACTGTTAATACACATGACCGGTGTTACATCCATGAACTGATGAAGTCTAACACTTCAACTGCAACGGGAAAATTTCCAAGAGATCAATATTTCATTAAACAAGGCATTGTGAAAGGCATAGTCTCATTTAGAGCCTTCCTTAGATGGTAATACTTGGGATTTTCTTAAAACTGCAAACGGTGATTTTTCACATTGAAATCCCATAATAACTACACACAGCAGCTTTGAATGCCTATAACAAGTGCATTACTGAATCTTTCTCCTCGTTCCAATGACAGCTTCTCAAACAATTCCCTGGGATCAGAAATGTGAACTTGAAAAGGGCTGAGGAAGGAGAGAAAACTCAGCAAAAAGCTAAAATAATGATTTTCCTTCTGTGCCACAAAAGCTAGCATAAAGAAGCTAAAACCCCGAAGTAATATAGTTTCAAAGATCTGCCTCCAGGCAGATTTGGCTTTTGTCTCATGTTAAGAAGCATCATAATGGTTCTCTTTTCATTATAATGCAGATTTTTGTGTTTCATTTTTACATTTCCTGATGCATCATCAAAAAAACCCAGACCCAACACACATGAAATAACTACCCTCAAAAAACCCCAACCCAAGCTTAAAAAAACCCACCAGCAAACCCTACACCAAACAACAACTTTACATTAAGATTTTTTTAATACAAAATGCAAGTCATGCAGAGTGCAACTCCCGTGCTCATAGAAATATTTGCTTATACATGGGAATAAGCCCTTTAATATTTAATAGTGTCTAAAATTATTTGAACATGCTAGTTCAAATTTGGAGGGCAAGCTAAGTGTGCACCCTTATTCCTCTGTGGAACACAGAGTTGATATTAAGTTGCACAGGTTCCTCATCTGCCGTGTTTGATACACTGAAACATTTTGTTTATTCGGTAATACTCTTAAATTTTTTGAACAGAACAATTCAATTAATCTTATTTTATCTGCTTATCTTTTGAGGCAGGTCCTGCTTGTCTAAACTGATCTCATTCTATGGCAAGGTGACCTGCCTAGTGGATGAGGGAAAGGATGTCAATGTTGTCTACCTGAACTTTACTAAGGCCTTTGACACTGTTTTCCTCTACTGGAGAAGCTGGCTGCTCATGGCTCGGGTGGGTGCACTGTTCAGTGGGGAAAAAACACTGTCTGAATGGCCAAACCCAGAAAGTGATGGGGAATGGAGTTACATCCAGCTGGGGGCTGGTCACAAGTGGTGTTCCCCAAGGATCAGTTGGGGACCAGCTCTGTTTAATATCTTTATTGATGATCTGGATGAGAAGACCAAGTGCATCCTCAGTCAGTTAGCAGCTGATATCAAGTTGGGCAAGTGTTGATCTGCTGGAGGGCAGGAAGGCCCTGCAGAGGGATCTGGACAGGTTGGATCCATGGACCAAGGCCAATTGTGTGAGATTCAAGAAGTCAAAGCACTGGGCCCTCTACTACAGGAAAGACATTGAGGGGCTGGAGCATGTCCAGAGAAGGGCAACGGAGCTGGGGAAGGGTCTGGGGCACAAATCCTGTGAGGAGCAGCTGAGGGAGCTGGGGGTGTTCAGCCTGGAGAAAAGGAGGCTCAGGGGGACCTCATCACTCTCTCCAGCTGCCTGAAAGGAGGGGCCAGCCAGGTGGGGGTCAGCCTCTTCTGCCAGGTAATAAGTGACAGGACAAGAGGAAACAGCCTCAGTTTGCCCCAGAAAAAGGTTAAATTGGATATTAGGGATAATTTCTTCACTAAAAGGTTTGTCAAGCCCTGAAGCAGGCTGCCCAGGAAAGTAGTAGTCAACATCCCTGGAGGTATTTAAAAGGCGTGTAGATGTGGCACTCAGGAACATGGATTAGTGATGGAATTGGCATTTTGGGTTCACTGTTGGACTTGAAGATTTTAAACCTTTTCTAACCTGAATGATTCCATGGTTAATCTACAGAATCAGAGATGTTAGCATTAGTCCATTTCTCACACTGCTATTTTATCCCATTTGAGGCTATAACCCTTTCAGACAGAAAAAGCTGCACAACATTTTCCATCTCTTGCTGTTTGGTTTTTTTGGTGTGCTTTTTAGTTTAGTTTTGGTTTGGTTTTTTTAACATGCTTCACTAGCTATAACCCCCAATTTTACAGAAAGACTGTTTTTCAGAGCTGAAAAGCTTGACAGACTGTGATTTGCTGCGGAGTATCACTAAATTACAGCCATAATGTTTTTAACTTCTCTGTAGCCTCAGAGTAGTTTAGAGCAGCACAACACAGGTTGTGGCAAAGCTGAGCAATTTTATATTAAAAAAAAAAGTTTTTAAAATCCATGGTGTACAACACATTCAAAGTAAACCATTTTTGCACTTTATCTAAAGGCAGTCAAGAGCTCCACGCAATGTTATTTAGGTGAGAGGATGGGGGTCAAATTAAATTCCCCATTTTTGTTCTTCTTGCCAAACACGGGATGTGGGTGAGCTGCTGATGTCCCACACCTCCTCCTTGTCACCCTTGTGCTGGCTGCGGCAGTTCTCAGAGCACAGGAGCCATGTACTTGGGCTTGCACCTGCACTGTACTCAGCCCCAGGTGCTCCAGCAGATGGAGGCAAGCCCACAACTGGAGCAAGGGAACTAGATGACCCTTAAGCTCCCTACCAACCCAAGCCTTTCTGTGATTCTATCTCTGCTTCCATAGTTAGTGTGGACTGCACATGTCACCACCAGGTGATTCAACCTCCCTGCTCCTATTGCTAAATACACACACTTATCTGAGAGGCATTGATAAAGGAAAGTTACTGTGAACCTCCTCCTCTTCTTCAGATCACACAGCCTTCAAGAAGAGCCCAGTGCAGGCACCCCTGGGGTGCTAGTTCAGCTCTGCAAAGATGCCACATTAACAAAAATGACTTCATACAGATTTGCAGAACCACATACAGTATGACACATGTCCCCTTGTCCTTACCCCAGGAGATTTCAAGTCTCTGCTATTCAACAAGGCAAGAGCTTCTAAACAAGAGGATTTGCATGCAGGTTTTTTATATTCAAGAGAAGGTAAGGCATTTGGATTTTCCTTAATCATGTCTAAAGAAACAGCTGACCTGCTTTTGCTCAAATTTCTCCAGAAAACTTCAGGGTAGAAATAAATGGCTCACATGTAAAATTTCAGTGCAGACGTCTAAAGTTTAGCAGAAATATGATTATTTTAACATAAGGACCAATTTAGTGGCAGAATGTGTATCTATGTATGTGGCATCATCTTGCACATTTCAGGCCCCCATTCCTCACCGTCTTAAAAATATATTTTACCAGATTGGAGGGAATGCAAGGGGGAAAGGGGATGAAAGACTCAAATGCAGTAAAATATTGAGTGCAAGGGTTCTAGTCTAAGAACAATTAAGCACTTGTCCTGTGCCAAGCATATAAACACCACCTGGATCAGAAAAGGATAATTCAGGTGATTTTTTGTTTGGGTTGTTTGGGTTTTTTTTTTCCCTTTGTGTGGTATTTAAAAAAAAAATATTATTGTAGTATCACAGAATGGTTTGGGTTGAAAGGGACCTTAAAGTTCATCTAGCCTAACCCTGATGTCATGAGCAGGGACACCTTCCACTAGATCAGGTTGTTCAGAGCCCCACTTAACCTGGCCTTGAACACTTCTAGGGATAGGGCACCCACAACTTCTCTGGGCAATCTGTTTCAGTGCCTCACCATCCTCCCTATAAATTTCTTCCTACCATCTAATCTAAACCTGCTCTTTCAACTTGAATCAATTCCTTCTCATCCTGTCACTACAGGCTCTTGTGAAAGTCCCTCTCCAACTCTCTTGTAGGCTGCCTTCATGTACTAGAGGGATGAGACCACTCAAAATGTAACCTAAAGTTCAGGGTCCCAATTTCAAGCAAGGAGAAGTCATTTGCATCTCTTTTCTCTCTCTCTTCTGAAGGACAGTGTTTCTTCAGAGGCCAAAGGCATGCCATGGGGAGAATCAGAGGCTGATCTCTGGTGTCATACAAAATGATAATTAATTTCTTGTTTTCTCCTGAAATCATTCCATCCAGTTTCCCAAGGGTCCAACACCGAGCAGCGAGTGTTTGGATCATCCTGATTGCTAAACATTGCAGTTACTGATGTCCACAGGCCAGGCTCTGAGCTGTGCACATTTACATCCTGCAGTTTTTCCTCATATGTCACCTTCACTAATTTTGCCATTGCTGTTTTCTTTTTCTGTATTTCAGCTATCAGCATCCTGTGTAACACAAGAGTAGCAGTGCTGTGACACCCTCTGCAGATGGCAGCCTCTCAGAAAGGCCTCACATCCACTTGAAGCAGCTGGTCTTTCATCCCTCCCTTTGAAGAGCATGTGGACAGGGTGAAGAGGCACCCCTGGAAAAGCTCTGTGCTCACTTCCAGAAAAAATTCACAGGGCTTCTCACCTATAAGAATGAAGGGTAGTCTTTGTTTTCTTTCTCTTATTTTCTTCCCTTCTTTAGTGGTTGGTTTTCCATTTTTAGAATTCTTGGTAATGTGGTCACCATCACAAAAACTGTCTCTCAAGTAAGAGAGATGCACAGTCTACTCTATTTCCTTTATGATCAGTGAAGACTCATTTTAAGACTACCTAGTTTAACCCTTTTTACTGGGGAGGGGGGAGGGCTGAGAGGAAGATTCCTGTAATGCGACAAAATAATCATAATTTTCCACCTTAGCTTTTGGGTTTTGTTGTTGCAGCAAGACCTTGGGACCACCTTACCTGTTGATGCTGCTAACCACTTAAAGAAAAACAGCTATCAATTTATGGATGCCCATTTTTAATTATGTATGTCAACTTCAAGCTTGGGAAGAGGAGTGAACCTCAGACTGATCACCTGGATAATACAGCTCTCACCTTACATCCTACTGACTCCTGACACAGACATGTTATGCCTTAAGCTAGGAACTGAGAGGTAAGGCGACCACAAAAGTGTCATCATCTGCTCTTGAAATACACACTTGTAAATTTAATGGTCGGTTGTCAATCTCTTCTTACAGTAATAAATATCAGTTATGTTTTATCATTAAAACTTCTGTTTGGATAATTAAAGGCACTTTTAAAATGCAAATCAGCATCTATCAGCTGAAACAGGATGATTTCTTCCCTACTCAAAAGGCCGCATGCCTCCTTTCCAAGAAGCCATCACTGTCCCTGCCAGAACCCCTGGTTTGGTGGTATTTTATCCCTGAGGAAGTGACCCCCATAAATCCATGCATTGGCAATATACTAAGACAGAACGAGCTAGATAAAATACTCAGGACAAGTCACCATACAAAATCATTCATTTTAACATTTGGTTTTTTTACAGTGAAACAAAAATTAGAATTATATGCTGAGAGACAGAATTTGTCTTCAAATTGTGTGCGACAATAACTGTGGAGAACCAGTTCTTCATGGACCCAGGCACTGAGGAAATCAGTAATTCCCACTTGCTCTGTAAGGAAATGATGAACTTACTGTGGATTTATGTCTGGATTAATCCTTTTCAGCTCCATGATCTCATCTATTGTTTTTTCAATAGCATCAGGGTGAACATTTACTGATGTTTGCAGCCGCTAAAAAGAGGTTTTAAACACATATTAATTCCTATAGAAGCTATTACTCAACAGAAGTTAACAATGCTAAATTTGATACCCCAAAGCTTCTACACTAAGAGCCCAGAAGACCCAACTCAGCACATGTGCATGTCTTTCCAAACTATTCAACCCTACTGACTCGTTCCAGAGCACTTGCCCTGTCAGAACTTGAGTCTCTTCGCCGTTGTAGTCAGCTTATTGCATTTCTGTGGCAGTTGTCAGGGAAGATGATCAAAGACCTCAGTGCAGATCAAGAAGCAGCTTTAGACCATCCCTCCAATTACATTGCAGTTGCTAGCCTTCATTTGATATTCCCTCTCCCAACATGTTGCAGTAACACAGCAAAACATTCTTTCCTTTCTTTCACACATGATTGCTATTTGTAGAAGTGCCCCTGGAAGTTCAGTGTTCAAAATCCAACATGCCATCTAAAAATTTAAGAGGTTCAACTTCCTTGTGCTTTGTCTCAAAACTACACAATTGTTTAAATGCAAGCTTTTAAATAAGATTCTGCCTTTCTGTTGGTGCTAGAAACACATTTGGAAGTACTATGCTGAACTAAGAGCTCCATGACATCATTTTTGCTAATGCTGAGGTAAGCTTTTCAACATCACTGATTCTTGTGACAGAATTTAAAGACTGAAGGATGCTATTTAACATATACACAAATACCGTGGAGAAGAACTTAGGTTAGCATAATCAGCAGTACAGTAAAAGGATGACATGAAAGAGGCTTTTCTCCATTAATGTATTTAAAAGGAAAGGAAGGAACAAAGTTGGGAAAGTTGCTTTCCAGACAAGAAGCCTGACTTCTTTCTTCTAAGTTTGCAAGTGACTGACTGCAGATTACAGATATTCTGAAACAGGATGAGGAACCAAGCCAAGAAGACTAAATTACAACACTTCACTCTCATAATCTCCACCCTGGCAAATTTTTCCCTTGATTCCATCATTGCCACAGTGGGCCTGTCCCTGGAACACAGGACACTCCACCCGACTGCAAGATCAACTGTTACTGCAGACACAAGACCCTCTTCCGTGGAAAATGGTTTTAATGTAAAATCATATCAAATCTTAAAATGACTTTTTGGGGTGAGCAAAGAACAGACTGAACAAACCAACAGCACAGGACACAAGAGAAAAGGTGAATAATGAGATCTTTCACTCACCTTACTTTTTGAACCTTTCAGGCATGCCTCTGTAAGGGAACAGTATTTGAAAGCATCATGTCAGGCAAGCATGTTTAATTTGGATCCATTTAACAACATGTTTCTGATAACAATGTCATACTATTTTTAGCACATGCAGAAAGTTACAAAGGCGTGCAGAACTAAGTATTTTGCAGTTACCTATTTTCATAGTTCTGGCAGCTCCAGGTTTGGTATTGTAACAGATCCTTTGCAATTCACATTGACCTGTAAGTTTCCTGACCACGAATTTCAGGCAGCGCCACAAGCATTTGCAGTAGAAGTACAGGCATACCTGGACAAACATCCTGGCAAAAGAAGAAGCCTGAAAATAAGAGTCTGGAGCAGAGTTTATTTCAACATGTTTACCACCCAAGCAGAAAACACTTCCTCACCCCAAATTCCCATTGCCTAAGGGTACCATAAGAGCAAAAGCAGCAAACACACTACAAACATTTATGCCAGTAAATGTTAATCTGCACTTTTTAGTATTAGCCAACGAAACCACCCACACAGAAAGCACCACAGCTAGAAGCACAGAAAAAGTAAACTCCAGAGTTTTCAAAAGAGTACTTATAAAAAACTCCTTGTCCTCTTAACATAAAAGACTGTAGTGTTCCTACCAATGCTTTGGGGAAACAGAGCTACATGAGCAGGCAGTACAGCTCACTCTGATTTAATAGATGCTGAGAGTCCAAGAAGACACTACACCCCAGCTTAGTTTTGCCTCAGGAACCATCTGCTCCAAGAAGAGTGGTTGGTTGTCCTGACATACTGAGAGCATTCCTGTCGGGTCCCCAAAAATGAAAATAAAGGCAATTAAAGCTTCTCTGCTTTCAAAAGAAAAGGTGCTTAAGAACCTGTCCTGAGGATTGCAAATTCTTCCCAAGATCAGATGTTACAGTTTCTCAAAGTATAGAACTGTCAGTAAGCCAAGAAAGCCCTTATTGAGCTACTGCAACTAGTTTTGAGCCCCAGCAACAGAAGACAGGCTTTGGCAAACTGGATGTGTTTCAGCGGAGATGGTAGGGCTGGAGCACAAGGCCTGCGAGGAGAGGCTGGGAGAGATGGGCTTGTTCCACCTGAAGCAGAGATAGCTTCAGGGGGATCTAACAGCAGCCCCCACTGCCTGTGGGAAGATCTTGGAGGAAACAGAGCAGCACTCTTGACAGTGCTGCAGGACCAGTAGACATGGGACAACAGTCCTAAGCTGAAACACAAGAGAATCAGCCTCGTGAAGAGAAGCTTTTTCCCCTCGAGGACAGTAAGGTAGTGGCACAAGTTGCCCAGAGAGCCTGTACAGTCTCCTTCCTCAGTTTTTTAATCCTTGACTGGAAGAAGCCCCAAGCAGCCCAGTCTGGCCTCAGTGCTAACCCTGCTGTGAGAAGGAGGTTGGACCAGAGACCTGCTAAGGTCCCTCCCAGGCTCAGCTGGGATCCTACAAAAGCCTGAAAGAGGCTGCATAGATGAGAAACACTCTGTTTTAAACTTGGTTAGCATTACAGCTGCTACCAAAGCCCACATATTGCTACCACAGTTACATAACATACCCTAAACCCATATTTTATTGGGAAACAACTTATTTGGATAAAATCTATCTTTCTTGTTTCTATGGCTATGATGGCACAGATCCTGCCACGTTTCCCAACTATCTGTCAGCCTCCTGGGCTGCACGTGGATCCACCCACAGTCCCTGGGTTCAGAAATACAGCCCGTAAAAGACAAATTGCAAAGAACTAACAGTAGGAACGTTGCCATCTGGGCATGGTCCTTGGCTACAGGTGCTTCTGCTAGAACTGGGGGATGGGCTAGATGACCTCCACATATGTCTTCCAATCTCAACCTCTCTGTGATGATATTCTGTGATTATATCATAGGAAAACATCTATACAACTTTGATAGGCTGGCTTGACAATAAATATTCACAAATCATTTGGTCCACTGTGTTCTAAGCCTGTGTGTATGCACATTTATCATTAGCCAATTATTTTCTGCTGTTGATGCTTTCAAAGGACAGTTGTTTCTTAGGAGAATCTATTATCCTTTTCAACAGACTGAAGTGATTATTTTAAAATACCAAATTCCAGATACTCAAATCAGTTATAAATATGTATATGTATATGCATGTAAAGCTTGAAGAGCTCCACCACTTCCTGAAAACTTCCTGAAGGGCATGGTATAGAAGGATGTTCAAGGAAGGGAAGATGAATTAACGGGTGTTAATGTCCACACAGGAGTTTAATCTGCTTTATGTTAGCTTCAGCTTAATCATCTTTGACGGGGGATTAAGCTATGGGAACTAAAGACATTTTATGTCTAAATGGAAAGCATCCACACAAGTATTTAAAATGTCTTAAAAGCATTCACTTTATCTTCAGACTTCTAGTTAATTCACTTAGTACTCCCAAATGCCTGCGTGCAGGCAAACCTCCTTGGCTTTATGCAACAGGAAGCCTCTATTTTAGATTCAAGTTGACACCTAAAGAATGAGGAATCAGTCCCATGATGGACTCAAGTTTCAGACAAAAAAAGAAGTTTTGAGTGCTGACATCAAAGTGTTTGGGTACCCTCTCACCCCTGACTCAAGATAGATCTGTTCAAGTGCCAGAGCACACTACTATGAGGGGCTAATCTGTGCTTCTCAGAAGGTTATCACCTTCAGTATTAAGAACAACACCAAGTACCAGGAGGCAAGGCCATCATCAGGCAAGCAGCCATTCTTGAAGTTTCCAACAGTCAGAAATAGAATAATAGAATCAACATAGAATGATTTGGGCTGGAAGGAACCTTAAAGACCATCTTGTTCCAAACCCCCCTGCCATGGGCAGGGACACCTTCCACCAGACCAAGTTGCTCAAAACCCCATCCAACTGGCCTTGGGATATAAGTAAGTCAAAGACTCAATCTCAGATAAAGTTAACCAATACCTTCAATTGCAGCCTTTAGCAGTGGCTTGGAAAACCCCACAGGCTAACACTGGGCATTTTGGTTTTCCAGTACATATCTGGTATCAACTTTTACAGATTTGAGCAGTGCTGCATCCATGAAGAATTCAAATACAACCTATAGCCATTCCTTAGTTTCCTCAGCACAACTCAGCTCTGTAGTCAGGCTAAACACCAAACTGGAAGGTGGAGTAGGGTAAAACAAAGTCCTAAGTTTTCATCATATATTTGTAGTAGAAATTAGAGTTGCTTTCTTTTGGTCTGCTTTGTTTCCAAATGTTAGGTCTCTTTTAAAGCAAAAAACCAGAGAGCTCATTTATATGGAAGACGAGAGAGAAGACTCACTTAACTTCATGTTAGCAGTCCATGTAAGATTTCCTTCTAGTGAGCAAAATAGCTCCTAGACATGTGAAAACCACATGTCCTTTAAGAAAGTTCATGCCTATATTTAGTTGCCTCCAATGCTGAAACATGACAACCTATTTCACTAAAAAACATTCTGATTACCATATTGTGGATAATTGAATATTGTGTGTTGTGGATAAGTTTTGGGGGCTTAGAGGAGGGAAGGCATCAGGTGCATTTGAATGACATATTTTTGCCTCGGGCTCAACGACAGATTTGCAAATTGAAGGGAAAACTCCAAATGGGATAGAGCTGTGACCACATAATTCCAACCACTCTCTCCACTAAAGTTCTGCTTTGGCTGTGGTTTGCACAAAGATTAATAAAAATTAATCTACTAAAAAGATGACACGGCAGCACACAAGCACTACTTCTGTGATTAAATAAAATATGCTTAGCAGCTATTACTAATTAACCAAACACACGCTAATTTTGACTAGGTAGCCTATAGAAGAAAGTTAGTCTTTCTGGGTACCTTCAGTTTTCTACTACTCATCCATCTCAAGCTTACAGTTGTTGAAACCTTCCATTTGTAACATGAAAGACATAAAAAGTATCACAAGCTGTTTATACAAGGGAATTCTTGCTTGCAGAAATCCTGTAATAAAAGCACACTATTGATTATGCAAGACAAGTTTTATGCTAGCCCCTGCGCCCTTTCAAACAAAACACAGCATATCCTGAACAGGAACCCCCAAAAGCACAGCATGAGCCATGTGTTTGACTGTTGCACAGGGGCATTAATTTCTGGTTTGCTTCAGAGCTGAATTCCAAACCTCCGCTCCACTTAGTTTCTTCGGTGTTTTTTTTCTTTGGTTTGTTATTCTTGTTTGTTTGTTCTGTGAGTTGTTTCCCCACCTGCTTGCCCGTGCAGCTTTCTCAGCTCAGAAAATAGTTTATGTGGTCATGTAAAGGATTATTTCAGATCCTGAGGTGAGGTCTGAGACCAGAAGTAGTACAGGAATGAAGGCATTCCTCAGAGACTCACACTCTACTCTTTCCTATTTCAATCCAAGTTCCTTCTCCTCCTGTATGCCAAGCAGCTGTAAAGACCTGCATATTTGTGTTTATACATGCATTAAAACAGTTCATATGAATATTTATTCAAGTAAAACAAAGAAAAAACTGCATAATAAGATGTCAAACCAACATTTGGTTTCCTTGCCAAGGATGCTGTATGACAAAACCAATCAAGCAATCTCTATCAGCAATAATGGGACTCAGAAGAGATTCTGGAGAGCTCTCTTCCATGATGAAGATGACAAAGAAAGGGGCTTCTACAATTGCTCAGATCCTTGCAAAACACAGAGCAATTTAGAGCCAAAACCAACACAAATTAAGAGTACTGCTGCAGCAGTGACAGTACTTCTATTTTCCATAGCATGTGCTGCTCTGCCTGGGGAAAGAAAGCATGTGGCAGCAACCAGCAGAGAGCTCTGAGCATGTTGTTTCACACCCCAACACTGCAAAGGGAAGGACATGAGTGGTTTTCAACAAGGGATTTCCAGGTTTGCCCTCGACTAGCCCAGCTGATGCTGGGACAGTGTGATGGAAATGGCACATGAGATGGCTATTAGAATTTACACCTCTCTCCAATGACAGTACAACATCACATTTTCATGAAAACTGCCTTTTTATTTAAAGGTGGCTGGCTCTAGACAGCCTTCTCCATGATAAACAGTCAGAAGCAAAATTGAGCAAAACTGCCCAAAGTTGCCCAAAATTTCTGTGAAGCTTTTTGCTGTGTGATCTGTTCACCTAAATAGCAAGGAGTATGTGTAATGTAACACGAAGTACTTCTGGAAGGGATGTAGAGATTAATTACTGTGCAAAATTTTTGAAACTAATAAAATAACAGGTGCTTATTCCCTTCCTCAGTAATTTCAGAACTTTATTATTTTCAGAAAGAGTAACAAACATAGGTACTTTTCAACTAGAATAACTTCAACTAGATACTCAGTGATAGTTACTGGACTTAAAACTGGGAGGAAAGCAAGCAAACCCCTAAAACAAAAAAACCAAAACCAAAAAGCCACCCCTACCAGAAAAACCCCAAACACAAAACAAACCCAAAACCAACCCCAAACCAAACCAAAAAAACCCACACTCCCAAAGCCCCTAGTTTAAAAGAATGAAACAAAATCACAAGTCACTGAGCATATTTACACATAATTTTCTTTTATTTGTGTCCGCTTTTAGGTCCTAGGGATACTAAAGATTCTTACTTTTCCTGAAGGACATACTCATCTCAGAAAAGAGTACAGTACACATGAGTGTTTCCTTTCTGAGAATTCTAATAACAGTTTGAGAAGTCAAGGACACACTAGTCATGGCTGATAAGTTGTCCAAATGGGTGAGTAAGCAAGTGATACAACCCTGTTAGGAGCTCATTAACTTGACTGTCTTTGGTTTATGTGCATAATTTAACAGTGTGTATACAAGGTCAACCAAGAACTGAGATACCAATCACCATTTCTGCCATAGTCAGACCTGCTATTACCTCCTTTAAAACACAAGAAATTGCTTTCATTCTGTGCCGTGGCAGACTTGACAACTGAAATCCACCTTATCTCCCCATTTAGACAGGGGAACAGCTCACCGTGGCAACTAGGGAAGACATAAGAATAGTTTTTAGCAGCAGCTTTCTATACATTCACTGCTTTTGCTGTTTGCTGATTTGATTTTCATCTTATCTGATATGACTCCAGTACACTTAAAATCTGCTAGTGCTTACAGTCTGCTTTGCAGTCGATGAAGAGAAGATGTCAAATTTCTAGGATTTACTGAAAAAAACCTAAGTGTCTACTACCGTTGGTTCTTCAAGTTATTATTTCAGATGTTTAAGATAAATTACAGTAAAAGTAGAAGTGTTGCTGACAGACTCCTCAGAACCCCTTTACAACAAAAAGAGAAAGCATTGAAAGATTAAGTATTTAACTGAGAAACAGCTTTATTTTTCATAAATGTATGAAAGTATTTCAGATGTCAGAAATAATTCATATCAGAGCAAGCTGAAAAAGAAAAGAAACCTAAACCAGCTATTTTCATTTGGATATCACCTTGAATTGAAATATGAACATAAGAGTCTAAATTTAGGGATTTAGAGTTACTCCAACTACTAGACTGTTTAACAGACAGACTCTTTCTCCAACCAAGTTGGGTGGGAGTGATGATCTGTTAGAGGTAGGAAGGTTCTGCAGAGGGATCTGGGCAGGATGGATCTAAGGGCCAAAACCAATAGTAAGATGTTCAACAAGGCTGAGGTCAGGTCCTGCACTGGGGTCACAACCCCAGGCACTGCTACAGGCTGGGGGCAGTGGCTGGGAAGCTGCCTGGTGGAAAAGGACCTGGGGATGCTGGTCAACAGCAGCTGAACAGGATCCAGCTGTGCCCAGGTGGCCAAGAAGGCCAATGGCAGCTGGCCTGGAGCAGCAGTGGTGTGGCCAGCAGGAGCAGGGCAGTGACCGTCCCCCTGTACTCGGCACTGCTGAGGCCACCCCTCCAATGCTGTGCTCAGTTCTGGGCCCCTCACTGCAAGAAAGACATTGAGGGGCTGGAGCGTGTCCAGAGAAGGGCAACGGAGCTGGGGAAGGGTCTGGAGCACAAATCCTGTGAGGAGCAGCTGAGGGAGCTGGGGGTGTTCAGCCTGGAGAAAAGGAGGCTCAGGGGGACCTCATCACTCTCTACAGCTGCCTGAAAGGAGGGGGCAGCCAGGTGGGGGTCATTCTCTGATTCTTGGATTGAATGATCTTAAAAGTCTTTTCCAACCTAAAGAATTCTATGATTCTAAAGAAATGGAACAGGTTTTTCAGGTAGACTATAGAATCTCCATCCTTGGAGGTGCTCAAAATGTGACTGGATGCAGCCCTGAGCAACCTGCTTTGAGCAATGGGATAGGACTTGATGATTTCCACAGCTGCCTCTCAACCTCACAAAACACTTATAACAAGATGGACTTGAAATCCACTGTTTAAAGTTCTCCTTGGGTCTCCAGGTGAATATCTGCTGCATGAAGTTGCTACAGGTAAAGTACTGTCACTATTTAGAAAGCAAAGTTCAGGTTATCATAACTTCAGAGATGAAAGCCCTGTTCCTCTCACCATCTGTTTTATGGCATTTTCCATGTTGCAATCAGAAAATGACTTGCAGTTTGTGCAGACTTAACTCATTGGTTTTAAACACAGAGATAATCTATGCCATCAGCATCAGCTATTCTGGTGTCTGTTCCATGTTGTGCAACAAGGTAAACACTGTGCCACTGAGCAGTCCCTGCTTTTGATCTTTGAAAACAGATTTCCACATTTCAGCCCTGCTTTTGATCTTCAAAAACAGTTAAGGATGATTTAAGCTGCCAAGTGATGCTGCTATTGGCAACAGACAAACATGGAGACACAATATTCATTAACTTGTTCATTTTCCAAATGATTTCCAAGATGGAAGGCTTAATATTCCTGTCTTGCACATATATGTCCCTGCAGTTCCACACTTCACTGCATTATTCCCCATCACACAAACCTGCAACTGCAGGTTGCAAGACATAAAGCAGAACCCATTATCCCCAGTAAGTGATTTCTTGGAGGATTTTTGCTTCTTAATCTCTCTGTTTTTCTTCTTTATTTAAAAAATATGGGGAAGATAGCAATCTTATCAGTTCATGTCAAAGGATTAACATAAAATAAGAAAATCCAGATGCTTGTAAGCAAACAGAAATAGCCTTCCTATTTCAACACTGTGTTCATATTTTTGGTGCTCTGTACTCTCCCCGCCCACACCCCTTAATCCAAATTTCTGTTCAGCATTTGGAATACTGGACTTTCCATAACAAAGTCCTAGACTGTCCTCTTTAGATAAGCAACTGTTTTTCAGAAGATCCACCCTGACTATTTAAGAGAATCTAGCACCACCAAGACTTTTCAAATCTTTTAGGATTCACTGACTTCAGGAACAACATGAAGAGAAGTAGAAGGCAGTTTCTACATGATAGCCTCAGGAACCCACGTATTCAAAATGGCACTCTTTCTCCAACATGGAAAAATCATCAAGAGGCCAGGAGACCTAAAGGTGAGCAGAACAAGTAATTTAACAGGAAGAGAGTTGGCAGATTAAAACTTGTCAGCAACTCAGCTTCTACATCAGGAGGGAGCAAAATTACTGTATGTTCAGAAAATACGAGACCATTATGGGGGCAAGCTGTAACACCCTCTGTGATCCCAGCCAGAGGTTCCCATCCCTCTCACAGAATGGCAGAGTCCACTTTATGAAGGACTCAGGAACCAAGTCCCATATGGCATCAATTTGTGACCTTGAGACAGGCTGCTGAACAAGTCTGTACAGAGAAAAAAGGCAAAATTTATAGAGGCAGGACTGTTGAGAAGAAAATAATTAGCAGGATTCCAGAAGAAGGGCTCTGACATGAGATTAAAATATTGCAAATGGAAAAAGCAGTGAAGGGATGTTAGGCTATTTGTGAACTTCTAGGTGACTGAACCAGCCCAAATGGAATTGCTGGAAGACTTGGGACTACCCAGAACCTGGGATGCAGAGCTGCAAGGATCAATTCTTTCCCTCCTGGCTGGTGCCTATGAGGTGGTGAGCACACTAATGTTTATATTAAGGCTCAATTCCAGCTTGGCTATGTTTTATGGGTGTTAGCAAACAAATAGTTGCTTTATATTTTGGTCTGTCAATGTCCTGCTTACAGAGTCCTTTTGCAGCTGTTTCAAGACACCTGAGGAAGTTGGCCCAAACACTCCACAGAACTGCTTACGCCATGTCTGTCTTGGCAGCAACATGATTACAGATGATCAGCCTAGAGGTAATGATGCTGATATCCATAGTGTGTAAGATCTTTCCTGTAAGTAGTCTAAAAAAGGGAGAAAATACAGACAGATGCTCTATACAGAAGCATATGTTCCAGTCCTCTTGAAAAGGTTCCTCCCATACAGATGGAATATGATTTCTTTGGTTTATACATAAATCAAGCTCTTGATCTGTATTAGTTTTGAGAAGTGTTCAACTCTCTCCACCAACTACAGAACAAATGCAACATGGGCTTTCTGCACCTACATCTGTTGTCTGCAAGTCCCCCGTTCTATCCCTGGTTTATAGGGAAACAACTGCAAGCCATATGTAGGAGCCAGTAATTAACATTTCTCCTGCAAATTGAACATGATCAGCTTCAAAAACAGTTGCACATCTTCAGCAAGCTTCTCTGCTTTCACAAACAACACTCCAAAAATCCAGACAGTGGACAAGAGCAGGAAGGAAAAAACCCGACATTTTTCAAGCTCTGCTCTATATTACTGTTTCTTCTATTTTCCCCTGGTTTGATGGCACCACTGATTTGACACATCACTGCTCCAATCCCACAAGACAGTTCGTACATTCTTTGCTTCTATAAAGAGCTGCAAAGGAACATTTAAATTAAAATAGCTTTAATTAAATAGTGAAATCTAGGTGAACAGAAAGCAGTCTAGTATAAACTAGTTTACACCTTCCATAATACTTGTAACAGCTAAACCACTTAGCTCACTGCAGCATAAAAGTACTTAGGATAATTCAACAGTTTTGAGAAAATACCGAACAGTTACCTCAGGAAGTGTTTCATGGTGGTGGTTTGGTTTGTGTTGCTAGGGCTGTAATATATTGATCACTGATGACCTCTTCTTCACAGGTGATATTAGTGCTGTAGAAATAGAATTGAGACTTATTTACTGATAGGAAAAAGAAAGGATACTTCACTTTTTAAAAATTGCTCTTGAAACAAACATCTAGGGAAATAAAAGGGAAATATGTTAAGAAAAAATCTCATGTCAATAAAAACAAAAGGAAAAATCATAAGGTGTTCACACTTCAGCTTGAGCACATACTTTGACCAGACTATACTACCCATGTCTTTTTTCAGAGAAGTAAAAAACTTGAATGAGAATACAGGAGTAAGTGAGAAGGCTTGAAGAAGTATCTAGACATTTTCAAACACTTGCATTCTTTGAACACCAGTCTGGTTCACAGCAGCTCCCAAGCGGCAGCTTCAAGAGACACTCAGTTCAATCCGCTGTTAGAAGTCCTCTCTTCACCATCATTTTCATGCTATTTCAGAATAATAAAATGCATATGCATTTACAGAATTATAAACTATGCAGAGTTGGAAGGGACCTACAAGGATCATTGGGTCTAACTCCTGGCTCTGCGCAGGACACCCCAAGAGTCATACCACGTGCCTGAAAGTGTTGCCCAAACACTTCTTGAATTTAGAGTTCTTAAAATACAGTTGACCAGGCTGCCCATTGGTTCTGTGATTGTGTCCTATGGTTAATGTTCATTATGATTACCAGATAGTTCCAGCAGAGGAGAACAGGAAGAATTCATGAAGAAATGTCGTAAATATAACCCTGCCTGTGTACTGCAGACTCTCCTCAGTCACCACCTCTTTATTTTAAGTTTCTAAAATAAATTATTCACATACAAGTGGTATTTGACTAAATTATTCAGACTTTTCAAATTACTGTACTTCATGTCCTGTAAAAGGCAGTAAAACACTTTTACTTTCTGCCAGAAAATGGGACACTGCTACACATGTCTGCTATTGGGACAACTTAATCCAATACTTAAAGGGAACTAGACCATACTTTCAAGCTCTGTACTAGTAAAAACCACACACAAAGGCCGGAATGAACGTTCTTTCCTTAAGAAGTCATTTAAGAGCCATTTTTCCTTAGCACTGCATGCTGAAAAGTGCTGAAGGTCTTAAGAAATCTGACCTCTTTTGTCACAAATCTATAAATCTAAAGAACCTCAAACCTGTTTTCTTCTGCAGGACGTATCAGCACTGATAGGATAAAAAACTTCTTGGCCTACCATGTTCTCATATTCTCTCCTCTTTGTAACTTGCAAGTTTTATATTGTGCTATTGCCTGCTGACAGGAACAGAACAACCATTTAAGTTCAGAAAAATACAGCTATCTTGTTGGATTACATCACATACAGCTTGCTAAAAATATATAATCCCTGAACTGTGAAGGCTTCCTTCATTTATATTGTTTTTGACCGGCTGAATCATGTTGCTGTCCCCTGAATACAGCTGTAATTGGTGCTGGCTGCAGTGACACCTGCTTGCAAGGGCAGAGAGATGCTAACTCTGGTTCATTAATGAACACAAGAGGCAGGTTCCAAACACTTCCTGCTACAGCTTTTGATAGGTCTTCTATGGCAGCGAGCACAGGAGATAGGCAAAAACTGGAGGGGATGTAACCTGCTCCCCTTCTCCAGTCTAATAATTTGCTGTTTAAAATATACAGTTTGTGAAAGATTCTCACAGCTGAGTCTCAGCGTTTTAACATCAACTTGAACAAAGGCAGCTCCACCACAAAATTTGACCCATAAGGGCATCAGTGTAAGAAACGCACCAGAAGTGTCAGAAGGTGTCAAATCAAACCCCTCTAAAAATGCTACTCTCAGCCACTGAGGTCAGCTCCTTCTTGGCTCTGACCAAGGTCCTTGCTGAGAATTATGATGCTTCGTTATTACTGCTTTAAAAGGAAGAGAAGTTTCACTTGCCCCAACTCCAGAAATGGCTCATACAAGCATGGTGTGGTAGGAGTTTCAAGACACTATCTCTTCAAGAATAGTTACCAGCTACAGGCAATTATAAATTATAAATTTGTTTTGAATGCTCATTAAAAATTAGAGCATCTCTGTAGCTCTTCAGAGACTCTTGTCTTCTGTGCAGAAAGCTAAACTCAAAGGAAGGTAGTTGATTCAAAAAAAAAAAAAAAAGAAAAACTAAGACACAACAAGCATGACAAGTGGTTAAAAGTGCCTATTTTTGGGTCTCTTCAAAAGCCCACACTTGAAATTACAAGAATAAATTTTCCTTGCTCTCTCCCTTTTAATTAAAATGTATGTGGGGAAGTCTACAGAAAGAAACTTTACAGCTGAAGACCTGATGCCACAGAAGCCAATATTAAAGCACTTCAGTTCAGAGAGAAAGAGTTCACCCTGCAAGTTTAACAGCCAGCTCCCTACAGTACAGTCCCAGCTAATAACTGGGTCCATAGGAAGGCCATGGCCTCAAAAGCAGTTTCCTCCACAGGGACACAAAGCAATCAACTTCCACCTGACTCTATTAACAAGAAGGCTTCAAGATCCAGAGGCAAGAGTTCCAGCTCAAACAGAAGTACAGGGTATCTATGCTGCTGCCTTGGTTCTTAAGGTAAAAAGTTTAATTTTTGTGTGTGGCACACAGCCTTTCTAAATGCTGCCATCTGCTAAGTACAGGGATAGAAAGCAACACCATTCTCTGCAGTTCTTGCAACAATTCACTTCTGTGAGCACACACATACACATGGCATTCAGCTATTTACATCCAGGCTAGACTGAGAAGCTGAACCAGAAGGTGAGAATTTACAGTCATCTTTAAACAAGCAGGACTGGAGGGCAGCATTCGCTATTTCCATATACCTCCGCAAGTGACCTTCTAGTGGAGTTCTGTAAAGATTTTCTGTGAAGAAAACAGTATTTAAACTCTTTAAAAAGATTGTTGCCACAATTTGCAGCTAAGTTAAACTATTCATAAACCTGTAAAGCCAGAAGACCTAATTTCTGCCAATCTCTTTTTATCTCAAAATGTAATAGATTTCTCATAGGTGAAGCTTTACTTCCAGTGAGGTTGCTATAGCATCTCAGTGAACAGGAAAAACAGCTCTAGCTTAGGATGGCATCTTCTATCAACAATTCAGAACTTACCCAAAAACTCATTAGCCATTAGGTGTGCTTAGAAAAAAACCCAACCCAAACCAAAAAGCCACACATTCATTTTTATTCAGGAATAAGGACTTGACTTCCAGCCTCCTGTTTTCTTTAAGAAAGACCTTCCTCAGCAAGTTGGATGTCTGCAGATCAGGAAGGCTTTCAAGGTCCACTTGTAGGAAAGAAAGACACATGAGAAAAACATTCTCATCAACGAGTGATAATTTTGTTAATAATTGTTTATGAGTTTGTTGAAATAAAGGGCACAACAATTATACAATTCAGTTGAGAAGCTGACAGCAGTTATGGATTTGGAGAGACTAAAACACAAAATTCTGAAGACTCCACAGCAGGACACCCAGAGACAGCAGGTGCTGGGGAGCAGCCAGTTGGCCCCAGCACCCACTGACTGCTCAGAGCCTGAGTTTGTGCTTTTGCATGGTTTCACTCACGGGAACCTGTAGCTATGGGGTGTTTTTACAGCTTAAGAAAATGTTCCAGCTTCATGCTATACACACAATTTCTCACTAAGGAACCCTCAAGACACTTCTTCTGTGGTCAGTTTTTCAGCCTTTCCTGATTTTAAGTCATGCAGCTGAAATAAGTCTAAAGACAAGCAGATTTGACCTTGTTAGCAATCTTCCTGTAACTTCCTAGAAGTAGTTTGAACCTACAACTACAGAAAGCCTCTAGACTCAATGTTTGAAGTTTGTTCTTTGACATGAAGAGACTCACTCATGTTCTAAGGCTCTATATTGAGAATGATGGGGTGAGGATCAAGTTTGGATTTCCCATATGCTCAAGTTCCCAGCTTGCAGGATTTTATCCCATACCACATCACTTCCATAAAGCAGCTTCCTACTCCCTCCAACAACACACCCACGTACCCATCCATTGCCAATTGTTTCATCCACTTTATTTTAAACTAGACAGCAGTTTCCCCTCCTAAAACTAACCACAGCTTTTCTTGGAAGAAAAGCAGTACTACTATAATCACATAGAATAGCAAAAGACCTCTTGCAAGATCTGTCTGAAAATATAAATGATGCTTTCCTTAAATAAACATCAACTATTTGAATTTCTTGTGACTCTATAATCTTTTTAGTAGTATAGCAAGACATGCATCAATCTGAAAGGTTAACAGTTGCTGGAGGCTTAAAGAAATCAAGAGTAAGCTTTAAACATCACCTCTTTATCTAAAGCTGAGGGTTTGCTTTGTTTGTCTTCAATAAAACTGCAGATAAGCTGCAGGGAAAAGTTGTGTTATTTAATATAAATCACCATACTTTCAGAGTAAAATATAAACCCAAGGTAGTTTCCTTCACAATTTTTGTTTTGCAAGCTAATGGGTATTTGCAGCCTGGTATATTGCAAACACTTTTATATGTATATTCCAATTATAAAGAAAGATTAGGTGTGCTGAAGGAAAAAAAATAAATCAGAAACATTAATGTGAGCAGGCTGGATATAATACTGGATATATATAATATAATATACTTTGTTTATGTGGATCATAGATCACCAAAAAAAAACCACCAAACCCAAACCAAGTAATTTATTTTTAAGTTTAGTTGTTGCAGTTTTAAAGTACTTTCTTCCGAATGCCACCACCATGATATTGATTTCAGGTTGCCACTTTTCTTCCCAGAGGTAACCTGGGTTGGCATCTACTCCTCATTTACCTCAAAAGCCTACATTTATTTATTTCTGAGGTACAATAGGCTTGAGCCTTATGTCACTGAAAGTGTTTTGCTCCTGTATATTCCTTTTCCTTTTGCTGATGGGAATGTTAGTGCTTCTGTATCTCGAACACCAATCTGAGATAACTCGAATTGGAAAGGGAAAGAATAGCTGATACACATTATGAAATGTCCCTTGAGGTCCTGGAGGATAGCAAGCTGGCTGGAAGCCAGCACGATGCAAAGACAGACAACAGCACTCTGGGCTGCATAAACACAAGCAGAGCCAGTAAGAAGATTGAGGGAAGAGATTATCTTCCTCTAGCCAGCACTCTGGGCCATATTTAGACACTGCCTAGTTTGGGGCCCAGCACTACACGAAAGACACCAACAAATTGCAGAGAGTTAAGCAGAGGCCACTGAGATGGCAGGGGCTGGGGGAGATGAGCTTGTTCAGCTCCAGGCAGGGACAGCTCTGAAGGGACACAACAGCACCTCCAGTGCCTACAATGATGTCACTGAAAAGTCAAGAGATTGACTCTTTACAGCAGTGCAGGACAGGAAGGGGAAAAACAACAGGCTAGAACTTACACAGGAGTGGTTCAGCCTGGATACGAGGCAAAAGTTTTTTCCCAAGAGGACAGTCAGGCAGTGGCACAGGTTGCCCAGAGAGAGACTTTGATGTTTTCAGCCCCAGCTCAATGAAGCCCTGTGAAGCCTGACTTGTGGCCCCTGCTGAGGGCAGGAAGTTGGGTTGGAGATAGCATGAGGTCCCTTCCAGCTTTTGATTCTGTTTCCCCCATAGTCACTCTCATGGAGAGATCTCAAATATCCTGCATTATACTCAAATACCCTCAGTACTATGGTGCTATAGAGATACAACTGACAAGGTGCCCAAGTCCCTGCTATTTTATTAGTTTAAGAGCTACCTGCTTGTCAATGAATTCCTATATACTTTGCAATGTTTCCCAAGAAACAAGCTTAGCTTTAGGATGGTACAAAATCATTCCCTCTCTCATCTCTCCCCACCACTCCCACCAAAAGCCTCCACCATGAAATTTGGCCATAAACAAGTCATATCACAGTCCTACAATTCAAGAATGAGTGTCTACAAGAGTCATGCCAATATCAGCACAACACAAAAAAACCCCAAATACAAATAAAACCCAAACAACTCTAGGACCCCAGTTTGGCAAGCCTCTCTAATTCTAAGCAAGTATTGTTTATCCAGCTATCCCATGGAATAGACACATACCTGCATCTACTTGCATCTTCCATCTTGCATTCATGCCCAAAGGTGGCATAAAAGTCACTTCAAGTGTATTAAACAAACTAGTAAAAACAGAGGATCTTCAACCATCTCAGTTACAGCATAATCATTTATTGGTCTTTGAATATTATAGCAAGAACACTGCTCAGACCTCTCCAACTCAGAGGACATCCTGGGAAATGATTGTGTGAGCTCAGTTTCGCATCTCAGTAGAGAAGGGAATTTTCATTTCCATGAGCCCAAGATGAGGATGTATTCAACATCAAGCATTCTTTAGAAGCAAATCTTGGAACAAAATGTCACACTTGATTGATGACACTAATAAGCAAGACTTGACTTCAGTCACACTGTCACAGGTAATAAGATTTTTCCACTTCTAATCTCCATCACACATTGACATTTTGCATTTCTGTATTTCACTAGGAGAGTGAGGGCAAGGCTAGATATGAAGTAAAATTTAACTGAATTTTAGTCCTGTGAGCACAAGCACATACTGCACGATTAAGCTATAAAAAGAAAAAGAGCCCTGAGTAAAAGGTTAAAAGCACAGCAGAGTTGGGGAGTCAGAGAGCACAAAACCCCCAGCTTCTCTCAAGCTTCAGAACAGTGCTTTGAAAGTCTCTAATTTTGTAGTTCTCACTTAGCATTTCAGTCCATTACTACCTCTTAAAAGCATTACCAGTATAAGGAAGGATCAAGAGGGTCTTATAATTCTCGTAAGAGACAGTCACATAGGATTGTATTTGGGTTCAAGAAAACTTCTCAAATCTCACACAGCAAGTTACCTCTAACACCATTCAGTTCAGCCTACATGCTGTAACTCCTCTGAAGATTTTTGCTCAGTGATAACCCACAGTTTGATGAAGACAACATCAAATCAAAACTCAGCAATGTAGAAGCATCTCCACCTTTCATTGTTGATCTCTGCCCTATAAAAGAAAAAGGCTATCATTCTCTGCCTGACTGTTCAAAGCAAACTACATCCCAGAAACTCAACAAAGGAGATGTTCATGCATACAGATGCACTTTGCACGTGGAACTGTGACAATAATCTACTTTTACCAATTTCTATTAGCTCTGCTCTATTACAAGGTTGAAAGATATAGAGGACAAACCTATATGAAGTCACTTCAGGTCACTGGTGAAGACTTTGCTGGGTATATTCTATTTCTAATAATATACAAAGTTAAAAAAATAGAGGAAGCTCTTCACAGCCTAGAATACCATAAACGTCTAGGAATGTAATCAGATGCCTAAATTCAACAGGAATTAGAGTAGCCAAGTCTTGTCTCTGTCTATAATGTGTCCATCCTTAACAAGCTCACTTTACATATTGAGGAAAGTGCATTTTATCCAGAAGGGGACTGAGTAAATGACACACCAGCTAAAAATGAAGTTCTCATTCTTGAAAACTGTCAACATACAGCAACTTCTTCTACTGCCCTCCTTCACACATTATAAAAAGGCATAATTTTTAGTCACTTCTCATGAACTATCACTGGACCACTGATGAGTTCACCCAGGAGAACAGCAGCTTCATCTGGATGGCTCACGTGTATCTACATGGTTTGCAGTGGAATGTTTCTGGCCCACTTGCTCTGTTTCCAGACACACTGTACAACAGCTTGTACTGCAAGGAATTCTGTTCTAAATAAAACATCACACTTTGTAGCAAAAATCCTTCAAGTTTAGAATAAATCCTACAAGGCTAGATGTATAAAATCCAAAGAGGCTGCCTGGCTACCTCCCAGACAAATTACTGCAGAAGTTTCACGGAAAAAAACCCAAAATTACTGTTTCTAAAAGTGAATGACTGATGCGCTGTTGCTCTCCCTCCCTTCTTGGTTTCCATTCCATTTCCTAGAGATGAGTGGAGGATACAAGTTAAAATGCAAAGATGAAGTATTCCCTTACCACCAAAATTAACTAAAGTCTAGATTTGCCTTAGAGCCCTATCAATTCCTAACAAACAGTAGTTTGTGAGGAAGAAACATCATCCTGTCAGCAGGTTACATACAGATCTGCAATGTCAATTGATTTACACCAGAGATTCTTGTTTTATCCATTCCCCTACCTTTCCAACATCTGTTATATTTGCTTGGACCAAGCAGAGTTAACTTGTCCATCAGATTAATACAACCTCACACCAAGTATCAGCCTGAAAGCATGTAAAACTAAGAACTGAGATTTACCTTGTTAACTGACCCTTTCCCTCCAAAAAAGTTAACACAGGGATACCAGAGATGTCAGGAGAAAAGCCAAACTCAACTTTCAGGCTAGAGGAGCATAAATCAATTTATTTACCCAGGAACCTGGTGAAGATCAGACACAATTCATAGTGATCTAACAGAAAATTGCTCCATGTGGTGCCATTTTCCCATCACTTCACCACACTACTTTGGCATGGAAGTGACAACTTTTCCACAGAGCTCTGAGAGACATACATGCAAGAAGAGAGCAAGTAGGATCCAAGAGAGTTTCTGCATTTCCTTCTGCAATTTTACTACACAATTTTAAAGACACAATTCAAGAATGATGACCTTCCATGCAGTAAGCCAGTTAGATGATGTCATGAAGCACCACACTTTTGAAACCATAAGCATCCTATAGGAAGTGTTATGCACCAGCTGTTTGCTGCCTGCAGTCCTGCAGCCTGCAGAGGGACCCCAATAAATGAAGAACAAACTTATTCAGCAGACAGGCGGATCTAAAATCCCACTGCAGTTACTTTGCAAACTTCATGGCCTACAATTTAATCTCCTGGTTGCTGCTCAGTGAGATGTTCTGCATCCCAGGAGGTAGGAAATCAGGCCAACTCCAAGTACATGACCTTGTTGGAAGCTCTGGTTATGCATTTACTGCCCAGAAGGAGACATGCAGGGTAGATTGCTCTGGTTTTACCAATGTCTGAAGTGAGGAGAAGTGGAAGAAATAATCTACTTTATCACAGAAACCAGAAATTTTTCTTAAGTTTCTCTCATATGTATTGCAAACTCCATGCTCTGGTTGAACCAGGTTTAAACCCTTCTTTAGGGAAAAGTTTTGAATGGTAACACGGGGTAAAAAAAAAAAAAAAAAATAGAAAAAAGTTCACTCTAGGGCATCTATCCAAATCTGTTGTCCAGACAGGCCTATGTACCAGCAACTAACAGTTAAGCTTGGAAGAGTCCCAAGTATCTTACCAAATTTTTATCTCTATTAACAAGAGCTGTGAAGAACCATAAAAATGACTGCGCTAAGGCTCCCTCTGTAGCTTAAGACAACTCCAAGTAGTATCAAACACTGCTTCTATAAGCAGTGCAGAAAGAAAGCAATGATGGAGTTTGATGACAGGGCCATTCATAGAAAGGAGGGATATAGAAACACAACCACCACACTAACATGACAAAGTAAGAGCAAAAGGTGATGAAGAGCTAAAAGGTAAAGATGGAAAGAATGGTTTGAAGGTCAATGAACTTACACCAGCTGGTAAACAAGACTTACAGAACACACTTTCAAGCATGGAACAGGAACCAGTCTTATGCGGTAATTGCACAAAATGTATTTTCTCAATCAAGTGGGGAAAAAAAATAAATGACAAGGGAAGTACAAGGTGCTATGGTGCTCTTCTTCCCTCTGTCACTTCCTGCTTGGTTCAGCCAGATGTTTACTGTCTTTTAGGTGCCCAGTCTCAGACAGAAAAGGATGCTGGCAAAGATTTGAAGTAGAATACTGGAAAGAGAGGAGAAGACAACATGGGAAAAAAAGACAAAGAAGAAACATGAAGACCACTGAAAACTGTTCCTGCAACAACATTACCAAGGGGAAAGAGGAACAAAGTGGAGCCAAGAGGAATGCAGACTAGCACAGGATGATTGACAGGATTGCCATGAAGCATTTCTTCTTAACACACTGTAACACTGAAAGTCTTCTTCCTTCATAATCTCTTCCTACTTAGAAAAGTGGGCATACTTCTATTTTTTATAGTCTTGCCCTTTACTTCGTAAGTGTAAAGCGATAGAAAAACTTCTAAAAAGAAATAAATTAAACAAGTTTCCAGAACCCTTGCAGCAGATACACCCATAATAATTCAGTAATGTGAACTGATCTTATCCTTGAGATGGTAACCTACATGACATAGCACATGGTGGTCAGGATGAATGAGGTTCAAAGAAGAACATTATTGTCTCAGACCACTGGAGATATTGTTGTAGACCTACTTGAAAAAACTGGGACTAGATTGTGTGGCCTTTTCCTAATTTGTGCTTATGGTATGTCCTGCTTTCCATGTCATCTTCTTGGAGCACCACCATTTCTTTTCCTTGTTCATTCAGTTCAGCAAGAACTCCTTTTTTCCTCCTTCAACCCATCTGTTCTCCTCAGGCTGCTTTAACACTGACAGCGTGAGGGCCTAGCAAGCCCAAAATTAACAAACTCCACATTGATTTTAGTGTTTCAGAGGAACAACCTGTTTGATGGCACACATCCAAGCCAATGTTGATAGGGATATGGCTTTGTGAGAGCAGAGTGGGAGAAGAAATACGAGACTTGCTCTTATAACTGCCTGCCAGAAGAGGACTGTAGTTTCCATGACCACAGGACGGCTTTGTACTAAGGGACCCAATTTCTATCACTTACACACCCACATGACTGTGCAAGAATTATCGGTGTAGTAACGAATTGTTGCTACGCCATGGACAAGTCTCAACAACCAAGTCATCCGGGAAGACAATGAAAGGTCAGGATTTAATTCTATTTTTCAAATATATGAATAAGACTACCAAAAAAAAGAAAGAAAAAAGAATAATAATTGGAAAGCTTCTGTTCATTATTAGTGCAATCTGTAACTAGCCACAGAAGCCCTTGCTCAACTGAGCAATTCCCAATAGTATCACTTTTGGGGTCCTAGGAAACTTACTGATTCACTTTTGGCAGACACAGACATGGGCACAGGCATAAAATATGGGCTTAAATGGCAGATGGTATATATATATATATACATATATTAAGGAATAACTCCTATGTCTGTGAAACTGATAGCCAACTGTACATAGCCCTAAATAAGCCTTCGTTGCAGAAACTGCCTTTCCTCTGAATTCACCATCAGAAAACATTAGTTAACCATGGCCAAGGTAGCAGGATGATACAGAGAGCTCTGGGGATGGGACTTTGTATAACCAGTTCTTCTGGGTTTGGTCTTGTCTCCCAAATTACCTGAGTATCCTTCCCCGGAAAAGCAAAATACATAGCTACCACAGAAGCTCCAGCTATGTTAGTGCAAAGCACAGACCAACAGAAATGCTGCGGCCAAGCACTTAAAGTTGAAACTACATAGGATGGGGAAAGGCTGTTTGTTTTGAAACAAAGCACTCTATACAGATTCTGGAGTAGCTCCAACCTGGTCCCTGGTGCTGAATGCCAGGTTGCAGTTGGTGTGCTCCCAAAACATTTTCACCTATTTATTTTCAGGTGCTCCAAGACTAGTCCACAAAGAAAGGTGAAGAACAAAAGCTGGGAGATTTGCTTCAAAAACATGAAGGTAGATATCTATATTTAGACTAAAAATGCCTGTGAAGTAATTTTGTAACAGAGAGGGAAGAACTCACAGGTACATAGTTTGCTATGGACACAGTCCTGAGGACCACAGTATACTGCACCTCCTAACTTTGCTCTAACAAGCTGCAATTTCACCCGCTTACATTGTTAATTGTTTTCAATTCCAGTCTTTGTACCTGCTATATTTCTCCTGTTCGCCAGGCTCCTTTTGTTGTTTGTGGCTGTATCTGTCTGAACCAGAATGAAGTGCTCAGTCTGCAGATCTGCAGACAGATTAGGATGAGGTAAAAGCACAATGCCAAATCCCTCAGTTTCACTCAGGTCCTATAACTACTGTGAGGGCTAGAAACTATCTTCTTATAGGACCTCTCAGCTGTAACAGAAAGCTGAGAAGTGTTTGCTCGCATTTTGCAGAGGAGTAGGATACTGCACTCCAGAACAAACTGCCAGAAACATTTGAAGATAATGTGGGGTTCTTCGTTGGTTTTATGCTAAAGTGGATGAGAACTGCTCACTAGACTACAGCTGAGAGGTACTTTAAAGAAACCAGTATCTTTCATGCAAGGCTCAGTAACTGAATGGGAACACTCCCAAAGCAGGAGTCCTGGAGTAGTTTCAATAGGAGAGTTCAGGTCTCTTGCAGCCAGGCTGCTTTGAGACCTGAACCACTGCAAGGCAACCGGAGAAGGTTTTTGGAGGATGTGTCAGATACTTAAGCCGGATGCAAGCCAAATCACTAGTGTAAACATACCCATAATTTGTCTCAAGGCAGAGTCAGACAGGTCAATTTGTCACCAAAATGCTTTCTTTGCATTGAAAAGGAGTGCTCACATAGTCCCACGTGCCACTGAGCAGTGACATGGGAAGCTGCTCCCACAGCTTCTGCTGTCAAGCTTCCCTTTCCACTGCCTGGCAGGAACAAGCAAGATTTCCACCTCTGGCTCAGGCTTGGCAAATCCTGCAGTACAGCATAGCTCAGCACTCGAGCTCAGTAAGGTGCCTGAGCCCGTAGCATGTTAGATGGATGCTGAGGATGCTAAGCCTGAACCATAGCCACAGTCCTGAACTATCACAAACATTCTCCACATCTCTTAAAATCACTCACATTTTTCATTTCTTTTTCTTAACTTTATCCTTCTTTCCTGTTTGGACTCTCACCACATTGGCTTCCTTCTCAGTATTTCAGTAAGCCCTGCCCTAGAGTTCACTTTTCAGGCCTCCTTCCCAAAGCTTGTCTTCAAGGAGAGTAACATATTTCATGCAGTCCTTTGCCCTGCATTACCAAGCAAAGGATTTAAAAGGAATGTCAAATGAAAGAAGCTTTCCAATCAAGAAAGCTGAGCAGATGTTCATAAAAGAAAAAAAAAAAAGGGAAAAAAAAGATACAAAAAGCAGTCTTATGAGCCAGAGGGCATTAAATCCAACAAGATTTGATCTCCAGGCAACCCAAGCTTGTTCTTCTTGCAATTTTATGCTAACACTTCAAATGACCCCTTGGGAAAAATAAAGCTTGCCTGGCTCTGTATAGTTACAATGACCTGACAGTACAACCAAACACAATTTTTGTTTAAATTGGTTTATAGCTGATCACAGCTTAACTGCAAGTACAGGTTCTATGCACAACTTTAAAATACAAGATTATTTAAATACTAGCAGCAGTCTGGAGCCCTACATATGCCAGTATTTGTGCAACAGCATTTTCCCTGCAGCCAGCAGCAAGTCTGTTTGTGCAGGGAAGATGATAGATAACAAAATAACCACTTAATAATGCAACATAGCCCTGAAGTTTACCACTTAAGTATAGCTTAGCTCAGGGGGCTGCGATTCCCTGTTAAGAGCAACAGGAAGATGTTTGATCACAGGAAATTCTTGGATTCACACATACAAGTGAAGCTAATGTGATGCTGTCCCATGGTTAATAAAGCCCTGTCTCAAAACTTGAGCAGACTAAGGATTTGTAGACACTTTGGTTATATGCTCAGCCACAGCAGCTTTTTACACTAGCAGAACATGTTTTACTGTGTATCAGTGAACCAGTAGGAAAGTTAACAAATGCATTCCATTGCATGTTTTTTCCATTGTTTGGTGCTTTCCTGGAGTTATCTTCTGCCCATTTTCTGTTTAGAGTGATACATACAGCATCTGATGCTGTCACATGATTTCACTCCCGAAAATCATAGGCTTCCTGTCTCCAAGCTTCTATTAGCCTTGATGATAAGCCAATTGCTACAGCAATGTAGTTTTGCATTAGTTTCAGTTGAAATATTGCTTAAAATGATATGCAGATTAGGAGAACTGAACAAGTCAAAGGATATTTCTAGATGCAACTCCACCTGTTCAGTTTGGCAACGCAGTGGCCCACATTTTTTAAGACAGTCAGAGAAAAGCAGGCTCTCCTAAGAATCAGTAAGTCTCATCTGTTCCTGCACTTTGCTAAATAGATGTAAGTGTGCAACACCTACCACATTACTACAGATAATGAGGCTTTTGCTGTTCTGTTCCTGGGGAGATATGATGTTCTTATCACACTCAAATGATTCAACTATTCATCGATCTACCAGTACAAAATAACATTCTTTAAAAATGCGCAATGAAACGTTTGAAACAGAAGGCAATCAGCAAGCTTGTTGTAGAGCACAGGGATGATGCAGGATTTTAGAAACGTGATTTTTTCCTATTCTATTTCATTTTAGGATAAATCAGAATAATGGGGAGTGGAGGAGGAGGGCAGGGGAAGCAGAAGAGAAAAGAATAAAAACCTGGATTTACTAAAGCATGCAAGCCACAAAATAATTTTTTTTTCAGTTTCTAAAATGGCTCCTTTGTTTCAAATGCCTTTGTCACAAAAAAACTCCAGCTTGTTGTGATCTGACTGTTGAATTGATTGAATTGGGACAAAGGTGTTGTTCTTCCCTCCCCCCTCTCCACCGCCCCCATTCTGACATACACTTTCGCTACTCTCTTTTAGCCATTTTAAAGGAAATTGTAAGAAAAGCAGAAACGGTGAGGACAAAGGGAAACATCTAAGACATCGATCCTGGAGTAAACTCGGAGCAAGTGTAACTTCAATACACAATGACCATGTTGGGGGAATGAAGGGGAGTTAGGGAAGAAGAGAGTGCCATGGCAAAAAAAAGTCATCATCATCATGTGCACACGTTGCTGTAAGTGAAGTGCACAGAGCCCAGGGCAGGTGCAGCGGGGCAAGCCAGGCCAGCGGCCCCGCGCAGGGCGGGCTGCGGGGCAGGGCAGGGCGCGGAGCCCACTGCGGAGCCGCAGAGCCGTACGCCTGGCGGCCGCCCAGTGCCGCCCTCCTCCTCTACAATTATATATGGGACCGTTAGAAAAAAGATATATATTAAATTTAAAAAAAATCAACTAAAAAATCCCCAAATGCGCAAAACAGCGCCTCCAAATTTCCTTAAGCCGCAAGATCTTTCCATAAAGCGTCCCGCATTCGGAGGGGTAAAACTTCTCTCCCACCGCCGGGCGGTGAACGGGGGAGGGAAGCGGTGCAGGGAGCTGCGATGCGATGCCCGGAGCCGCCTCCCGTCGCTAAGCGACCCGCGGAGCCGCCGCCGGGGCCCGCTGCCGCCGAGCACTCACCGCTCCGCGCCGCTCCATCCCCGCGGCGCAGCGCAGCCGCCGTCCCGAGCCGTCCTTCCTCGCCGGGAGGGACACGGAGATGCCGCCGCCGACGCGATCTGGGTCACCCGGCGCGGCGCCCGGCGAAGGTGAGGAGGAGGAGGAGGAGGAGGAGGAGGAGGAGGCGGAGGAAGGCGGGTGGCGGTGCCGCCTACCGGCGAGCGCGGGGGGAGGCTGCGGCGGGGCCCGAGCCCGCCCCGCAGGGAGGGGAAGGGGCCGGGGACCGACGGGAGCCAAGGCGCGCGTGGGCGCTCCCTGCGCACCACCTGCCATCGGTCCCCGGCCCCAGCGCAGGATGCACCTTTCATCCCTGGACTTTGAGACCTCCCCCCCACCTCGTTCTCCACGCGCTTGCCAAGGAAAGGCGATAGCTGTCTGCTCTTCAGGGGAATCCGGTCACAGTAGTACAGTTAAGGTCCTACAGCAAAGCGGGAAACATCTACAAGGTGTTAAGGTCCCGGCTAGCTGGGGTAGTATTTAGCGAGCCAACATCCTTCCTCCATATGCCATCCCACCGACCTGTCAAGCAGTTCAGTATCCTTTCTTCCCCAGCAGTGTATCCTGAAGGCTTTTGATCTTCAAAGTTTAAAGTCAGCTAATCGGGATCATAGGCATGTCATTCTATTTATATGGCTCTCACCTCTAAGAGAATAACAACCGTTGTCTGCTGCATCCACAGAATAATTTAAAATTGCCCATTGCACTATCTACTGCCAGTAGGCAAGTAGTCTGTGTTTCATTCATCCCTACTGCTGCACACATCTGTCCAGATGTTCCTTTGAAGCTGTGAGCAGGCTGTCAGGCCACACTGGCATCCCAACATTGGCCAAAAGTCTAATGTTTTCAGAAGTCCTTTGAAAATACTCATTAACCTATTTTTCTAAGTGTTTTCTATGCCTAATTTGAAAATAGCTTTCTGCATGCCTCTTTCAGGGACATGGTTTAATTTCCTCTGAATCTCCTTTTTCAGACATTTTGATCCCATAAGCAACTGTCACATTCAAAAAGTATGGTGAAAACACTAGGGTCGTTGTGTTAAACATTTAATGACTAGGAAACGCTGTTCATGTCTTAAGGCAAAGCAGACTGGTATTTAACTCTCCTCCTAGCTAGAGCTATGTAGCCTCTCTTCCACTTGCCACCAGCATGCCTGATGCATCTGGCTGGCAGGTGCTGTGCCCTGCACAGCTGATCGAATGGAAGGGATGGAGGAGGTCCCAGCAGCCACTATGGCTGTGGGGTCCACTTGCAAATGAGGTCTGATGCCCAATGGAACAACTTGACGGTCGGTATCAGACTATAGCTTTACCCCCTCATCTCTTATTTACATCATGCTTTGGACATTGAAGTAATCTTTTAAGCTTAATTCCATGCATCAGTGCAATCAGAAAAGTAGTTCTTTCCCCTGTCTTCTGCATTATGGCAGTGTTTCTACTGAATTACTATATCACAACGATGTCCAGCCCTTAGGATCCTTGCCCTTAGGTCCTGTGCCTGTCAGAAACTTCTGCAGCACTAGGCCAGAGGAGCTGCTGCAGGTCTACAGATGTCTGAACAAAATAAACTCCAAATTGGGGGACTTTTCAGGAGCTTCAGGAGCAGAGTTCAGTTATGCTTCTCAAAATAAATCTAGGAACAGAGATTTGTAAGACAATTCATTCACAATTATGCAAGATGAATCATGAGCATGAAAAGCCAGATCCTTGCAACGGATGTAGCCTTACTTTCCCATATGACATGCTCTTGTTCACAAATAGTGAGGAATCCAAAATGTAAGATGGAAAACCTTATTGATTTATTCCCTTACTGTTATGGCAAACTTAGGGGATCAGACCAACATGTTTGGAGTTTCCATGCGGCCTCCTGCCCATTCTCTGGAATCATGCAGTGGTACATAGCTGTACTGTTGCCATGCAGTGCCATTTCAGACTTGCCTGGATTTTTTTGAGACCCCTGTTGCCAAATTGGAGTTTGATGTACCCATTCACTCAATAGGTTACTATGATTCCTATGTTCAGCATCGTTTCATGGAAATTTGAGGCAAGCCAGCATTTTATGAAAAGCTCTTTTGTTTATAAGCAGTTGCAGAATATTTTATTATGCTGTACTTTCCTTTTAGCAGCATAATTATTTTTAATTTATGGCAAATAAAAGAAACTGTGCATGACAGCAGAAATATAGCCTGTACTTAGAAACAGCAGTGAAACCATATTAGAAAAAAATAGATGTAGGACCCCACCAGTTGAGCAATGTCACACTTTTCCAGCAATAGCTCATACAGCCTGCTGTGCCTAATAAAAACCAGCAAGGTTACCTGCCTGATTAATTTAGCATTGGAAAGAAGGTGACAGAAGCAGCAGAAAAAACAGATAGCAACATACCTCACTTAGATATTGGTGAAAAATCAAAAGCTCAAGTCCTTATTATTTTGGATAGAAGCTCTTGCTGTTACAGAAATTACTGATAAAGCTGAAATTGATAACAAGGACATGTGCTGTGTCCTTGTGAAGAACCAAACTATTTTGACACCACCCAGCACTTTTCTCAGACAACGTGCCACCCAAGCATTACTAAATGCACCATAAGGAGTTGTATTTTAGTTAATGTTTTCAGAGTATTATTTTGTTTCCTTTTTAACAAGTACCATTTTTCATTTTGTGACAATACAGAGGTGGCAGAAATACTGTAGCTACACGTGTATTCTTTGACTTAAAATAGACAAGAGAAAGAATATATTTTACCTAACAATCCTAGTACTGCTGGAATAATCTTCAAAGTTGTAGTAAGAAAAGATAAGGAAGGAATAGGAAAACTCTCCCTATTTCCGTAAGGAACTTTCTTACCTCAGTTTTAAAATCTGTAATTCAGATTATCAATCCCTCTAGTTTTCACTCAGCAGAAGACAGGCTACTATCTCCATAAATTACAAGCTTCTCAGGCTGTTCTCAAATTTCTCACCGAACCCTTTTGAAGGGATTCTTGTCAGCTGGCAATTCTTTGTGCCTGGCTTAGGACAAGCATCAAATACAGATTGTCCTGTGACAGTGAATTACATGGCTCTCATACACTGATATTATAGCAGCTAGGGCAGTGGGCACACAGGCTTCACGATAATTTTTTAAACCAATCTCCTAGTTATTTTCTTCACATCCAGTCCCACACTTTGCCTCACTTGTATTCCTTTGACTGAAGATGCCATAAAGTTTAACATGGGAGACAGTAACAGAAGCATGTAGATGATGGTAATGTGAGAGATGAAGTGTGTCAGGCTTACCCACAGAGCCTTTAGAGAGGTGACAGCTACGTGAAGCAGCCGGTATGCTCACTTAGTTTACCCATTTCTTGAAGCAAAGAATTTTGCCAGAAAAGACTTCATCTGAATATGAGTTAAGATAATTTAATGTTATAATATTTTAATTTAAATCATTCTGATTGACATTTCTACAAAGAAAGAGTAAAATAAAGTGATGTAGACATGAATTTCAAATGCTATATCCTAGCAATACTGGCTTTTTTCTCTCAATAAAAGTGAACAAACTTGAAAATGCTGCAACTGTGCCCTAACAATCACCAAGATTTGTACCAACCATATTATGTCTGTGTGTAAAAGAAAGATTTGAATTTATAGGAAAAAAAATTTAAATCAATTTTGAACAAGGAAAAAAAAGGTGATGTGATTTTTTCAATCTATTATTTTCATTCATCTTCTACCATTAATTACAGCCATACTCTGAATGCATGTGCTACACTTCATTCAAGGATTACAACGTGTTTCACCAACAGTGATTCACAAAGATTCACAACCCCTGGTGATTTGGGTAAATATTTATGTAAATGTCATACAGATCAGCAAACTGACTCACAGACAAGTGGTGTTTGCAAAAAAACCCTCTAAGTTTGGATGCATCTTCTTTTTTTTTTTTTTTTCCTATTCAGTTTAAAAGATTCAACTCCTGTTTTCGAGGTACGTCAAGTGTGCACATAGATCCAGAGAAGTAATGAAAACTAGATTACAAGGGCAGCAAATGGGGTGACCCAAGCATCTGACCATGTTTTTGATAAGAAAATTTTGACTTCTTGTTGCACAGGTATTTTTCTTACAAAGAGAGTAAACCTATGCATGAGCAACAGCTAATGAGTTGTCCTAAGATGATGCCTGAAAGGAGATGAAAGAACGTAGTTCCAGTCTAAGGAATACATTGCAATATTCTCTCCAGTCAGTGGGGGCACCAAGGATCTCACTTATGATGGAAATGAAATATTTAGTTCTCTTATGTAAAACAGTACTGTCTTTAAAAATTAACTTCACAGATTGTGTCTGAGCTGCAAGCACTGCATCCTTAAAAATGTATTGATTGCTCAAGTAGATAGAATCAGAGCCTGATATTCCATGATTGTCCTTATGATACATTTATGCCCTGAAGTTAGAACTGTGAGAAACGATGGTTTCCAAGGATATGCAGGAAAGCAGACTGCCTGCCTAGTGTAGATAGCAGAGAGGTTCCCTGTGCAAGGTCGCACTGCTTCCTGAATGCCTACCAAATCCTAATTGCTTGTGACAGAACTGAGTTTTGCCAGGTTACTGTAAGATTTTGACTGTAGGGCCAAAAGAGTATAATATAGTTCAAGCACTATTTTTCAAAAAATATCTATTTCCTATTTTTTAATGTAAAACAGGCATAAAGAGCAGGAAGAGAATGTTAAGTACATTCAGACTTTGAAGGGATGACAATTTTCAGTCTTTGTGTCAGAGAAAACAGAAATGTTTTGTGAGAATCTTTCTAACAACATTGCCTTCAAGGCTAAAGTAGACCATGTGTTGAGAGGTTTAGTGATTTAGAGGGAAATAAATATTTTGTATAGTTCTTTCAGTAGTTCATATTACTTCTCTGACACCCCAGAAAGTGTATGAGACTGGCAAAAGATTTTACCTAAACTTTGCCTGAGCAAAGAAAGAGTCACAAGGGCAGTGAAAGCAACAATTCCTGTTCAGCAGAGAATTATCATCTTTTCTTCAAAGCCTGCATGGCATTGGAATGATTTAAGATTATTAATGCCCAGAGAAAATTAAAACTGAGGACAAAACAATTTTCTGCAAAGCATGGTTTGCTTAGTATTGGTGCATGTGGGACTTGGAAGTTTGAGGACCATTCACTAGAGAGGTTTTATTTGGGTAGAAAAAGCTGGCAGAAGCTTCACTGGGAATTTTTGAATTAAGTTCATGGATATTATGCTTTCCAGTAGTTGTGCCCAGGGATTTTGTATCTCTTGGATTCTTCCTTAGTCAAACCAAGAAATTATCTGTGTCCACACATAGCAGGGACCTCTCAAGAGCTGATTCTTTGCACTGGTATAATGCAGTATCTTCAGACTTGTAGCATGCACACCATAATTACAGTGATTTCTGTCTTATGCCTGAAAGTTCACCCCAACTTTCTGAAGATTTACCAAAAAAGGATCAAAGTTTTTCTGTTTACTGGGGCTCACAGACTGTGCTCCCAGTTCTAGTGCAATCTAAATGGTCACCCAGCAGTGTAGGCACGCCCTTGCAGTATGTCTGACAACAGAAGTTAAAGCTGTTCCTGTCTCTGATAAAGAGTCTTGAACTTCATTAGTGCAATCTCATGGCATAGCAGAAGTGCTCAGTTTAGCTAAGCCCTGTCCAACCCGAAACATTCACTGACCGGTTTGGTTCTGTAGATGACAAGATCTGTAGCTGTCCCAGTACAGAAGTGGAATCTCCCTGCTCTGAAAAAGCTGTGTCATCATGCTAAAGAAACTTGCTCCACAAGAGGATCACACCTGGTAACAGTGGAAGTGAACCTGCCAATAACGGTGCATTTGTGCCAGAAACACAGTGTTGCCAAATCCTACTGTTTTACCATGAGATTTATGCTATTTATGTATTTCTTGAAGTTCCAGTACACCGAGTCTTGAGATTTCAGGAAAACTGCAGCTTTTATTAAAGGAAAGGGAAGAAAACAGTACTCCAAAATCTTATGTTTGTGAAAAAAATCTTGAAAAACTTTGGAGGTATGAACTTAAAGCTTAGAAATCAGAAAGCATACTGATATTACTTGACAATTTAAATCTCTTGAGAATACAAGCACTTTGATCACTAGCATTTGAAAATCCCACTGATTTTAACAGGACCCAGACTTCTCATGTCTCTTTCAGTCTTATGCAATTGCTAAAAAATTTCTAAAAGTTGTTTTTTACTGACTGTTTTTCTTTTTTAGAAATAAATATGAAATCTAGCATTGAACAGCACAAACACAGAATAAAAATGACATGCAGCACAGAGCCAGCCTTGCCTTCTTCCTGAAAAATATAAGCCCTTGGCATTGCAGAGGTTTGTTATGGAGAGTTTTATTATTGCAAGCAGCAGCAGTAGCACATTTTGAATTTAGGTCAACACATATTTGTTCAAGTGCTGAAATATTACATGAATGCTATCCTAAAACAATTAATCTTGTGTCTCATCATTTATTACAGTACTTTTCTACAGGACTAGTCACGGGTGATTTTGAGCTGGATTTTGTGCTAAGAGGTTTCTTCTTACTTCTGTAACAAACTGCTATCCTGAAATATATCCTATTTGTCATGATTCTTAAACTGCAGTTTCTTATACTGAGAGATTTGATATAGCAAATTGTATCTTCTTGCAATTCCCTTTTAATTGGGCTTGAAAGTAATGGAAATCCAGTGTGATCACATTAGGCTAAAGAATGGCTTGGTTTGCCTTGCTATAAAAGGGAGTAAGATTGTCTTTCCTACACCTACGGACCAGTAACCTCTTGTTTGTGGAAGGAAAAAGAAGTGTTTACGTGTTATCATATGAAGTTAATTCCCAGGGACTGACTAATGCCTTGATTCTCCCTGGGAATGTGGCAAAGATAAAATAGCTAACAGCATAGCAAACAGTGTAATTTGTTCCTGAGAAAAGTCAGTAGGATTTTATTTTTCGCATGATATTCTGCTTTAGAAGACGTTTCCTCATTATCAGTTAAAAAAAAATAGAGCCAAAGCCAAGATTTTCTGATATAAACCATTCTTTTCTTAAGAAAACTATTAAGACTTAATATCAAACTAGAATACTTGCTGAAGTTTAAAACCAAAATATTATAATTACAAAAAAGGGGTTTTTAAAAAGAAATATTGAGTTTTCTGCTAAAGCACTTAAAATCAGAGATTATATTAACATCAAAGGCAATTGTATTTGAATCCCTGCTTCTGTGAACTCTTGTGGGTTAGTCGGTGATAATGGTGTTAATGGAGATGTATTTTCACTTGTGGTCAATAAGCACTGTAGGATCTGTAGGAGGAGTCTGTACCCATCTTATCTACCACAGGAGGAGAATGCACAGGGCTTCTGGGCTTAAATCATGAATGGCATAACAGTTCTGGTTTGAAATAAGCTTGTATTAAACCCCTAGCCAGCCTTTAACTGTTTTCCATTTAAATGGTGGAAACTTCCTATGCGAGAATGTTGTTTATAGAATCAAATTCTTGATGTGTTATCAGAGGAAATGCTATTGCAATATGCATGACAAATTTTTGACCAACGCTAATCACACAGAGATACTTAACCACCCCCCCCCCCCCCCACTGAGTTTGTTCTCCCCCAGAGAACACACATGGACATGCACATAGAATGGAGAGTCCATAGAATCTTGTAAGTTCTCTGGACTAACGGGAAACAACCCGGCTGGGCAGGTATTTTCCAATTGTCAAAGCAAACTGGTAAGGAATTACAAACTGGTACCATCATGATCATCCTTTCAGTAGCTTTCGGGGTTGGATGGTTTCCAGGGCTGAGAGCATCAGAGAATATTTTAATAAGAGATGGCAGCTGTTGATGTGGCCTGGTTGTTCTTCCCCCATTCATTCTGGCTCACAAAACAACCAGATGATGCTAAGACTCAGTGTTCACAAAGGTTAACAAGCTCTTTACTATACTCTTACTAGGTAGGTAGTTAATATTCACACTTTACATATAAGAAAACTTAGGCAGAAGATTGGTGCTATCACAATACTTTGCTACCCACTGTGTGGGTCAGCATGTGATGTAATGGCACAGACTGTGGTGGAGTAAGAGGAGTGGAACCACCCTTCTGAGCAAATACTTCCTACCTCCCAAATATTACAGGCTGGTGGATATGCCCTGTCAGCCTCACATGCTTAATGCTTGTACCTACTGCACATGGAATAGCTGTGTCCCTGGCACTGGGCATGGTATACATTCCAACGGAAAGAGAAAGGATTTTTTTGTGGTTGTTTTTTGTTTGGTTGGATCTGTTTTGTTTTGTTGTTGTTTTCTTCTGGGTAAGCACAGCCACGGGTAGATTCCTCCAGAGTGTGCATCTGGGAAAAACTTGAGCAGCTGGCTTCTGTCTACAGGTTTACAGGCTCATCAGTCACCCGACATACCACCCACCTGGGAATCCCACACATCACTGATGCTGAGAAAGGTCACATACCCACAGGAAGCTGAAGGAGGAAAAATAAAAACCAGCTTGGTACTTAAACAGAGAGAGAGAGAAAAACAGCGTTAGGCTTTAGGTAATAAGATGCAGTGAGAAGTAGAATATTTGTCAGTTAAACAAAAAGTAGATGATTCCAAATTCCAGCATTTTGGATAAAGAAAGGGGAAAGGTTTTGTCTAAGGGCATAGTATGAAGCTTGGTTAGCCTATGAAGAAGAAAAATGAAGGCTTACACACTGTATCTCTAATTTAAGGGACCGCTTTCTGCGCAGGGAGTCAGTGAGGAATGGAGATGCTTCCCTTCAGTGAGGCAGATCTCTCACTAGTGTGGGCTCACTCCACAGCCTTACTGGGGTTGCTGGCCAGGTCAAGAGTGGGGCAGTGGAATATTTATGTACAACCAGAGGCTTGGTCTTCACATGGCCTTGCCTGGACTGGCATGGTTTTATCTTCCTCCATCCCTAGTGACATACCAAAGGTAATGTGATCAGTGCTGGTTGTAATGGTGGCTTGTCCAGGGGATGGTCTCTTCTGGTGAGCACCTAGGCCCAGGAGAAGCCATGATGCTGTCAGTAATCCATCCTGGCCTGGTGGAAGCTGTCTTTAACCTGCAGTGTGGATCTGGCTTCCCCCACCTGGTTTTGGATCCTCTGGGCTGGAGGAGGTTCCAATGAAGGAGTGGAAGGAGGTGTGGGGCTGAGGGATGGTGCCCCACTGTATGTGGGAGTTAAAGCAGTGCACTTGTTCTGTGTGAAGTCAGAGGGACACCCCGTGGATGGAGAGAAGGATGACAAGGAGCTGGCTCCACTTGGAGAAAAGGTGGCATGGGGAGGGCCTGCTGGCAAGTGGAGCTGGGAAGCATGGAGTGAGCAGGAACAGGAGGTGGCACAGTGACAGTAAGTGTGTGTCCATGGAAGGCAGTCGTAGGGGGCTGCTCACTCCCTTCATCTGGCCACACCGACTGCCCTGGATCCCCAGGACATGGCTGCATGCTGTGGGAGAACCCTGGCTGGGTCACTGGGAAATTGAGGCACACAGCACTGGCTGCTGCCAGCAAAACAGAGAGTCAGTTAGGTTGCAAAAGACCTTTGGAGATTATCAAGTCCAGTCTCTGACCCAACACCACCATGTCAAATAGGCCATGGCATTCAGTGCCACGTCCAGTCTTTTCCTAAACATCTCCAGGGACAGTGCCTCTACCACCTCCCTGGGCAGTCTATTCCAAGGTCTAATCACCCTTTCGATGAAGAAATTACTCCTAATGTCCAACCTGAACCTCATGAAACTTAAGACTACATTCTCCTGTCCTGTCACTTGTTACCTGGCAGAAGAGGCCGACCCCCACCTGGCTGCCCCCTCCTTTCAGGCAGCTGTAGAGAGTGATGAGGTCCCCCTGAGCCTCCTTTTCTCCAGGCTGAACACCCCCAGCTCCCTCAGCTGCTCCTCACAGGATTTGTGCTCCAGACCCTTCCCCAGCTCCGTTGCCCTTCTCTGGACACGCTCCAGCCCCTCAATGTCTTTCTTGCAGTGAGGGGCCCAGAACTGAGCACAGCATTGGAGGGGTGGCCTCAGNCGGGGGCGGTGCTGGTGCCGGGTGCCCGCCCCGACATGGCCGCCGCCTGCAGGTAACGCGCCCGCCGGGCTGGAGCTGCAGTGCCTGGGCCTCGCTCGGCTCCGGCTCGGGACCGGGAGCCGCGGGGGCGGCGGGAGCGGAGTCGCCCTGTGCCGCTGGTTCCCCTCCCCGCCGTGCCGCCCTGTGCGGGGAGCAGAGCCCGCGGCGGCCTGACTGCGGCTCCGGCTTCGTCCCTGTCAGGATGCGGTGGTGTAAGGGGGAGAAGGCCAAGTCAGTCCCTACGTCTGCCTCGCAGCTTTTACAGCCTCCCCCATGTTTACTCAGGGCAAAGCAGAACGGACGCTGCCGTGAGGCTGGTGAGACCCTGGAATACGTTGCTCAGGGAAGTTTTGGATGCCCCAATCCTGGCAGTGTTCAAGGCCTTGAGAAACCCGGTCTAGTAGGACGCGCCCCTGCCCATAGCACGGGGTTTGGGAGTGGTTGGTCTTTAAGGTCTATTCAAACCCTTAACATTCTGTGGTTCTAAGGCACGTTCCTGTTATCGTTGCTGTTCATAGCGACTGCCCAGAGCCCGCGGCTTTGCGGGGATGTCGGTGGGAGGTTTGGTGCTGGCTGGCCCTGGCAGAGGTGGGATGGGATAGCCGCGGGGACGCGCTGGTGCCTGGATGTGCTGGTGATTTCAGGCGCATTTGGCCAATGCTGGAGCTCTTAAATCTTCAGGCCTCCTGAATGTATTTTTCCCCCCCATATGTCTGTGTGTATACAGCGTCCTTATACGTTTATGGTGGCGTGTCTGCGGCACAGAACCAAGCCAAAACTGAGTAACAAAGAGCCAAACCTATCCGTGATCGTGGCGCTCCCTCTGCCGACAGCCGCCGCTCAGCTCTGCCCGGCCACCAGGTATTTTGGCTTTCAGAAGCGGCTTTTACGGCAAGTAAGTTTCCTGAAATTTTATGAAACCTTTACATTAACCTTTGTAGTAACTTCAGGCCAGTTTGTGACCTGCTATAACCTGAACTCGCATTGCAAGGCGAAACCGTTTTCGGTGTGTGTTTTCAGGAGCTACTTTTTAAAACGTGTTGTAAAAGTAGGTGGTAACAGTAGTGAATGCAGCAGTGGATTATCCCTTTTTCATCTGTAGTCGTGTTGGCCCTTTCTAAAGGAGGTGTGAGATCCTAGCAGATGAAGTTTCCTACTTCTATACAGTTGAGTGTGATTCCTTTATTCAGCAATCAGGGCAGCCTGTTGGTGTCTGTGCCTGCCGAACTGAGCCTCCAGCAATGCTGCAACAGACGAGAAAGGTTAGATGCCGTTCAGACAGAGACCAAGGGAATATTCTGCTGTCTTAGCTATATAGATAGTACTGCTTGAGATGCCTTCAGGAGCTGGAGGCACCAGGGTGATGCTGGCAAGCATGACACAGCACATCAGAAAGGTCTCCAGCTTCTTGAGCAGCTGGTGAAATGCTGAGTGTTGTGGGGTAGGTCATCTCTGCCAGTGTTACATGCTATTTAGACAGCTGAACCACACCTCATCTGTCCCTTGTTCAGTTTAGTTCAGGGGTTATGAAAGGACAGAAAGCAGCCTTTCCGCTTCACTTTCTGTGCTAGTTTGACAAATATTGTGGTGTGACTTACTTGCTTTTGCTTGGAGAATGTGGGAGTTTGTGAGGACCTGACTAAAGGCCTGGCTAAACTCAGAACTACTTTTCCTGGAGATCAGATGAAGTCTTCCAGTATGTAGAAGTGTAGATGTTATGGGAGAGGCCTGGCCCTTTCAGTTTGAAGTCCTCTGTTCTGCAGGCTGCATGACAGTGGTCTCACTCGTTTGGGTGATGTGCATTACCCTCATGCTTTTCCATCAGAAGCCCACTTAGAATGGTCTTATGCTTTTGGGTGTTGGTTTTTTGGTTTTGTTTTTTGTGTGTGTGTCTCTCTCACTGTGCTTTTTTTGGTTTAAGCAAGTTTGAGATTTCTTGATCATTATTTAACTAACGAAGGTTAAGATTACCATTGCTCTGTGTATTAAACACTGTTGATTAAGTGAAGAATATTTTGAGCTATTTGTCTTTAGAAGGAAGCATGTTATTTTCAAAGAATGAGCTGTGGCCTGTTTGCAGGTCTGTCATCAGGAAAGTGAAATGATTATTTAAGAAAGTACCAAGAGATTCAGGAAGGGAAAGAAAATAATTAGAGTGTAAAATAGGCAAAAAGCCCTTAATGAGCATCGTTGCTTTGAAGGGAAATGCCAGACAGTTCCTAACAAATCTGTAATAAAAATAATTTTGCAGAGATCAAGATTAGTTCTATGACCCATTGATCTTCTCAGCCTCTACCCTTCATTTCTCAAGTCATGTGAAATAATTATTTTCGTAGTCTTCTCCTTTTCCTGAAACTCTGCCCTGTTTCAGTTTTGTTATTTGTGAGATTTTATTCTCATGTATTTTGGCTCCATTGCACGTGAGCATGGTTGTGCTTGAATTCTCTCTGAAATCCTAGCAAATGTCAAGAATCTAATGGTGATAGGATGGATTTTAGTGCTGAGTAATTTATTCAGTGTTTTTTGCTGTTTTTTTGTTTTTGTTTTTTTTTTTGTCAGGCTTGGATATAAATATGATCTTTATGTGGTCAGATATGTGTAAAAACTTGAATAATGCCAGGAAGTCAGGGTTCAGACTGTTAGGACCGTGCATGTGCTACCTCAAACTTGATAGCAGGCATCTGAAACCATATCAGGAGAGAATTGTTGGTGCTTACCATGCCAGTATCTTGCTACGTTTGCTTGAAATTGTTGTTGACAAGTGTTTCAATTCATTTAAGACCACTGTAAAATCGTGTTTGAGAATGGAAGGGGAATGGTAGGAGGATGAAACAGTCAGTGGAAAGGAAGGGCAAAACACTGAGTCTTCTTTGGCAGCATTTATTCTGCTCCTTTTTGAAGGATTAGAATCTTTTATTTCCACAGAGTGCTTTTGTCATTCTGATTCTCTTTAAAGATTTTTCTCTTGCAGTGCAGTTAAAAGTTGTGCATGTTGATGATGGCAATGCTGCAGCAATCACAGGGAATACATAGTTACAGCTCCTGTGGAACACTTCAATTTTTTATAACAATTTTACTAGCATGCTAGTGTTTGTTTAAAACAAAATTTTTGCCAAGACATTCAATACAAAGTTGCAGCGAATACTAATAGGAGGGTTTTTTTACCTTTACCATTTTTTGTGGTGTATTGTCACATTATCACGATTGTGTCTGCAGTTTAGGTATTGGGAAGCAGCTCTGCAGTCATGCAAGCCAGAAGGCATGCAAGTGGGAGAGTGACCGCTGGGGCAGTTGGCACAGTTAAATTACATATGGGGTGACTGACCTGGTTTTATTTCAGTTTTTTCCTTAAAAATAACTGAAACATAACCATTTTTTGACATGGAGAGAAGATGGAAGGATTGTTGTCATGTCGATGATCATAAAAGAATGGAACAGGACAGACAATTGCAGTTGGACTGTCCAGCTGTACTGTTAGGAGGATTTTTGGGAAAGAAGGGAAGATACCTCTAAAATACAGGTAAGGAGTTATGATGTAGGGAAAAATGAAGTCAAAACCAAGTGGCATCAGTGTCTGGGAGCTTTGTTGTAATCTTATGTGAGGTCTGGACTCTTCCCTTGGATTTGAAGGAAGTAGAGAAAAGAAAGGAAAGGAATGTAAGCTCAGGGAGATGTGGGAAGGTACTGTATGATCTCAGTATAGTGTTAGACCAAAAGTGGCAAAAGATGCAACAAAACCTGGATAATGCCAGTGACCCTTAAGTACTCACTGGCTGGTAAATGCTGTGTTGCCATGAAATTCAGTTATCTACATATCTATATCTATATATATATATATGTACACAGGTTTCTGTTCCTTCTCGTGACAGGAATGTGATTTGTGTTAAGTTTGTCCTTGGGAGGTGCGGTAAATGAAGTGTGGAGCATTCTAGTTGCTTGCTCTTGAACATCTATGTATTGCTCACATTTTTCTACTCTGAAGAAAGGCAATATTTGGCAAGTTTGGTCAAATGTCATACTTCGTTGCAATTAGGAAAAAGAAGCCAAACATTTCATCTCCAACTCAGGCACTGGGTGAGGCATGAGAATAACAAAGAAGCTGAGACAATACAAATCTCATGGCAGTTCCACACATAATTTTTTTCTCATGTTCTGCTCTGGAGAGACAGTAGAGAGAAGGAAATTAGCTGAGACTGCTGTGTGAAAACAGGAGGGGCAGACAGTTTAAAACCCACAAATGGATGTAGTGGATACTGTGAATGTGAATAAAGGAGTGAAGAGGAAGAGAAAAATGAGAAAATTAAATCAAGCATCATAGCAATTTTTTAAAGCTTTCGTTGTGGGAGAGATCCTTTTCAAGCTGGACACTCACTTTGTGCTGTTATTTCTGCTTTCCAGAATACCAACATGGAAGCTAAAACCACTGAAGATAATTTGAAAGCCCTTAAAATGAAGAAGAAGGTATTGAGGAAGCAGGCCAGAGCTCAGCATACACTGATGAGACATGAGGGCATAGAGTGTGTCTCCCACGCCACACAGGTGACTGGTAGTTGTGATTTTGGTGGTAGTGTTAGAATGCTGCTTATCTGTGTTGTGTTCTCACATGTGTCTTGTGTAAAATGCAGTTCTTCCAAACGCACTTCCCAAGACTGACAGTTTTCTGTGCTTCTTTGATTTTAAAGCAGAACTCTACTTCAGCAGTTCAATGTCTATGGAGAGACTTTGATGGCCTTTGGATAAGGTTTTTTTAACCTGCAACAGTAGTTGCTTTGGTTGAGGAGGAGGAAGCATTGGAAATGCTATTGAAGTAGATAAAGTTTTCTTCTCTGTCTCTGTGGTTTCTTTTTTTTTTTCCTTGGGCTTTTAACCTCTCTGTCCTCTGTACTTCTCTGTCAGGTGTAATTTGTCTCATGTAAACTCCCTGTTAAAAACATGTTGATATTGGAACTCTTTTCCATTCTGTTTTCTTCCCCTAAATAAATTAAGGCTGTGGTTCTGCCGGAGTTGAACTGGTTGGCTGACTTGCAGCTGTTGAAATGGGGACAGCTTTCTCTTTCCTTGCAGAAAAGAGACCTAACAGAAAGCTATTCAGATTTTTGATTTGTAGTGTTCTGCCACAGTAGAGTTATAGCAGATCAGAGAATGATCTCACGGATACTGATGTAGCAAAAAGTTACAGGAATTTTCAGAAAGAAAGTAAAGTCAGAGTTTTAATTTCTCTCTTTCATTTATGAAGAAATACAAATAGCTTGAAACACTGTAGAGCAGTATCATTTACTCTATGCATGTTCATCCTGATCCTGCAAATTCTTCCTATTCAAGTGCAGAAAGATCAGTTAGATCTTTGTACATTTTTGTGATCAAATTTAGTTTAATTTTCACTCAGATTTCACACAACATGGACAAATTCTAATGATTCAGCAATCTTGTTTATATTGTAAACTCTTTAGAACAAAGACTGAGTTTTTCTAGTGTTGCTTGGAAGTGGATTGTAATTTGGGACTTGTTCCCCTTGAAAGGGTCCCAGCTACCAAATTATCCATCTAATTTATCCAAAGAGTAATTTTGGGGCCCAGCCAGGTCTTTATTGGTAACAGAACATTTCGATAAGTGATATATGAAACAAAATCACAGTGCTAGTGGTAAACTCATGTCAGGAATACAGAAAATGCTTCCAGGCTTTGTGCAGCAGTCTGATTACCTCCAAATTGCATCATCAGCTGCTGCATATGCTGCAGCAGTTGTGTAGTGGGGTCTTTGTAGATTAAGTGAAAGGAGTGGTTTGAACCTCTGCACGTCCTTCACACAAGGGCCTCTCCTGCATTAACTGAGGAGGTGTTTCTAGTAGAGGTTGCAAGGCTTTCAGCCAGACTGTGTGCTGGGCAAGCTCATGGGAATGTAAGCATCTTGTGCAGAATACATAAAAGAGTGCTCATGGGTTTAAATTTTCTTTATAGTGCTGTTCTCATGGTAAAATGTGAGTTTTAAATGAACTAACAATAATCATTAATGATCTTTTTTTTTTAATTCTTTTTCAATTAGAGTCTGGTTATTGCCAATGCTGGTCTTGGTAATGGAATGAGTAGACAGCAATTGCTCAGGATACTAGAAGAATATGGAGCAATGGAAACACTCTTGATGCCACCAAATAAACCGTATTCATTTGTGAAATATAGGACAACAGAAGAAGCCAAGAAAGCCTTTAATGCCCTTAATGGAAAGGAAGTAACACTTGAAGACTGTGGCCAAAATATTGTTCTATATATTAATTTTGTGGAAAAAGGTACAGTTTTTCTGCTTTCCTATATACCCAGCTTCCTGCATACTGCTCCCCTTTGCTTTTACTTCCTGGGTTGTAAATACAGGCAAAGTCACACTAGTTTTTGTAAGTAGACACAGAGAATGAAAGCTGGAATCTGAGATTCAGGACATAAAATAATCTTTGCTTCTTGTATTGCATGATAGGATACTGTGATTTCAATTCTATTACTTGGAAGCAAAAGGGAAAAAAATATTTGAGTAATTTCCTGACCATTCAATACAGCACATGAAGCTTTTGTGATTAAAGAACCTGGAGAGTCTCCGGACACTTCATTGGATTTCTTGTGTGACCTTAGTTTTGTAATCTCTATCTCAGCTCCAAGAGGAAAACTATGCACAATGGAATTTGTCTTTTTTTTTCCCCTTCTCCCAAAGATTTTCTTTTTTTTTGACTGATTATAAGCTATTTACTATAAGAACTGTTGCTCTTTCTGGGAGCTTTCACAGTGTCTAGTAAAAAGGGTTCCTGGTGTTGGTCTGTGTATTCTGCCAGCAAATAGATTTTTTTGAGCTCTTAGGATAGCAAACTGAATGTTCCAACATCATTGATACCTGGGTATTGTTTTGTACTCCTTATTTGTACATATTTGATTACAGAGTACTCTCTGTGTATGGAAGCAATCTACTGATATGGTAAATCACTACAATTCTACAAAATTGAAATGAAATTCAGGTAGATCCTTGAAGTAATTGGGAAATTCTGTTTACCATTATTTTGACAGGAAAAACACAAGTGGTTTTGTGTTTGAATAGTGTAAAGTTTTGTTCATCTTGTGCAGTAAAATTTTTTGAAGGTGCTTGAATGATGCAAAACTCGGGCCTTGCCCCGTTTTGTCGTGACAAAAAGGGATCATTCATTGTCCAGATAAGACCACAATGAGGGCTCCATAGTATCATTAAACATTCTACAGCTGTACCATATTCTCATACAAAGTAAATATATCCCCATAGGGAACACATGGTTTTATTTTCTCTAAACAGTGACAGAATTCTCATTTATTTTCTCTAAACAGTGACAGAATTCTCTTTTTTTTTTTTCATATACCTCAGTTGCCTTGCAAAATGCTGTTCCTACAAGCTTGCCTCCAGGCTTAATGGTAATTGAAAGGATTATTTCTCCAGAGGAAGAAAGGAGGATGTTGGAAAGTATTGACTGGAAAGGAGATGAAGATACTCAAAATGGTGGGCACACAACTATAGGAATCCAGACATTCTGTACTTTTATGCTGTTTTTTCCTACAGTTTCAGGTTATGGGAAGTCTATATCTTGGTAAATGTATTGTCAGAAATGATTCTGTGTTTGTTCTTAGCATTTTGGAAATCGGGTCTTGTACTGCAGATGATCAGTTCCTCGGGGCTCAAGTGGTCTGAATTGATATTCTAGAATGGATTTACTTAATACCTGCATCCAGAGACAATTAAAGTATTTTTTATGTGTCTTGTGCCAAGCACAAGACTTTGTAATTTGATGTCCAGCTCAAGAGCTGTGTACTTTTAAGTAAAAAATAACTCAGTGAGGCATACATTCTGGATGCTTTCATGCTTTCACTTGAGCTTGTGGAGTTAAATCCTTCAATAAATGAATTCTTGGAAATCATTTCAGAGTTCCTGTGTAACTTTATTCTGTGGAGCAATGCAAAAGTTATGCTGACCTTAGCTAATGTGTAACTTGGTGATTGATAAAAGTAAAGGGTCTTGAAGTATCCGTAGGGAATTCATCAGGTGTAAGTTCAGAGATCAGGGCAAGAAGGTGCATTAAGCATGGCTCAAGAAAATTGGTATTTTCTGCTTCTTGCATATACAAAAACACCATCCCTTTGACTCAAAACAGCAGGGAATGTGATGCTTGATGAAGTACAAAAGCTAATAAGGCAGAATTGTGTGCCATGAAGAACGAGGGCCACATACGTTGTTTTAATTGCTAATTAAAGAATGTTTAGGCTTAACAGGTCAGATGGAATAGGGAAACATATCAAATTGCCTGCAATGTTGTATGTAGTCTAATCTAACTTTATAATTATGTGTTTTTACAGCCCAGAGGACTTTAAAGCATAGAAGAGTAAAGCATTTTGGATATGAGTTTTGCTATGATAACAATAATGTTGATAAAGACAAACCATTACCTGGAGGTGAGAACTTCCATTTTAAACTGTGCTTATTTTACTCTGATGTTTGAACCATTAGGTAAAGCCTTTAAGCTTTTCTGAGTTATGGCTGTGAGATTCTGGTTAAAGGAGAGCCTTTGCTGTATTTTAAGCACATACCAAATTTGAATTTTGAGATTCATTCCAAATTATTGTGAGTGCTTTAAGCTTGTTGTCCAGTCACTTGCAGCTGGAGGTTGCTGCCCTTTGTTGAGGTCTGGTCAAATAAGGCTTTTGGGATTGTAATTGTCATTCCTTTTTGGCTTTTTGTTCCATCAAACCATTACGTCTTACAAGTTGCATATTAGTTTGTTTGGGGGATGTGACGTGTGCTACTTTATATATTTATCTCAACCAGCTTGAAGCTTGTTGAATGCACACTGAAATAAAATCTCCTTTGCTCTGAGAGCAATTTTGTAAAGGTTTCAATAACTCTTATTTGGAGTTGAAAGCTGTGAGTCAGAGCAAAGCAAGTGAGTCATCTTATAGACTTAGATTTAAAAATAGCAAAATAGGAGAGTTAAATTCCTGTAAAACTTTAAGGTGATGCTTGTGTACTGGGGTGGATGTAGAATGCCACAGAAGGATTCTGGTTATGTTAAAATTTTAACTGTGAAGTTTTATCACTGTAAGAGAATTGATATGTGAATTGTGTTCTAGTCTCACAGACTATTTTATGTGTGAGAAAAGCATGAACACTTCTTAAGGGAAAACAATTAAAAAAAAATCAGCAGATTAATGGAAGGGATAGTAGTAACATGTTTGTTGGCGTTGCCTTCAGCAGAATTTTTCAACCAATTCCTCAGGTAAAATAGCAAACCAAAGCTTCGGTGGAGGACTATGCCTTCCATTCCTGTTTCAAGACCAGCTTAACTTCAGCAGATTTTATTGGTGACATTTAATCTAATTCAGCAACAGAGTTCCAGGGCATAAATTTTTTGGAGAACTCTCTGCACAACTGACTCTCTGCATAATAATTTTGCTTCTTGAGTGCAACTTTTTTATTATAATTGGTGAAAACTTTGTCTCTGGTTTGATGTGGTTTTATTTATGTGTAGAGATACTACAGTTTGCATTTGTAAGGGAGTAATCTGCTTCAGAATGCAGAGGCTTTGGAGGAGTTGCCTTTCTAAGTTTGAGATCTTAAAAATATATTGGACTTGAAGACTAGGCCCCCAGTTCTGATGTGTGTGTTAGCAGCAGACGCAGAGTAATCATTATTAAAGATGGACTTGCATGTATATGAAGCTATTTCTGTGTATTTTTCCAGTTATATTTATTGTAAAAAGCTGTCCTGTCTTGTTAACAGTTCTGTTTCTGTAACTAGGTCTTCCAGAAATTTGCAACCTGTTCTTGGAGAAGTGCTTAAAGCAGGGATATATCAAATATAAACCTGATCAGCTGACTGTAAATCAGTATGAACCTGGACAAGGTAAGTTTATTTGTCCCTCAAAAATTGTGAGCTATTTATCTTCTTTTGTGGTTTAACCCTGGTAGGTAACTAACCATCATGCAGCTGCTTGCTCACTCCCCTCACTGAGGTAGAGGAGAGAACTGGAAGATAAAAGTGAGGATTGGGATCATGGGTTGAGATCAAGACAGTTTAGTAAGTGTAAAAAAAGAGAAGAAAAGAAAACAAAGAAAAACAAGTGATGCAAAAAATATTCTTTGGCTACTGGCCAATCACTACTCAGCCAGTCCCTGAGCAATGACATCCCTGGTGTTGTTACACCCTTAGTGTTGTTACTGATCATGATGTCATATGATCATATGGAATATTACTTGGGTCAGTTGGGGTCAGTTGTCCCAGCTGTGTCCCCTCCCAGCTTCTTCTGCACCCCCAGCTGACTTGCTGGCAGGGAAGCATGAGACCCATAAAAGACCTTGATGCTGTGTAAGCACTGCTCAGAAAGAGGTAAAACATCCATGTGTTATCTACACTGTTTTCATCACAATTCCAAAGCATAGCACCATGCAGGCAGCTGTGGAGCAAATGAACTACATCCCAGCCAAACCAGTATAACTTTCCTAAAAAGCAGAAGAGTGTAGCATCTAACTGTGACATGGTGTAGGGACAGGATTTAAGCACCTGGTTAGTGTATTTCCTCTGTGACCAGAGATGCTTTAAATCAAAACTAAAGTCTTAATACTGTTTTCTGCATATGGGAACTTAAGTTCAGAAGTGCAGTTTTTGATACCACTGTTAGAGAAGATGATGGTGTTTGAGTCCAAGGCCATAGTTTGAAAACTAATTCTAAAAAGATACAGGAATATGTAGTTGTATTTGGTTTTCTATTTAAGTGCATTTTTTTACACCAGACTTGTATTTCTGTAATGTGTATATAGTCTCCAGGAAATGGCTCTTGTTAGTGCATATGATATAATGTTAATGTATGTGATACATGGAGTCTTAAGTATGATACAAGCCATGTTCCCTTATCTTAGAAATAAGGAATTACTGTATTTTTGTAATTTTTCCCAAACTGGAGCCTTCTGAAGAAAAATAAGCTTCTAATGACACTTCTAGGGAATAAAACACATGCTGTACTTTTTGCTAAGCTTAGTCATCAGTGTTAAATATCTGGCTTGCTTTCCAGAGTGAGTATCTCATTTATCCTTAGGAAGAAAGAACATTGGCTTTACTCTCAGAATTAATGTCTCACAGCTATTACAGTGTCTACTGAACAAGGGTCTGAAAAGCTGATCCTATTTGTTTGTGTATTTGACAATCTGTTAAGTTGGTACAGTTGTGTACTTCTGGCTGGGACATCTGAGAAGATGAGTTAGAATTGTAGATTTCTATCAAGAATGGCAGCAAGTTTTCTTGAAAAATCAAACAAACAAAAACCTAAGCCCAAAGCAAAATACCCCTTCTTAAGTGCAAATCATTAGGATATGAATGAGTACAGAGTGCAGTCAGATGAATACTGTCTGCACCTTTGTTCTGAGCCATGTTTTCACTGGAAATTATACTTGCAATTTTAGAAAGTGAGTTATGGCTATGATTATCTAAGCTGGAGGGGCCACACATAAGATACATGAAATGAAGTGGGTAGATCAGTGTGGCCTTGGTTGAATTACCAGTGGCAGCGTAAAGAGCTGTTGATGTTCCCCTGCTGCACAGTGAGTTGCACAGACTTTAGTGTGCCTCTTAAGGCAGAGCCTCAGTGCTGTGTACTGAGGCAAAGTTATGAGCCATAACAAACAGGTATCTATCTGTCCTTGGTTTTCAAGTCTCACTGATTTTCTGTCAGATTAAATGTTGGTCCCATAAAATGCTTGTATTGTTTTCACTGAAACTAATGGATTCAGTGTATTTACATCTGCTTGTAAAACCTGCCGGGTAATAAGGGTGCTTTATAGAGCTGACTGACACTGTTAGAAAAAATTGTTTTCAACTCGGGAATTCTCTACAGAGCCCAAAATGAACATGGGTAGAATTTTTAAGAAACAAATCAAACTGTTTCTGTTTGGATGGTATAGGAGTTAATCTGGCTGCCTGGGCCTGCAGTGGATCAGAGGAAGGTGTAGTTGCAGTTCTCCCAAGCTGCCTGCTGTTCTCCCTTGCTCCACTGCTGCCTGCCGTTCCCCACCATTGTGGTGAGATCTTGCTGTGGCATGCGCAGTGCTGTTTTAGTACTTGGTGTTAAAATGTGTGACACAAGCTGCAGGGATTGGCAGTTTCTTTCCAATTAGCAGATATGAAAGAAAAATCTAAAAGAAGACCTAAAAAATGACTGTCCTTTTGTCAATTCTCAGTTATGTGTGTGTACTCAAACATGCACCGACAGATGTATTACCCAGGGGTTAGCCTAGCAATGATGTGTGTTTGCCTAGGAAGTGCAAAACGGAGGCAGGGCTTGATCCTAGCAGTGCCTGCCCCTGAGGTAGTAGGTCCTAATGCTGAAGCTGAAACCCTTAATGCAGTCATTTGCTTAGGAAATAAAGGGATTTGAGATTACTCCTCTGTGAAGAGAGTTAGGAAGAAATGCATGATTGTGGATGAACTAAAGCCTTGTTATATGTGCCGTAAGTTAGTGCTGAGGGCTGACCCGCCTACAAGGAGAGCGAAGGGTTAGAGCTGCTTTCTGCAGCAGGGAGAGCATTTGGAGTCATCCAGGAGTGAGTGAGGCTTTGGACTAACCTGAACTATCTTGTAGGTATTTTTACTGATTATACAAGACACTTAAGTTAATTGTGTACATCTAATCTGGGTGTGTAAATAAGACAATTGCCCTGAATTCTTATGGAAGGCAATTCCCTTGTTTATGATAAGGTTGGTTTGTTTAACCATACATCCCAGTTTTCCATACAGAGGTCCATAGAAATAGAGCTTGCTAATGGAGATAGCACTCTCTTACTGTTGTTATTATTATTATTATATTGACTTTTTTGTTGTTTGTTTTTTTTTTTAAACAGGAATTCCTCCTCATACTGATACACATTCTGCTTTTGAGGATGAAATAATCTCTCTCAGTTTGGGAGCTGAGGTACACTTAATGTTTGCATGTGGTCTGATGCTTTACTGGGAAGTTCCATTTTTATACTGTTAATTTGTTAATTTGATTTTCCATCGTGTCTGTCCACATTCATCCAAACTTAATATCAAGTATGAAAGGTAGTTTGATCTGCTAATTAAGTATCTTCAATACAGTGTTGTCAGCGGAAGATTTGCCAGTGATATCAATGATTTTTAAATCTTGGCATCCAGATCTCCATTGACCTTCCTTCATCTATTTCATGCTTTAATTTCACATATTCTGCTACAGTCCTGCAGCCCTGGGCTTTCTTATCCTTTCAATTTCAATGAAAAGGCTGACTTTGGCACAGATGCTGTGTTACTTCATTGATGTAACACCATAAGTAGTGCATTTCTAGGTTATTGTGTTACAGCATACTGTTGTGATGGTCTCAGAGATGGCCAAAAGCACAGTGATTTTAGTCACGTGAAAAATACAAACCTTTCTGGGAAATGGACTGCCTGGAGCATTTTGAAGCTCTAAAAGGTTGGAATGTGTACATTTCAACCAGGGAGACAGCCAGACTTGGGCCATTTCTAGATATTTCAGGCATAGGCATTAGATTACAGCCTGTTAGGTATCTTACAGATTTCAGTGCCTTTTCCTAATGGGCCATAAATACACTTCTCAGGTGCAGGCAGTCAAAGCACAGATGCAGTAAAACAAGCCAGTAGCCTATGAAATGCTGCATTGTTTATGGCTTTTCTTTCTAGTACTTTTACAATTTTTTATGATTTCTTTGTGGTTTTGTGCACTTAGCTCTTCATCTGATTTTAAAATGAAAATACCAGTTGCAGTAACACGAGTTAGCTATTTTAGGAGTGAAGCCCCCTTCTCTCTTCCCATTAAATCTTAACCACAGGCAAAATTTACACACTCTGTTAATAAATAATTGGACTTACACATACAGCATTAACCTTTGGTGTCTTTCTCTTCTCTTTAATTTTCTCTCTGTGGGATGACTTTTTTCATACCTGAATACATTAGGCTGCAAGGTGGTGGAAAACATGCATAGAGCCATATGTCTTGTCCTTTCTTTGTTCTCCTCAACAGTAAATGCATGCATTTAAATAAAAAGTGCCATAAAGAAATAACCTTGCAAACCCTTGGTTCTGTATTGTGTTTTGGAAATTGGGTAACCAGACATTTCAGAGGAAAAGAAGGAAGCAGAATGCCTCATTATATTGAGTAATGGAAGAGCATTTCTTTCAGTTGCTTATATGCTTGTCCTTCCAGGATCTGAGTTAGGCAGATTGTGATAATTAATAGCTAAAACAAATGCTTTGGCTTATGAAAAAGAAGTCTGGCAGAACAGAGGACTAAACCCAAATACCCTCCTAGCCTGGTGACTTAGTTACCACTACAGGTTCCCAAACTCCTTTTATCATGTTCACAGGCCCACAGAACTGTTTAGGTTGGAGGGGATCTCTTAAGGTCATGTAGCCCAAGCTCCTGCTTAAGCAGGGTCAGCAAAAGTAGGTTGTCCAAGACTGTGTTCAGTTGTGTTTTGAATATTTCTGTGGATGGAGTCTCCAGAACCTCTTTGGGCAACCTGTTGCAGTATTTGATCTCTGTCACAGTAGAAATCCAGACGGTTTCTTTGTGTTTTGATGGAATGGCATGGGGTTTAAATTGTGCCCCTTGTTTCTTGTCCTGTTAATGGGCGTTGTTAGGAAGAATCTGGCTCCCTCTTCTTCATTCCTTCCCATCAGTTATTTATACACGGTGATGAAAGCCATCTTACCTGACCCTGAGCCATCCCTTCTCCAGGCTGATCAGTCCCAGCTGTCTCAGCATCCCCTTACATAAAGATATTCCTTAATAATCTTCATGGCCCTGTCCTGGACTTGCTCCAATAAGTCCATGGCATTTTTGTAGTGGGAAGCCCAGTTCAGTCCCAGTACTGGACAGAGTACAAGAGATGCCTCCTCACCAGGGCTGGTTAGTGAGGAAGGATCACCTCCCTTTAACAGCTGACAGTGCTCTTCCTAATGTAACCCAGGACACTGTTGGCCTTTTTTTCTGCAGGAGTACATTGGTGGCTCATGTTCAACTTCTTGTCACCAGGACCTCAAGGTCATTTTTGGCAAAGCTTCTTTCTAGCTCATCAGTTGCCAGTGTGTAGAGACACATGGGATTATTCCTGACCAGGTGCAGGACTTTGCACTTCTGTTTGTAGAACTTCATGGGGTTCCCGTTGGCAGCAGTTGTCCAGCCTGTCCAGATCCTTCTGAATGGTGGCACAACCATCTGGTATCAACCACTCCTCCTAGTTTTATTTCACCTGAAAATGTGCTTAATGTGTTCTTTGGCTCATCATGCAGGTCATTAACGAAGTTGTTAAATAGTGCTGGCCCTGGTATCAATCCCAAGGGCAGCCCACTAGTGACAATTTTCCAACTGCGCTTTGCCACTGCCGTCTTCAGTGGTGCCTTGCAACCTAACTCACATTACTGAGGATCAGTCTTTTCCTCAGTGGGGAATGAGTTTATGCAGTAACAAAGCACTCTGCTTTATTTTGTTACAGGAATCACTCTAAATTTAATTTGTTTCTGCAAACCTGATTTATATTGAAAAATGAACAGTTATTGACATGTATGTGCATTTTAAATATAAACAAATAATCTTGAGAACAAAATAAAGGCACGATTCTTCCCAACATTGCATTTGTCTTGCATCAGATAATCTACAGCAATCCAAATTCTTATGCTTGTGTGAAATGAGGTGGAAATGTAGGTGTGAGATCCTCTTTCAGTCACATGAAACTTTATGAAGCTTTATCAAAAGGCACAGAGTGGCCAAGTGCTTGCTCTGGTTGGTGCAATCTGTTGTGTTTTGAGAAGCTTAAAAGACTAAACTTTTTTTGAAGGTGATAAATCTCATTATTGCTTTGCACTTCTGCCTGTAAAAACTACTGAATAGTTTTTATTCGGTATAGGCAAAGCAGTGAGAGGTGATTTGTCTTGTCCCATAATGCTTCAGGAAAAGTGGGGGTCTCAGGCTAATCATTCCTGTTTGTAGCCCATTTCTTTGGCATCTCCTGGGAAACTGCAGAATAATATGAGACTTCTATAATGTCCTGTGGGCATGTAATTGCATTTTATAAATTACCACATTCACCCTTTCTTTATAGGAGCTGATACACTGAAAATATTAATGAATATCAGTGTCAATGCTGTTGTCTTGAATGCAACTTTATTCAGAAATTGTCATAGTAGGAAAGTCAAGGCAATGTGGCAAATTTAGGTGAGCGACCTTTTATTAAACTTAATGGCAAATCGTGTTCTATGTCCGTGAATTTGATCAAAGTACTGCAAAACAGGGATCAGTCCTTTCTGTTGAGAACTTTGGTTTTATTTCAGTTAGGTGTTATTTTCAGTGCCTCCATTTGGTGTCTCTAAAGATATGTAGTTTTACAGTATTTCATCTTAGAAGCCTGGCCAAGTTTGCAGCTGTCTCAAAAAAGTCCTGATTTTAAAGCCTGTGTCAAATTTCTCTTTGCAGGTTTGTGGCAGGAGCTTGATCAGTAGTGAGATTTCTGTTTTTTCACTTTTCCTAATTTGTCGTTTTATATGCTGCCGTGTAAGTCTTGATTCATTAAAACTTTAGGAATACAGAGGTAGCATTTCTGTTCTGAGCTAAGTAGTGCTACGAACATATCCAACCCATAGAAGAATTTTCCCTTCCTGGCTGCAGATCTGACTCCCAATCAAAGCTGCCAACACCCTGCAGTCCTTCCTTGTCAGCTTTGCCTCGCTGTGTACAAGACTGCTGTGGGACACCCACTGCGCCGTGCCAGAGAGCAAAGCACATAGTTTGTTTAAGGGGGGGGTGTTGTGTTGGCACAATACTCTGATTTATGTTGCTGTGTCCCATTTTCCAAAGATCCAGCCCCAGGCTTGTTGTTCTCCTGTCTTTAGCTCTGCTTTTCCTTTACTTACTCTGCTTCCTATCCATATGCCTTGGGCTGGCAAAAGGATGGTACAAACACTGAGTACTGCTGTGATGTTCTGTCTAGGCCCTGACCTAATGTCTGAGGAAGGAAAGCTTTAGGGATGTCAGCCAGATTTGTGGCTCAGGGTTAAAAAAGGGGGCATGTATGGATCAACCTTGACCTCTGCCTAACTTCTGTTCATTTGAACACATTCATCTCTTAGCCTGCAGATCTTAAGTGCTTTGATCTATAAAGAAAACCTGCAGCTCTCTTAAGCCTTGAAAGAAGAGCAGTGTTAGAAAGAAAAACTTCATGAGACCTTTTGAACAACCTTTGGGTATGGTCATTCTGGAACTGAAAAAATGAGGTATGCTGCTTCTGCTCATCTCTCAGTCTGATAATTGACCCTTTTTCTCACACTTTTGCTTCTTATCTGTTGATCGATTCCCAGTCTGTCTTGGTAAACAAACAGAAACCTGTAGCTGGTATAGCAGCAGCTGTTTCTGTAATAGCTGTGAAATTTTATGAGAAGCCTATAGAAAGTCTAGACTGGACTCAGCCTTAGACATTTAGCAGCTGTTCTGTGTCTTGCATGGGCTTTAACAAGAAAAGCAGGCACTGCATATTGCTGTGTGGTCCAGCTCTTATTCTGCTTATCTTGGTTAGTTGCTAATTCAGTTTAATTTGCTTTTTACATATATATTGCTTTATTTTTCTTGTCAGGGAAGGCAGAAAGCATCTTATCTGTTTAAGGAATTACTATGGTAGTGGCTATAACAAAGTTTTTTTCTCTGTCTGTGCTGGCAGGATGCTGGTAGTGGGTGAAATAGTGGTAATAGTCATCACTATTTAAAAAGAGATTGTATTGGCAGAATCAAATTGTCTCTGAACCCAAATGGAAGACACTAATTTTAATCACTACAACCTAATGCTGAGTTTAGAAGTTTGTTCAGATGAGGTAGGATTCCTAAAGCTCAACAGTGTGCTTTTCCAATCTGTAAGACAGGTGCAACTCAAGAAACATGTCTTACAGTCATGGATTTTATTGGTTCTTGAAGAATAGTGACTTGCAGTGGTTTTAGCTGGAAATCCAAATGGACTTTATTTATAATTGAATACCAAGTTTAGTTGGTTTGTTCCATTTAAAGTGGTATTTCATTTTTGAAAACTCATGAAGAGCTGCTCCATGTGAAAGGTATTCTGAGCACCACAAATTAAATTTATCTGGCTTCATAAATCTGTCTCTCCTGTTTGCATTTGCTTTTTATAGCTATGTCCTGTGTATTTCTTTCTATCCATGTCATACCATGATGGACTGTCACTGAGCTTGGATGAGATACAAGAACCACCAAAAAAGGGAGAACTTCCTCTTGATGTAATTGAACATTGAAATATACCCTCTGAGATAAGCAACAAAGCCTGCAGCCTCTTCACGGGAATACTTATAACATTTTTACTGCCTCTTTTAGGAAAGGTGAAACATTCTGCTCTGAATTTTTATTTCTGTGCTGGATGTCTCATTTCCCTATTTGCATACAGGATTCTCATCACAGATACCAACACGTCCTGATGTTTCTACCTGATGAGTTATTTTAACCTTTGGAAAGATCCTGAAAGCCCAACTTTGATGTAAATTGTTCGTACGGAATCTGCAATACAAAAAACCTCCTTGGTTGTTGACAGCTAACTCCTGTTTTAGCCAAGGGTAACAAGAGCAAGGCACCCACTGTGTGCAATTAATGCAGACAAACATTTGTTTCCAAGTGCTGTAGGAATCTGCTAACCAATTCCAATTTGCATTGAGATGGTACAAGAGGAGCATTTGGTCAAAACTGCCCCCAGAACAATGATTTGGTAGCATTATTTCTCTAGAAGCTGCATGGCAGTAATTTGTGAAGAAACAAGACAACAGTGTGGGATCTTGCCTTCTCTGATCTCTCCTCAGCTACTTGGAAAGAACAGAATCAAAGCTAAGCTATGACAGAGCCATATTTCAAAGTTTTGTACGTAAAAATATGCATTTTTGCTCCCCTTTCATATTGGTGAGACATAGTTTCCAGCTGCCTTGCTCTGCAAAGATTGGTCCCGTGTCTCCCTTCTGCTGGGTTTGTACCAGCCTGCCTTCCTCTCCACAGGAGGAGGAAACTTACCACCTCCCCTGCCTTTCCATAAAGCTGTTCCCCACTATGCAAAGCCTAGTAGCTACTACTTCAGTGCTGAGGAAGAAAGGCATCCTGTAGTTTGATTGCTGTGGGATCTCTGATCTGCAGAATGTGCTGTGACTTGCTATTTCTCCTGGGTCTGCTAGAGTGGGAAGCTGCCTTGATTCATTCTCTGTAGTGGTTTTGTTTCCTGTTCATGGTCCCTTATTTTCGCTACTGAGGGGGAAGGCAAAGCTGTGGCTCCTCCTGGTTCATACCACTTTGCTTTCTTCCCAGCCAGTTGGTTGTTCTTTTTTGCATCCTGTGTTTTGTTTGAGCCTTTCAGTGTTGAGAAATGGTTGTGGGAAGAATGTTCTCTTTGTCTCCTGAACTCCTCTGGGCAGTGCATCCAAAGTGAATGTGGAAAGAGAGATAAAAGGAACTGCAATTAGGAGGAATTTGAAAATGAAATCCTCTCGATAGCACATAGAAAAATACATAGAGATGCTTTAAAAATGTCATGTGGTTCCAGTTATTTCTGTGTGATCGTGAGAAAACTCCTACTGTGAGTGAAATACTTTCTAAAATGTTTGCAGTCTGCAGAAGGGCTTATGATTTTCTTATTGAGGTCATAACTGCTAAATAATGGAGGAAAACTTCTGCATAATCCCTTTACCAACTTGATTCTGTTTTAGCAGAACCTGTTGCCACCAGGCTATTTGCTGTTTCTGTAGTGTGCTTATTTTGTATGCTGAGGCAGCATCATTTCATTTTCAATTCTCAGACGTCTGGCTGCTAAGGCACTACTGTGACACAAATACAGACACTGGATTTTTCAGTGGAAAGAAATGTACTCTCTAAGAAGTGTCTTGCTATGCCATAGCTATTGCTACATTTTTCTAATTGGTTTTCATGTGGTAGGAAAAATGTAGATAGATAAAAATCTTGGAAAAATATTATATTATGGTGTACAGTACTGCCTGTTTTCAATGAAAACCTTTTTTTTTCTCTTTTGCACTTCATGCCTCCCATGTATCCTTCACTATGATGCATGAACCTTTCTTCTGTTGTGGTCAGATGAATTCACTGTTTAATATGAAGTTTCTATTAACTCCAGTGAAAAAAATATAGTTATCGTAATAAAAGAAAAGCATCAAGTAGGAGACCATCAAAGGCAGTGTGGTCAACAGGTTGAGGGAGGGGATTCTCATCCTCTACTCTTATGAGACCCTTCCTGGAGTGCTGCATCCAGCTCTGGGGCTGCCAACAGCTCCTGTCTGCCAGCAGGACAAAGACCTTTTGGAGACAGTCTAGAGGAGGATCATGAAACTGGTAAGAGAGCTGGAGCTTCTGCTGTGAAGACTGGGTGAAAAACTTGGGATTGCTCAGCCTAAAGAAGAGAGGACTCTGGGGGAGTTTTCCAGTACTTAAAAAGGGCTTATGGAAAACTTGGACAGGGATTCCTTATCAGGGAGTGTAGTGACAAAATGTGCAGTAATGGTTTGATACTGAAAGGGGAGATTTAGATTAGATATGAGGAAGAAATTCTTTACCGTGAGGATGGTGAGACTCTGGAAGTTGTGAATGCCCCATCTCTGGAAGTGCTCAAGGCCATGCTGGATGCTTCTTTGAACTGGTGTAGTGGAACATGTCCCTGCCCATGGCAGGGGCTTTAGAACTAGATGCTCTCAAAGGTCACTTCCAGACCGTTCTATGATTCTATGAAAACTAACAGAGTATTTGAATTTACATTTCAATTGGTATTTTTACAGCTAAAATGGCTTTTGAGTCACGTTTTGAGTTGTAATTCTTGAAATGTAGTTCCATTTTTTTATAGAAACCTCTGTGTTGTTTTTTAGTAGTTAACTACTTTTTAAATTTTTAAATTTTTTTTTATTTTGTCAAGAGGTTCATCAGTGGAAATTATTTCAATTCCCCATGTTATTTTTAGAAGGTCAGTTCTTGCAGTGTGACATGGAATCCTGGTGTCTGCTACCAATTAACAGCAAACAGGTTGAACTGGAGCATTAAAGATTTGTTATCTTTAGCTGTTGCATTTCAGCTGTACTTCACTTTTGGAATTCAATTCCTTTTGGAATAAGGAAATCTAATTTCATTAGCCAGTGATGTCATCTCTATTGTCATAGGAGCCTATTTTAAGACTGTGGCAAATTTCATGTAGAAATGCCAGGTAGTCAATCAATAATAATAATCACAAGTAGCCTATAAGCAAAGAAGGAAGTTTAACTTGGTAAGCTCCAGCTGTGGTGTATTGTCTCTCTTTGCCTTGACAGGACTTTGTAATACCAGAAGTGTAGGAAATGGGGTTTGAGGTCTGTCTGCATTTATACTGTCTTTACAAATCTGAGTATTTTGCATGCTGTAGTGTTCTGTTTCTGTTTTTCTTACCAGCTATATTTTGGGAGGAGTTTCTCCATAGGGCTCTTGTTGCAGTAGAGTTGAACTTTTGCTGAGGAACTGGCAACTTTGAGCAGTTAAAGTGTGCTGGAGCTGTCAGACCTGTGATGCTGATACACTTGACAGAAAGATTCTGTCAGTGCTAGAGTTGTGCCCTTAGCAGAGGAGCAAGTAGGCAGACAGCCTGTTGGTGCTGCCCAGAGGCAATGCAGGGAAAACTCTGGTCTGTTTGCTGGGGCAGCAGAGGAATGGTTGGAGGAAACCAAAGTTGATGGTGGAGCAGAAAACAGTGAAAGCTGGACTCTTCACAGTTCCCTGTGAGGTGTTCTTGTTCCTCCTGCCCTCCCTGTCACTGCCTGCATCTCTGCAGTGTGTGTTCACGCAGTCTGGTGTGAATTCAGGGCCAGATGTTGAGGCCCTGGTTAGAGCTCTTTTGTGTAACTTTTGGCTGCATAATGAGAAGGCAGTCATTGTGCTAATGAAGCAGATGGAGGGAATGACAGAAGAAAGAGATGACATTATTTATCATGAAAATCAGCCATGTTAGAGTACTGCCTATCCAGATTTCAGAATGTGTTTTTCCTTTATGGTTGTTTCCCCTGCTTTAAAATAGTATTTATATGCCAGATGCGTGGTACTTCTGTGGGGTGAAATATAGCAATTGAGTAATTGATAAAACAGTTTTCTTCAAATGATTTTAAGGAAGTGTCTTTGGGTCATGCAGCATTTTGAATTATACATTATGGCCGCAGGAGACATCATTAGCTAAGAAGATGGATTTCATTGGCTTTCATTAGTTCTTTGGGTTATGTTTGAGGGATTTTTTGTGGGTTGTTTTTTTTTTCTTTTGGTTGGTTGAGGGTTTTTTTGTTTTTTTTTATTTGTGGGGGGTTATTTTATTTCTTTGTTTGGTTTTTTTTTTTGTTTGGTTGGGTTATATGCTTTTGACTGCTAAGGAATGATGTTTCTTAATGTATTTAAGGAATTTCTGTAAATTTATCCCCAGATCTTTGTTCCTCAGTAGATTTCCCTTTTACAGTGAAGATGTAAGGCCATATGGTAGTTTCTATAGCAATAGTTTAAAAACCATGTCTTGTCAGCCCTTATGAGATATGATGAAAAAATTAGTTTGGGAAGGCACAGTTTGCATGTCTTGTATCCTGGCAGTTCTCTTTTATTGTAATGATCTCTGAGACAGCTGTTAGATGCAGGTATGAGAAGGACTAGCTGACCTTTGTTTCAAACTCTGAGTGCATAAATTTATCATTTCATCCCTTTGAATTACAGGTATTCAGCACCACGCTGTTTCCATACTACTGTCTCGGAATGCAGGGCCCATGATTTTAGTGATGACAATAGTGCAGGAAGAGGTTTTAATTAAGGCAGAACTCTTTCAAACAGAGTTGAAGCATCTGCTGAATCCATACTTGGATGCCTTATTTAATAACTTGTTGTCATTGGTATTCAGTCCAGGATTAAAATACTGAAATTTTAGTGTTTACAAGTAGGTGTGCACTGCATGTGTGCCTGTGCACTGCATGCCTGAGCTCCTCTGTAATCAATGGGGGTTGAGTCAGTCCAGCCTATGGGTAATTCAGCTCATGCTGGGTTAGACATTTATTGTTTCATTTGATAGGTTTCAGTTCCCTAATGAGTTGTTTTAAAATCTAAGGCCAAATATAGGTCTTTATCTTGAACTGATTTACCTATTTATACCCCAGACTTTAAGTTAGCCTGAATTCCTGTCCTACAGCACTGCAAGCAGAAAGCTGAGACCTGCAGAGGAGAATAAGGTTTGATTAACAATCCCAATGTTTGTAGAGAGTGAGGGAAGTTGGTTTTCCACAGTGTAGGATAATGAACATGAAGCTTTGTTTTACCCATGCCTTGAAATACACTGAACCTGCAAGGACTTGGGTAAATTTTACAACAGCTGGTGGGTGTGTGCCACACTAATACTTGGTATGAGTCTACATTTTAAATGTAAATATTTCAGGTCCTCTTTCCTGCAAATTACACTTTCCTCTTTTATTCCATGTTTGGCAATATTACTCAGCCAAAGCCTGTTTTTTGCTGTACCAATTATTGTTTATATTGCACAGAGGCTTTAGTCACAATTCCTCATACTGCTTCTGTTGTAGAAAACTTGCAATTAAAGGCTATAATGGTTGATGACAGGATGATAAATGTACAGGTAGTGTGGAATAGATATAAAATTACAGTTGAAGGGAGTACTGCTTACATGTATTTGCAACCTCAGTAGCATGAGAACTGTGTGTATTTCCACAGATATTTGTTAACAATCCATGGTTTAGAAAGATGCAATGTGCTTTTTGGATACTGAAGTGTTTCCCTTTTTACTTAGATATTGAGAATCTCTTGAGAACTTTTCTAAAGGTGTGGAAGAATTACAGATATGCCACAGCACCAAACAGACCATGTGCTACCAGGATCCTCCACATATCATAATTGCATATAAATTTATTGCTTATTACAGAACAGCTGTGCCTGTTGTCAGGACTTGTTCAGTGGTTTCTTGGTAGACATTTGGTACAGTATTAAACATGTAAATAAGGGTTATTTGCTTTCAGGACATAGAGTAATACATTAAGTGCAAGTCTGAGGAGATGTAATTGAGGAAAGAGAAGTGCTTTCTTATGGCATCTGGGAGTTACATCTTAAGAGATTGAGCCCTCTGGAAGCCATCAGGGTCAGGATGTGTAGAAGTCTTGTGCTCTTCCATTGAAATGTACTCCATCAGAAAGCAAGTGATGCAAAACCTTAGAAATCCCCTTTCCTTTGGAAAGGAAGATGAATGATTTGGTGCATTTCCAGCACATTCTGCCCTGATATAGCTGGATGCAATTCTCTGTATGTTAGTGTAGTAGCACCCATGGATGTGAGGGAAGATGTATGACTGAAAGAATGGAAAGTACTGCAGAAGAGACTAAGTCAGTAAAAGAAATTAAATGAAGACTAACAGCATTAGCCTCTTTCTTTCTCTGTACTAAAAGAGTTTAAGCTAAGAGCTAGGGAGGCAATTTATTAAAGGATAAAGATGAAATGTTAGTGAGAATGAATAAATTGGTTCTTTTTGAGAACTTGACAGACTCTGTCTCTGGATTCACAAAAGGACATCAAGGTTTTATGCTTGAGTTAGATAGCACTTTCCAGAAAGGAGAGATCTATACCTGTTGGGGGAGAAAGAGGGAACCAGTGGTGCTGTAACTATTGCCTTTTACCATAGGGATTGAAAGCCTTTTACATACAAGTCTAATATTCAACACTGAGTTTTAACATAGGTAATGATCTGGGAAGGTGCAAAGACCACAGGTAATGTCCTGACATATAAAAGAAACTTGATATTTTAGAGGCATTAGGAACTGACATGTTTAAAGGCTTTTGAAACATGGAATCAGCTTGAGAAGACAGATGAGTGAAGCACAAAAGTTTGTAGCAGCTGTGAGGGATATTGGAGTGGGAAGAACAACAGTTAGAAGTTCGTGGGCCAATGCCAGAAGTACACCAGCATCCCAACCTCTGCCAAGGCTGGGCAGAGCAGCCACCTCACTGGACATCACAAGGAGCTGGCATCCAGCTAATGAGGTGACTGGTAGTTTCTAATAACTTGGAACTGGTGAACCTCCAGAAATGAATCCCTGTGTACAAAAGGAGAGTGGTGTATGTTCCAGCTAGCTGTGACAAGGCCTGCAGAGGATTAGAAGCTCCTCCATCCAGCTGTGGTTAGCTTGAAAATTACCATAGTTTTTCTCTTCTTGTGTACTACCTGAACCTTTTAAACAGAGGCCAGACAATAAGGGAATTTATATCATGGAGTCAATGGCATACAGAATAAATAGGAGAGATACTGGTGTGCTGTTCAGTGGATGCACTCAACTCTGCTTAGCAAGAAAGTCAGAACAAGGTGAGACTTCAGATATAAAAGAACAAAGTACTGTCCATATAGTGAAGTATTTTTTAAACACTCATATGCTAGACTTTGATTAAGAGGGTGAAATGCATAGGTACTTAAAATGACACAGAGACTTCAGGAAGATGGTAACATATTGCTGCATGGATAGAAAATTGAATACAATTTTTGAAGAAAGAAAGCCTGCTAGGTATATTAAGCATCTGAGTAACATCGCCATAGTGCCTAAGTGGATAAAGAGGCTTAGCAAGAGATAGTCTGCTTTGGTATAAATCTGATATGGGGGAGGCCTGCACATGTGTTGAAAGATTTTTGAGAAAGGCAGTGCTGAAATAGTTCATCGTCACGATTGTCAGTGCTGCACTTGTTTTCTGAAGTATGGCCAGAGAACATGATATAGGATGTAAATATCTGCATATATTTACATTGGGTAAATTTGCTATGATGTGGATTATTCGGGAAAGATAATCCTAATTGCTTTCCTTTTAAAATTCCGCATTTTTTGAATCTCAAATTTTGGAATTTAACATGGTTTTTGCAGTGAAAGGTGCTGTGTGTTACCAATTGATTGCCTTGGTCCTGTGTGAGCCAGCAGGCTCATCTCTGCATAGAGCCCCACTGTGTTGTTCAAGCTCCGTGTGTGGGCTTTAAACCTCTCAGCTGTCTTTGAAGTAGACATTCTTTTTCATGTGTTTTACATGTGGGAAACTGTTATGTAGGCTGATAATCTGTCTTTGCTCGCTGAAAATTCAGTAAATAATGTCAGAGTCTTGAGAAGCATTCCACGTTGTACTTTTTTTAGCTTTAGAGTATGTTTTGTCTAACGTAGTCTATTAACATCAAATACAAATTGCATCAGAGACAAAGCTTAGAAAAATAATTGTCATTCCCCACTGTAGCAGTGAAATTCTTATTGACATTGTCCTTATAGCTCTGTTGCATTATTTGCGTTTTGCCTTTGAATCTTTACTTCTTTTATAGACCAGTCACTCACTTTCATCCTCCTACTCTTTCATGAAGTACCACTCCGCTGAAAGGTGGTGCAGACTTCTGTACACTGAGGTGTTAAGAAAAAGATACTTTATTCCCTTCTTAATGTCGGATTATTTTCTGATTTTTGCACCTTGCCATATTTTATGCCACAGGAGCAGTGTTCGTGATGTGGGTGTCTCTTTGCTTTGATGTTCAGCCATTGTTGAAAGATGTTTACTGCTTCATGCGCTCCCTTCTCATGAACACTCTCTCTTAAATAAATTGGCATCATGACAAGGTATTTAAAAACACAAGTAGATATTAGCTGTTTGTTTCTTTTAAGGCTTTTTTTGCTATATTTAGAGACACACTTTTTTCATAGTAGAAGGAAAAATGGTAAAACTTATATAGCATTCACTGTTTTTATTTTTTGATTGTAATCCTTGGATGATGCACTATGAGCTAGCTGGAAATTTGATCTTTATTGACTCTGCCATCTAAGAGAAAAAAGAAAATAGGTGAAAACAAAAATAGTAATTGGAAATAGCTCCTGTGGAGCAAAGCTGTCATGAAGCAGATTGATTCAGCAGTGGCAAAGTTGCTTTATTGATTGTAAGTCCTTAGTAAATTAAAAAGAGGACCAAATGCGTTAATCTTCTGTGTGTGTGTGTGTTTGACAGTGACAATTGAGAATGCTCTGCCAGGATAAAGACACATAGAGGAGTGTGGGAATGTTACCCAGTTCAGTCAGTAACAGGCTTGCCAGAGATAACAAAAGAGTTCTTCAAAAATCCTTCTGGGTTAAATATTGCTTACTGTGCTGTAAACAAAGAACAGAAAAAGTACTCCTTGGTTTTTAAAGCATGCAGTTAACCTAGGTAAAGGAATAAAGCATAGGAATTATACTCATTTTCTTCAGATATTCCTTAGATTTTATTCTGTCTCAATTGCAATGCCAAATTTATTGTTAATAGATCACTGCAAAACTTTAATATATTCTAGCTGAGGACCTCAGTCTGCTTCATAAGTAGAAGTTGGTTTTGGATTTAGATTTTTGACTCTTTTAATTACTGCTAATTACTTGATGTCATTGCACATTTGCAAGTAAATTAATCCCTTATTTATATTTTCCTTCCCAAATTATCACAGCTTCTCATAAGGATGAAGTTCAGCTAGATGGGGAGCAGCCACACAAAATGAGATTATAATACAGAAGTTTTCCCTTCCCAGAAAAGTAGGGAGCAGGGACACAGCTGGGATTCTGTTCTGATCAGGACTAGATGTAACCAAGTAAAATTCTTGCTTTTCAGCCTCAAATTCTGCATCATCAGAAATTTTGTTTCATATATTTCTTGTTGGTTTAGTGTAGTTGAAATTCAGCCAGGAGAACATGCTCTTCTCTTTTCTATTTTCCTGCCACTGCTGCCTGAAAATCCAGCTGCCAGGGATAGTTTTGTGGCCTCTCATTCCCAGTGAGTAACCTGTTACAGAGCACTCTGAACCTCTGTTGTTTTGAATGCACAGTTGTTTACAGGACAGGGTTTGAGGAGCATCTGCTGTGAAGAGACTCCAGGGCCACACAGATGGTGGGGGAAAAGGAACTGGAGATGTATGAAGTAAAACAGCAGAGGAGGCAAGGGAGCTGGGGGTACTGTTGTTTCCCATTACTTCCTATGGAGTTGCCAGCCTGGCATGCAGAAGTGAAAGGGAACTAGGTCCTCTTTTGGGCCGTGGAGGGAGATGGGAACTGGAAATGCAGGGGACCCAGTAGAGGTCTCCTCATTGATTCATGGATAAAGTGCAGTTCTTAAATATCATCTGCAAGAACAGATGTTTGTAGTTACTACTGACTCAGAAGGAGGACCAGTGGGGTAATGGGATTCCTTCCAGGAAGGAATGTGGACATTCATATGTTCAGTTTATTCTGCCAATACTGCTGAAGAGCCCAGTCTCTACCTTGTCCCCTCACACTTGTCTTCAACAGCAGCGAGCCAGAGAGGCAAAAGACAGACTCACCCATTTCCTCCTACCACTTCACTCCCCATTTCTTTTCTTTTCAGGCTTTTTCTTTCCTTACTTGCTAGTCCTGATTAGTTATCTTTTGGTTTATTTGCCTTGCCAGATAGCTGCATCTTTTTACAGAGACTTGCTGCTACTTGTGCTTTACAGGACAGCATCCCCATCAGATTTGTGAAGCTCACTGTGTTTTTTCCTTCTTCACCCCATGCTTCTTCGAGGTTTCCTAGAAGAAATTGCAAAGTGCAAGGGAAGGAGTACAGTAGCAAGTGGCTGCCATTCATCTATTTGTGTAGCTACTGAAACATTTCATGATTAATCAGAGCTTATAGTTATGCTTTAATCCTCTTCCCTGATATCTCTCTACCTCTTTCAACCCCACTGTTTGTCACTCCTGTCACTTCTTGCCTTAAATTTAGATAGCCCAACAGAAGAAGCTGTGTAACTCTATGTCAGTGGTAGAACAGTATAAATATTTTTTTTCCCAAAAATGTAAATGCCATTGTGCTTTGCTTCAGTGTGCACAACATTAAATAGTAATTGTTGTTAGTGGCAATTTGTAGTGTTTAAGAGTCTTGCTTATTCAGTCTCTGTCTTGCTGGGTTTTTGTGCTGAATGACTGATTGTTGCACCACTGTTTGCTCTCTGTTAAACACATCTGTAGGCAGAAGCAGAACTGCCTAATTTGTTTCAATCTGGCATAGTGGAGTAAGTCTGCTTTTAAATTGCATACTTAGTAGGTTACAAATCAGATTGAGGCATTTTCATGGTACTAATTCTCCAGTGTACCAGGAACTGCTGACTTGAATAGTTCTTGACCACTTTTCTTTTTCAGTAAGTCTTCTGTAACTCATTTGGCTTGCTTAAATGACCTGCTCCTTATTTTCCACAGCAAGAATTTCTCTCATTTGGGAAATGTAAAGGATAACATTCCTAGCCCAAGCAGAAGCAAAATGCACCACTGCCATCTGGGCTGTGAAATTGGAATAAAGCTGAAAGCGTTACCTCAGTATATTGCCATGGCTGGAAGCCAGATGGCAGATAATAAAAGGATGGTCTGGTAGTTGGCATGTTAGTCAGGATCTTGGGATGTGCTTGTTGTGCTTCAAAACTCCAAGAATGTGGGCAGGCTGGAAATTATTTCTCTTACCTAATACTGCTTAACTGAATGTTATGTATCTACTGAGTTAGTTGTCTCAGCTCGTCTGCTGTGAATGAATAGGCATTTCCAGAGTGCATAGGGTCATTCCACATCACTTAGCTCTACATTTTACACTAGGATGAATAACCCTATGGAGAAACTTGTCTCTCAGCATGGATAACACAAAAAGACAGTAGCTGACGGCCTTAGTCCAGGTAGATAACTTTCAGATGCTTAAGATACAGCAAATAAGCTCTCTCTTCCTCTTATGCAGCTGCCTTTAGTTGAGGGATGGCAGTCCTTTCCTGCCTCACAGATACACAGATTAAACAGTGCTACTGTTCTTAAAAAGTTTTTATTGTGAAAAGAAATTGATATATAATTTTAATTATCTCTAGAGACATATATTTTTGACTACTGAGATTTAAACATAGTGCTGAAAGGGAGAGAGCTTTAGGACAGGAGACCTGGAGACTTTTGCATCCCTAGGGAATACGTAGCTGTTTCATAGAAATATTCAGTTGAACACATTAGAGAGGCAAACAAAGCTAGGACTTGAGAATACCTGGTTTATACATGAGGCTCTATAAATCATGCTCATTTGTGATGACTGGTTTTGTTTCTTTTTAGATTGTGATGGATTTCAAACATCCTGATGGCCGTACAGTGGCAATTCTGTTGCCCCGATGCAGTTTGTTGGTGATGACTGGAGAATCCAGATACCTGTGGACACATGGGTATGTGTAAGAGTCCCTGCACTGCTGATAACAGAGGAATCATAAATGTTGTTTGTTTGCATTATTAATGATATTCTGTCTTTAAAATTACTCTGAAATAAATTAAGTCAAGTTTTATAATTAATATACAAATTCACTCTGCTGCTCAGATGCAGCTTAGGTTAAATTGAAGAACCTGGGGAGTTAGGGAGCTGACTGCCAGTCCCTGAGGTGCAGTTTCCTGCTGCTGTCACAAGTGAAGTTTCAGTCGGAAATTGCTCTCACATCTGCAGTGTGAAAGTTCTCAATGACTCTGAGCCGGCAAAGAATTGATTGTAGTGCAATTAGTGTCACCATTCCCTTTCTCTTTTCAGCTCACAGCTTTTCCCATTGGATCACATATGCCAAAGCCTTGAAAGAGGGGCTAGTTTAAGAGAGTGACTTCCCCTGCACTGGTAGCCTCAGGGTGACAGAGGGGAGTCTTCCTGAGCTATTCCCAGCTGCTTTAGGGATACTTTAGCTGCTGGTAAGACTGCATTGAGCACTTTTAGGATGTGGGAAAGAGATTTCTTGAAATACATCTTGGGGCTTTGCTTATTGTAGAATTTAAGTACAAGGTTTTTAAATTGTACACCACTGGAAGATGCTTAAAATTGGAGTGCTGAAACTGGCAAAAAGTCTAAAACCTTGGTGAGTTCTGAGTGTGACAGTAATGCCCTTCAGGAGAGTATGATAACCCTGTATTGGACGGAAATGCCCATAGTAAGCATTTCTTCCCTTTTTTGACCTAAGCAGTCACTGGTTCAGCTGTCAATTGGAGACACTAATTACATTCTGTGTAAATTAAACACCAAATCCTATTACTGGCAGAACATCTTCTGCCTTTTAATTTTGCTGGTTAATATGTATTATGAAGAAGGGTGAATATGAACTCCTTGATAACCTTTAAGTTGTTAATTTTTATAGAGCTCTTATACCACCTGTATATTCCCTCGTTAAATTGAAGAGTTCTAAAAAGCACTTGGTACTTCTGCTGTGCATCATTATAGAAGCCCAGGACAGTGAACTCCCTTGTTGTTTGATATACAGGACTGAACACAGATAGCAGCATTGTAAGCTTCTTATGCTGTCCTGCCAAATACTGTCAGCTGTCTTTTGGAAAGGTTATGTACAGCTCTGAGAACACAGTGCAGTTTCCGTGTCAGTGACACTGCCGGCCAGGGAAGCCAGTGGGCAGTCCCCAACCCCAGGCATCAGGCAGCTCCATGGGCCGGGCTGAGGCCAGGTTGGAACACCAGCCAGGGCTCAAGGCAGTGGCCATGCACAGACAGAGCTGGGGATGCATCTGGGGCTGTAACTGGAGCACGGCCCAGTGGGACAGCCTGCGCTTAAACGCAGCTCCCCGGGCAAGGAGGGCTCGCCCTTGCCGAGGCCTTGGCTTTCTTCAGGGCTGCCGGCTCTGCTCCTTCCAAGCCAGCTCTGGGCAGCTACACTCCCAGGAGGTGGAAGGATGCATGCTGGGCACTTGCAGTACTGGCCAGCTGCCATTCAAGTTGGAATAGTGTACCTGTCTATTAAAACCTGCAATGAGATTATTACTTAATGCACTGGTACCTTCAAGTGATGGTTGTCTTTTGACAGTGAACCAGTGAATAAATGACATTGAAAATGAAGATGCTAGTTCTTTTTACGCAGGTACAAGTGATTCCCATGCTGGTCCATGTATCCTAAATGTAGTTTTTCTATATGTTTTTATAAGCAGTAGTGGGTCAAGATACTCAGCTGGAGTAAGCTTTCTGTCATACCACTGGAACGTTGTACTGTAATCAAAATTAATCATCCAGTGAGAAGTTGTAACTAATTCACTCGTGTATGTAATGTCATACTGTATTTAATAACATTTGTGATGCCTTTTATCTACACCTCAGAAGTCAAATTATAAGAGCAGAAGAGTCAGTTTTGAAATTATTCTTGTGAGGAAAGATAAGATAGAATTGAGTTGCGGGCTGTGAGACGTGCCTGCAGAGGCACATGGCGGCACGAAGGAGCACATGGCAGCACAAAGGAGCACACTGCAGCACAGAGAGGCTTGTCTCCACTGGACTCTGGGGGGATGAGGTGTCACAGGACAGACCCCTATGGAGAGGAGCCTGCCAGGAGCTGACTGACAGGTGAACAGTGACCGATCACCCCATAGAGGGACATTTAGAAAGTGTGTTGCTAATGTGGCAACACAGGATAGGTCACACAGTGAGAATTGCCATGTAAGGAAATACTGTGCCTTAGAAAAGTGTATAAAACTAGCTCATTCCTTTGAATAAATGATTCAGATTCCCTGCCAGTCTGGGTCTGTGCCTCAATTGCTGACAGTTCTGGCCATGTTTTCAGTATGTGTACTTGCATGTCAAGGAATTAGAGACTTTGTTTTGACCCCATTAACAAAGTGCACAGGAAAAGTACTTTTGTTCAGTTCTCTCTGAAAGAGATACACAGGGTTTAGAAATAAACTATGCAGTGTTATCAAGGAGGACAAAAGATTTATTCTCTTTTTGACTCTTAGGTGAAAGTAAAATTCTGACTTTTCTGATGAAATTTATTAGTGATGTTTTTCATATTTGGTTGGGTAACCCAGCAAAACTCTATTCTTGGCACTGCAATAGTAAAACCACTCTGTGCCAAGCAGGAGGGTCTGCAGCATTTTATTTTTGACATTGAGAAGTCCTTGTAATAGTAAGGAAAGGAAGTGAGAGAGAGGAACAAACCCCAAGAGAAGCAAGTGATGCCCAAAGGAAGTGAGAGAGAGGAACAAACCCCAAGAGAAGCAAGTGATGCCCAGCACCCACTGACTGATGCCCAGCCTGTGCCCAGCAGCAATCGGTGCCTCCCGGCCAACTCCCCCCAGTTCATACACTGAGCGTGATGCTCTGTGGTGTGGAATATCCCTCTGGCCAGTGCAGGTCAGCTGTCCTGGCCGTTCTCCCTCCCAACGTCTTGTGTTCCTACTCACCGGCAGAGCATGGGAAACTGAAAACTCCTCACTTAGAGTAAGCACTCCTTAGCAACAACTAAAATGTAAGTGTGTTACCAACATTATTCTCATACTGAATCCAAAATACAGTACTGCTGCTGTTAGCATAGATGCTTAAAAGAACACTATCCCAGCCAAAACCAGGACAAAAAGAAATATATTTAAAAAATTAAGTACTAGACAAATAAACAATCAAACTTTATGGAAGAAAATGGAGGGAGGGAGGGAAGGGAAATGTAATTACATGCAATTAAACAACACTTGAATTCATGTCATTAGTTTATGTGCCATCTCTTTTCTCTCTAAAATGGAATAAGTGAAAAACTGAGAGGCAGAAGTATGTGAAATAGGATGTTGTAATCACGTTTCTCTCAGAGTGTAAAAATTACCTTCTTACAAAGAAGGATTGGGTTTTTTTCTGATGCAAATTGAATTATTCCTTCATTTTGTCTTGCTTTATTTTAGGATCACACCCAGAAAATATGATGTCATTCAAGCATCAGAGCTTGGGCAAAAAGTTGGAATAATCACTGCCGATGCTGGAGATTTAACATTAAATAGAAGGGAAACAAGGACCTCATTTACCTTCAGAAAAGTGAGGAGGAGCCCTTGCAACTGCAGTAAGTGTCTTGAGGCAGCCTTCAAGTCAAAATTGTTACTTATCACCAATAGGTAGCTTCTTTTGTTTTGAGCAAATAATTTGATTCCTTTGGGTAGTTTTGGCAGTCTTCATAGCTATTCCTGGATGGTTCATAGCTTGAATTGGTGGCATTCATGTGGTTGCTGGAGTTTCTCTGTCCAGGAAGGCATTTGGCTTGCTCCGGAGTCAGGCAAGTAATCTGGAGTCTTGTGTTTTATTGACATTTCAAGTGCTTAATAATGTAACAAAATGGATATAACTATTCTTCAAGTTTTCCTCATTTTTTTGATTGTTTTTTGTTTGAGGGGGCCTGTAACTTTGAGAAAATAAGTACATTAGAGAAGGAGAGGGAGTCATATCTGCAGTGACAGCCATGTACAGTGCCTTAGGGCAGTAGAGATAATAATAGACAGGTGGCTCAATGATTACATGGAACTGAAGTCCATTTATGCCCCTGGAACAGAATTTCAGAGGCTGAATTGTGATGATGTTGTGGTCTTTGGCATTGGGGGCACTATCTCAGTTTTGAGAACATAAACATCATTTACATAGCAGATAATGATCACTACAAACAGCCTCTGGTACATGGGGGCAGGTTACTTGTTTTCAGGTCATCAAGCACTTTTGCAGTTTGACCTGTGTTTCAGTTTTTAAAAGATAAAGGAGGAATGAAGCATTTTTTTGCATATTAATATTTTGTATCCGTTGCTGTATGTAGTTTACCCATCTGTCTGTGACAGCCAGAAGGGACAGCAGAGACTGGTGCAGCCTTCGTTTCCCCAGAATGAGATGGAAGCCTCAAAGCTGGAGCAAGAATATGTACACAAGGTGTATGAAGAGATTGCCACACACTTCAGCAGTACCAGGCATAGCCCATGGCCCCGAATTGTAGAGTTTCTCAGGTCCCTGCCAACAGGGTCAATAGTGGCTGATATTGGCTGTGGTAACGGGAAGTACCTGAGCATCAATGAGGATTTGTACATGGTAAGTAGTAGCTACTGTCATTTGTTTTGGTTGGTCGTGGTGTTTATTCTATCATGCACTTGTGACATGCTGGAAGTTCAGGTTGGCATTGGAAGAATGCCAAGAACAGAAAGCAATTTCCTGATCCAAGATCAATTGCCAGTTGTCTTAAGTTTCCACATGTATTCATTATGTGCATTGCCTTTTTCTTTTTTTCAAAGCCACTTTTGCTTTGTAATTCAAAATACGTTAAGAAAAATAGTAATGGATGCAGTGGATTGAAAAATTGTAATGGATGGTTTAGCCTTTTTTGTCATTGTTGTTGAATAAATTTATTAAATGGATGGGCAATTTGAATGCTTCTAACAAGATTTTCACTTGGGTGAAATCTCCATGGGCAACACTATTTTTCATATGTCCTGTTCAGTTCTCTGTGGCCTGGTGACACGTGTCATTTGTGAATGATGTCATGTTTGGCTGTTCCACCTCTGGCTCTGTGCACAGGCCCAGAAAATATGCCAACATAAAATTCACAGGGAAAACTTTGGTACAGATTTCTAGCCTCTCACTCCTTTTTCTTTGCTTTTAGACAGTTCTGACGTCATTCTTGCTCATATTCTCTCTTTTGCTGTCTCACAGTCTGTACTTAGTCTGGTTTTGCTTCTCTCCCTTCCTGTCAGGGAGAGATGAAGTATATACAAATATGAACCAAGAGATAGCTTTCATTGCAAATATTTAAAAAACCTTTCTGTGGCGGGTGGGGGTGGGGGGGGGGGAAGAGTCAAACTTTCCATTTTAACTCAAAAGAAATCTCAGAGAAGTGTGTGTTATGGTATCTGCTCTCTCCTGTTCCAGGATTGTCCAATTCTTTCACATGTTTGTCCTGTGAAACACTGCGAAATCCATCAGGCTTGAAAACTTCTCTGTAGGGCAAAGCATTCATTATTGATAATAAAACTTAGAGTTGTTTGTCTGTCTCAGGAGTTGCTGTCCTGCTATTTATATTCAGCTAAAAAAGATAAGTTGTTTTTTACAACCCTGTTTGTATTAGTAAATTATCTCCCTTACTGTTCTTGTGGGCTAGAACAACATCATCCAATTAATGAGAAGGCATCTTTATGCCTGACTTCTGTAGCCTGAGTATAATTATTAACTTCAATACATTTCAGTCTTTCAGTCCTGACTCCTGAAAGACAAATCAGCAAGCCTAACTGGAGAGGAGGAACATTTATCAGGGTATCATGAAATTCGACTGGTCCTAGAACAGATTTTGTAAATTGCGGTTGTGGAGGTCTGTGGTAGACTTTTAAATTGAAATTAATACAAGATGCTGTGTTCAGAAATTGCCAGCACCAGTCTGTTTTCTGGAGCCCACAGTTAACCAGCTAAGGAAAGGAGAGAGATCACACTGACTGGCAGTCAAAGGAAAGCCAGCTCCTCTCCTCTATTACTTTAGGAGTCACCTCATTTCATATGTGTCTGCAGGAGAGATAAAAAACCATGAAAAATAACAGTGAAAGAGAGGAAACTATTAAAGAAACAGTTGAAACAGTTGAAAAACAGAATCTGGGAATTGCTTCATTCAGCTGGCCTCTCTAGACATTTTATTTTCCATTGGTGATGATAGTGGTTCTTAGATGGAGATAGACTCTAGACTTTGCGTTTGGTTGTTTTCATCTACAGGTCAGCACAGAGCCTCTGGAGGATGGATGTAACTCCTTTCTACTAGATTTATTTTTCTGTTGCAGCCAAAGTATAGTTAAAGAAAACCCTGTGTTTATTGTGTTTACAGGTGTTTTTAAACTTTTGACAAGGTATCTCAAGTGCTGTTAATTCCATCTGCCATGGTTTAGGCATGGAGCTGAGGGTGAGGGATTACAGAATGTTTTATGTATCAGGTGCATTGTTGGGATAAAGGGAGTGCTCCCTAGATGCAGGGCATCAGTTTTCTCCCTCATTTACTCCTCTTGAGTTGGAGGCATAAAAGCCAGGCATAAACTTAGTCAATTCTACATCTTTTTTTGTGCACAATGTATTGGAGCTCTTAGTCCAGGTCCTGTTGGGAAAGATGCAATAAAGCAATGCTGTGAAATTAGGAGTTGTGTAGGGATTGGGTAGAGCACTGTTGGCACAGCTCTGTAGCTTGGAGTGTTTTGACTCAGAAGTACTGAAAACCTGAGGCAAGCATTTCCTGAAGGCAAGCAATATGCTTTACAGGATATTGTGCACTTTTATGCTTTAGGTAGCAGTGCTAATGGTAGATCAAAGCTAAGGTAGCTCTCTTGATGGTTTTAATCTTCAGGTACTGTCTGAAACTGTCTCCACTGTGGCCCGTGCTGGTGTACTTGCATCAGTTTCTCTGGATTATTACGTGCAGCCTTATCTACCTGAGTATCCAGTGTGACAATGAAATGCACGAGTCCACCTATGCTCAGCGAAAGCGACGGTGTTCTAATGGCTGCATCATTCTGACACAGTGCGAGAGCAGCAATTTCACAACAAACAAACTCAGATTAAGAATGTTTCAGCTGGAGATGGGATCCATGTCTGATGTCACTAGCACAGAGGCTGGAGAAAGATTGAATTTGATAGAGTTTCAGATTACTTTTTCTGTCTCGCCCACCTCTTTATTGTTAAAATGAATGCAAAAAAGAGACATGTTCTTAGGGTTGTTTTTCCACAATTCTCTCCCCATCCAACCTCATTTGGGGGAATTATTTTAACAGATTTTATTTAGGTGCTTTCAGCCTTAATATTCATATCTGTAAGCAGAGCTTTTATTTTTATGGAACACTGTGTTTCAGCCTTAGCCATTCCCCCAGTTACCTCAAGGGTTTCAGTGATGTTATGGCAATGATCTCATCAACTGCTATGTGCTTTAACTTTGTCTCCTTGTTTCCGGTGTTCAGTTGGGCGTGATGATGTATAAGTCACTGCAGAAATGTTCAGCATCCTCGTAGGGCTAAAGTGTGAATGAAAAGTGATTGAAGTCTTTCAAATTTGTGGTTTACATTTTTAATCAAACTGATAAATTGGTGTGAAATTCAATGGCAAACAACTGAAAGTGCCACAGGGTAGATATTTCTTCTTTTTATATAAAGAAATTACTCTAGTTGACAGAGTAGTGATGACAGGGAAAAAATTATGGCAATAGAAGAGCCAAAATGATGTGCTTTAATATAGACATTCCTATTTCTGTCGTGTGGGTCATTCAGAGGTAATTGGTAACATAGTTGACATTTCACAAGACCTTGTAAGACACCTTTTTGCTGTGCGATGTGCACCTCTGTTCTCTGCATTACTGTCCCAAACTATGATCTACTGCAACTGTATAAAAATTTGATTTTTCCAGGGTGTGGGGAAGAAAGAGAGTGAATATTTACTGTGGTATGGTTGCATAATGTTGGGTGGGTTATAGTTGCGCTGGATTTGTACAGATTGGGAATAGATTCCTCTCCCAAGGACTTTTTAGTAGTGGGTAAAAGCAGGAGGGATAAAACCGATTAGTAAAGATATACCTGGAGTAAGTTCACTGTACTCTAGCAATTGAAGGGCAAGGCAGATGAACCTTTCCTGCTCTTTTTTCTCAATGAATAATGGTCATTAAATGGGTGAGAGATCTGGGAAGAGAGCTCAGAAGGAACTGGCAAGAGCAGCACAAAACCAGAATGAATGCTGAATGGGTCAACTTGGTTCTGTTGCTTTGTCAGTGAGAAATGAGCTCTGGGTCTTAGGCATGGCACTTCGCTTTCAGAGATACCTTGACTATATGCAATGGAAAACTAAAACACTTTGTGAAAGGAATGCTGAAAGCCTGACTCAGACTAATTGTTTACTGAACGTAATTGGGTTTCTTGAGCTTCTCATGCTATTAGTTATAGCTGAGGCATTTCTCTGGAGAGCCACATAATTCCATTCGGTGGCTGGATTTCAGAATTAGATGTCGGTCTTTTCATCGCTTTGTAATGTGCTGAATAAATCAGGTTCCCAGATACTTAAATGAACTAAGTCTACCAGGCTGAGTTAGTTATAATGAGATAATCTAGAAAGAAAATATACGGTGGTGGGTAATGTCTACTGTTTTTACCTATCTTTATTTCAGCATACAAGAGGATTTATCTTTTGCAGATTTGCAGCATCATTACAAAGTAAGCTATTTATTCGTGTCTTTGCCCCCTAATGATCTATACCAAACCACTGCATTAAGCAGATTTTATAAAATCTACTTTAGCTACTCCTTGCTGAAAAGGTGGAGGTGAAGGTGCATGGGAACATGAAGGAGCAGGATGGCATAACTGCCTATGTTATCCATTTCCAGGAAGCCAGTACAGAGCTGCTGCAAACTCAGATAAGTCACAGGTGTTGCACTTGTTTCTCCCTCCCTTCTCCTCTTGTATCTTGGTTTTTTTTTTTTTTTTAAATATATTTTGGTTGTCTAAAGGTTTGCATTATCCACTGTGCCCAAAGAGGGTATGGTATGCATGATGATATACCTTTGCCCCTTTCCTAAGTTTTGTGTTTGCTGGGGTTCTAGTTACAGAGTTACAGACCTCCATACTAATGCAGATTTCCTGTCTTAATTGGGTGCAGTTACTATTTATACACTGAAAATCAGTGCCTGAAATCCAAGTGGATTTCAATCACAGTACCTGTCAGCAGCCACTCTGGAGCTCCTGTGAGCCATTGTTTACATCACGAAAAGCAGTAAAGAGAGGGGTGGAGGTACTTCCCCAAAAGGCAGGGATGTGAGAATAAATGTCTGGATTATAATTATTTTGAAATATCATGTAGAGATTTCTAGTAGGGATACTAAAGTTGCCTAGCTTCAGCACCAGGCATCTGTGGTGACTCCCTGTGTTCACTGTTTATTCATATATGCATAGCATCTATTTTGTTGTTTACATTTAAAACCACGTAAAGTTTTAGCCTAATATACCTATTTTAGAGCAGCTGCGTGTTCAAAGTGTTCTGTTTCAGGGTCTCCATTTTCCTTGCCAAACAGCATCTTTTTGCTTTGGATGTATATTTGCTTTAGAAAGTATGTCAATACAAGTAAACCTGACTTCATAATATTTGATATAATTTAGATGGAAATGAGGACTTTGCATTCTGGCAGTCATGCCTTTGTTCTCATTCTCAGTTCATTGGATTTCATCAACATACATTGTAGTCCTTTTCAAGGTCATTTTGGGAACGGGGGATTGTGTTCCATTATCCAGCCCATTTTCACTTTAGATGTATAGGGCCAAAGCAGTTCTTTCTGGGAAAGCTTGCTGTCAGTGGAAACTGCAAGTATTCTTCTTCCTCCTTCTGCCAGCAGTGAATTTGGTCCTTTGAGTTTTATTATTAAGTACTGCAAGCCAATGTCTTAATTGCAGAAGTAGTTAAAGGTGCCGGTAATGAGGTGTGTAATCGCTAACATGCAGATTGTCAGAGTAATTTAAAGACTCTTCAGTTGGCTGCCAATGTCAAATGATGGGGATTTGTTTGCTTTCAAGTAAACAAGAGTTTCCTTTTTTTATTCATAAACAACTCAGTTCACTCGGTGCTTTAGTAAATGCAAGAGACCAAGGAATGAATGTGAAGAAAGCAATGTTAGGATTGATCTTTTCAGGTCTGTTTACTTCTAATTGGCAGGATAATATGTACATATTCATCGTTTCTGTGAAGATTATCCTGTATTGTCAGGTTGGCATTTTCACAACTGTTTCATTTACTTTGGATCAAAAGTCAGGGACCTGAGTAGAAGGCAGCTCACTGGTAAGCTTTCAGGACGTAAGACTGGAACAGAATTCTGATTTTCTTCAAAACTGTGATGGTAGGCTGAAAGATAAAAGGATTTGAATGGATAAAATGAAAAATTATGATGGAAAATCAATATATTTTCATTAATTGTTTCAAAAGAGGTTTTTGATTTTAGTGGTACTGTTGTCTCTTCTGGGTTGATTTAGCAGAGCAAGTTGCTTGCTATTCTTCTTGCATCAAAGATGGTTTAGTATTCTTTCGGTGTCAAATGCAATAAGCACTGTCAACAGTAATTATTTAGGATTCTGAACCTGTTCTCTGCTATCTACTTGTTGTTGGACATTGAAAACAAACAAATTTATTATTCTCATACAAGCAAAGTTTGATATACAATCTGGTAGCAGGGCTTTGGTTTGAGTATTCAGTGTGCATGGCAGACATGAAAACAAGGATGGTGCATGCCTCACTCTATTTCTTTCAGAAGGCATCTTGATCAATTTAGATTTATTGCTTTTATGCAAGCAGTAAAAAAACAAAACCACTTCTAGATGCTTATTTTTCAAAAATGGTAAGTTTTGTCGTGCTGCCTTTGATGTGGACACTGGGCAGGGTTTAAAGAGAAAAAAAATTAATGTTTTATGAGGTGTTCCGAAATGGCCCTTAAGAGTCACTTCACTGGACTGTATAGAATCTTGGAAAATTATGTTATGCTTAAATTTTTTGTGGATCATGATACTGAGGAGTAGGAAGAAGAAGATATCTGAGCACTTCTTTACTTACACTAAAATGACAAAACCTGGGTGATGAGTGAAGCTGTATGCCATACTTTAGTGATGCCACCAAAGTCACTGGATAGTTGTTTACACTTGTAGGTCAGCTTTTGTGAGTTCAGTATTTGGGTACTTCAAATGTTGTCAAATTACAAATGGCAGTTGAAATGAAAAGAAAATACTGAGGTTAGGTCACCTCTTCACCTCTCATTTTGCTCATTTCAAGACACCTTGAATGGCTTTTGAAGAAAAGTTAGGTTGAAATGTGGTCCGTCTTAAGCTGGTTCAAAATCAGCATACTATAATAAGCTGTCTAATATCCAGTCTTTCATCTTTGTTCTAAGTAAGCATCAAGATTGTTTTCTTTTTGTACCTGGGAACTATATACTCCTCTTAAGGCTATTTTCTCACACTTGCTCTTGTTTTGATTTTAAACTGTTCCCTTAGTGGGAGACTGTGATGACTCTATTACCGTAAGCACCAAGTGAGAATCATATTCCAGTCTTGAAATTATCCTCTTACGAAAAGCTTGATGAAACATTTTCTGTTCTAGGTTGGCTGTGATCGCAGTAAAAACCTGGTGGATATTTGTGCAGAAAAACATTTCCAGGCATTTGTCTGCGATGCCCTGTCAGTGCCAATCCGCAGTGGCTCTTGTGACGCCTGCATCTCTATTGCTGTAATACACCACTTCTCAACAGCAGTAAGTCACCCCTCTCTCTGCTCCACTGTACTGTTGTCTTGCTGTGCAGGGCTGCCAGTACTGCAGTAAAAGCAAAGGCAAGAACAAAATGGGAAGAAATGTAAAGTTTGCATTTGGTGTAAGCAGTTGTCAGAGCAGAGTTAAGCTGTTGTGCTACTGCTGCTTCTTAGACTTTCTCTGCTTGTCAGATACCCTTGCTCCCCCTGAAGCTTTGAACCTGATGTTTGGGTTTAATTTTCATGTGGTTGCAATTAATGACACTGGAGAAGGGGGCTCTGCTTTGGGAGTCAAGAGATACATTGTTTCCAGGCTCAGATCTTGGGCAGATCTTGTGATTTTGGGTAAGGTTCTCCTGGCAGGAAATGTGCCATAGTAACAAGCTTCTAGACCATCTCAGAGGGGCCCCATGGATCTTTCCATACCAGAAATACAGTGAATGATTCCAAATCCAGTACAGAAAAGTACGAGGAACTCTGTTTTGGAGAAGGCTGACATATCTTTGTTCTTGTGGTCAGAGGACCTGTGTTTAAGCTGTAAATCTGACCCCTTCAGCTGCAAACTTAGCCTGTGCAGCATCAGGTACAGTAAATTTGAATCTGGGATTTTAAATACTGAATCACCTTCCTGAAAAGGTGTCTGTCTTTTCAAAATAGGCTGATATGTCCAAGAAATTCTGCTCAGCACAGAACTATTTTCAAATGAAAAGAGAATAGTAGAATCATTGAGGCTGGAAAACATCTTTAAGATCATCAAATCCTGCTGTTAACTGAGCACCGCCAAGTTCACCACTAAACCATGTCCCACTAAAACGTCTACTGGTCTTTTAAATGCCTCCAGGGCTGGTGAATCCACCACTGCCCTGGACAGCCTGCTTGATATGAGTGATGTCTTGATGAAGAAATTATATCTAGGAAATGTCTTGGCTTGCACACAGTGATCGGGGCTATATTATGAATGAAAATAAATAGTGGGGAATAAATAAATAGTAGGGAAAAAAAACTTTCAAGTTTTATTGTGTCTTAGGTAAGGAGGAATTGCTGCCATTCCATTCTCCTATATTTTGTTTATGTACTAGCTTCACACTTTTGCTTTCCCTTTCCAGGAGCGGAGACTGGCCACTATCCGTGAACTAGCTCGGCTTCTGAGACCTGGTGGAACAGCACTCATTTATGTCTGGGCAATGGAACAAGAATACAAAAACCAGAAGTCTAAATACCTTAAGGAAAAGAATGGCAGTAAAAACAAAGAGAGGGAAATGAATACTGGCAAAGCCCAGAGACCACTTAGTGACCAAGGGCCTGATAACAGCAGCCAAGACTCAGCATGGTCTGACCAAGTCCTTAATGGCTTGAAAGATGAAAGCTGTGGTGCCAAGCTGGTAGCAGACGTCAGACTGCCTGTTCACACTAACAGAACTTCCTTTCACTCTCAAGATTTGCTGGTTCCCTGGCACTTGAAAGGTGGTACTAAAAAGAAAAAGGAAAGTGTTGATACAGTGTTGGTTCCAGGTGGCTCCAAAGAAGCACAAGAACTCAGTCCTGTTTTCCACCGCTATTACCATGTGTTCTGTGAAGGGGAACTGGAAGCAGCTTGCAGATCCCTGGATTGTGTGAGGGTTCAAAAGAGTTACTATGATCAGGGAAACTGGTGTGTGATTCTAGAAAAGTTGTAGCCTGTGGTGTTTCCTCTTCTATCTGTAGAGTTTTCTTCGCTTTTTACAGTGAAAGATATTTTGTGAAAAAAATTTTTAATGCAGGCTGCCGCTATTGCCTCTTTTAAAATAACAGAATAAAGATTGTGTATTGAGTTAATAACAGTGGCTAGCACTGTGTGTGTATGTTAACAAAATAATGACTAAACTCAGCTACTTCCTCTGCAGAGTGTTTGATTTACTCTCTGAATTACAGTGAAGAGGATTAAGTGGAAAAATACTGCCCATGCAAATCACTAAGGCCAGTGTTGAGCTTTTAAAGACAAAGGGTCTGGTTTTCCCTTCTCTTACACCATTTTATATAGATGTAGCTGCAGTGGTTTCCCTGCAGTCCACAGCTAATTGGAATGGAGCTCTGGGCAGGAAAGGCAGAGTTGTTTGCTGTGTAAAATTGTGGATCAGGGACGAGGGAGTGAATGGCATATGAAGCAGTTAAGCTGAAGAGCCAAACTGTTGCCTCAAGTTTGGTCCTGCCTGTTTTGGTGTCCTTGAGGGGTGACAGATCTCTTTCAGTTTGGAATTTACTCTCTTGATTGTGGTAACAGTGATTTCCTCAAAGAGAACTGGAAAGTCAGTGGGGACACCATAGACATTTTTCTCTTCCTTGGCTCTCAAATACCTACAATTCATGCTGTCCATCCCCAGAGTTCTGTAGCTCTTCATTGTAGTGTAGTGTGAAAGCTCCTCTGAAGTGTGAGTTCCAGCCCAGCTGGAACAGCCAGGTCAGCTCTGCTACCCCCCTGCATTCCTATGAGTGCACATCTCTGTGCTTGTAGCACCAGGACTCGTGGGGTGGAATAACCCTGATATCCCCGTCAGGGGAAAAAAGGGAAAAATATTAAAGTGAAGGCAATATTGGTGCAGGTTTTCTGCTGGGAAGTTTCAACCCCTAAATGTTGGCAGTGGAGCAAGTTCTATTTACTGCACTTCAGAAGAGCAAAGGACTGGAGTTGAGGGAACTGATGCTGGGCTGGCTGACTCAGAGCAGGCGTTTTGGCTGTTGCCTACAAGGACTAGGACAATTTATTTAATACAGTCCAAATCTTGTGCCACCAAAGGAGCATGCCACTTGCAATGCATTTCTGGAACTCAAATAATGGGCTGACTTCCGTAGGGTGAGTGGCTGTTAGTGCCTCTGGAAACCAGTACTGCTAAGCTATGCCCTCATTGCCTGATTTATCACCTGTAATTGCAGCAAGATCTATGATATTTGCAGGTTGTGCTTCTGTAAATAATGGCATTTAAACTGAGTGCCCATCCTAAATCATGTGTGGACTTTGAGGACAACTGTGTGCCCTTGGCCTACTCCTGCCTGCCTCCCATGTGCAGGTTAAAGGCTGCTGTGCTGGTAGCCTGCTCGTAGTCACTGGTTCTCCTAGGCTCCCATCTTATAATGGAGAAAATCCAAGGGGAACAACATCAGTAAGAGAGGAGCTTGCTGCCACCACAATTCACCTTTGCTTGCTGTCTCCTTCCAAAGAGCCCTTGGGAAAGAAGGTCTTGTTCCTCAGCTGCACATGCCGTCCATGTAGCAGCAGCCTTGTCCTAGCTGATTTCTTTCCTTTGGACAGCAAAGGAGGCATGGCTGTATCAATGAGCCCTCTTGGGCATGTTCAGGGGCTGATTTGCACACATTCAATGAAAATCACATAGCTCGAAGCATGTCTTGCATCAAAGCCTGAGCTGGCTTCAGTACTGGGACACGGTGCTTGGGTGCAGGAACTCACCCCTTTCCCGGCTGGACTGTGGGACCAGAGCTAGCCTGGACAGCTCCAGAGTGCAGTGCTACATGATGTCTGTGTGGCACTGGTGAGAAAGGGTAGGGACAGCCTCTGCTCGGTGTCTGTACAGTGACTTACTCACTAAATTTGGCTCCCTCTTATTTCTGATGATGGGGGTTGCATTCATGTAGAATAAAGCAGGAGGACACATCTCTGAAGCTCTGTGTCTGCAAGGCCCTGTGTTTGCTGGTGCCTGGACTCCTGCTGAGCACAGAGCAGCTGCTGTTGTGTTTGTACATTGCCTGTAGCTGCATTTTCTCTAAGAGTATACAGTGTTCTGGCAAGGAACAACTACTTCTTGACAGTCCTTCTGAAGTGCTGCCATATCTTGACCTCGTGTGACAAACTAGGAATCAGGTCTGCAGTTGTTCTCAGTTACTCAGTGTACCCTTGTTCTAACTGGGGATAGCTCAGAGATGCTGCCTCCAAATTCACTGCTGGACACAGCCAAATTCTGACTGGACACAGGGTTAAGCACTTTTCTAACCTGGGGCTCAAATGCATCAAGTAGACAAAGCCTGAATAATTGAATATGGACTTTATGTAACACTGATCTATTTTTTTGCAGGCCCTGTGGCTCCTGTAGAGCTTTTCTGCTTTCCCTCTGTTTCCCTGGCAGAGGCAGCATTAAGCAGTGTCTCATGTCACATTCAGCATTTCTTGCCTTCCATGCTGATGAACATTATTTATTGACTGCCACATGTATAAATAGATCAGATTTCCTCTCACCAGGTCTGCAGTGAAGCACCTGGGATGTCTGAAAGGCGAGTCAGATTTTGCTGTCAGCCTTTTGGATACCATCTCTCTTCCTGCAAGGTATTCATCTTAGCTGAGTCACAGCAGCTTTTCCAATCCATTTCATGCTGGCTCAGAGCAGAAAGTGTCACTCTCCCTGTCCTAGGTGGCCTGATGGTGGTGAGTTTCAGTGGGTCCTGGTTCTGGGAGGAGGTTCTGGCATGGAGAACACCAGCTTGGGCAACACTGCATGGATGGGCACACTGGGTTGAACATGCAGTACACAATTCATTACCAAAGAGGGTTTTCCTGGCATTTCTGAGTGCTGTGAGTTAGAGGACGATCCCAGCAGCATGTCTTCTCTTCAAAGACAGTAGAAAAGTTAAAAGCCCTCTGACATCCTCTGAGGCTTGGAAATGTTATGAAATATTTCATTGGTTGAAGTCAGAGAGTCTCTTCAGATGCTCGAAGAGGAATCAAGTGCTGAAGGAAAAAATGACAAGGGCGGAGGGCAGGTAGACGTTAACAAAATGTTTTGCAGAGATTTGCAACACAGAATTACGTGCCAGCACAGCTGCCCTCTGCAGTACTCACTTGTCCCTTTTTACCTCCTGGAAGTGTAATGAGATGAAACTCTTTAAGGTCAACAGTTAGATTTAAATGTTACAGGTTTCACCGTGCACTGGTTTTCATAATAATTATGCTCCCTTTTTGGCCTTATTTAAATAACAAATGTGTTTAAATGGTTATTCATTTGTGGTCTAGAAGGTAAAGGGAAAGCAAATACTCCTCTCCATGTGAATATGACCTGTGCTGTGAATGCTGGTACCTCTCTTACGGCAGTCCTCCCTGATGTCCCAGTCATCATCAAAGCTCCTTGGTGTACCCAGGAGTAGGGAGGTGGGAATCTCTGCTCTGGCCCAAATATGACCCCTAAACCAAACACCCTTGGTTTAGGTCTGGGCACATGCAGGCAAACATCTGGTGGTGTGACCAGAGGTGGCTGTTTTGGAGGTTACTGTCCCCCTTGTTCCCAGCCTCTTGTTCCCAGCCTCCTGTTCCAGAGACCACCAGGCCACCCCAGATCAGGTGCCTTGACCCTGCACTGGGCAGACCTGTACCATGTGTTGCACTGTCCTGCCCTGACAAAACAAGGGCTTCAGAGCATCCGTGGGCTTAAAGCTAAGGACACAATGAGGTGATTTCTTGTCCTGGGGCAGGCAGAAAATGAAACCTGCAAAACATGGAGGCCTTCTTTTAACTTCATAGAGGTTCTTCAGACTGATGTCCTGGTACAGCCAAGCCAGTGACAGAAACTCCTCCAGACCTTGGAGAGGCTGGATTTCCCTGGAAGTACTCAACTTAAGCTTAGCAGGGAGAGGTGTAGGACAGCAGATGGCAAGGGACAACATGCTGATTGCATTGCTTTTCATTAATGAGAGCCACAAAAAGCTGAATGGGGACCACAACTTTTCTTAAGAGAACTTGGAGGACTGGACTTAGCACAATGAGCATAATATGAACTCTTGTACTCCCGAGTGCCCACCGAAGTCACTCAGTCATGCCCTTTCTCAGCTGGACAGGAGAGAGAACATACAATGAAAGGCTCATGGGTTGGGATAACATCAAGGAGAGATCACTCTCCAATTACCATCATGGGTGAAACTGAGTAGAAAAAAGTAAAACTAAATCTTGAAAACACCTTCCCGGCACCTTTCCCTTCTTCCTGGTCTTAACTTTATTTCTGATCCTCTAACTACTCTTTGCAGTGACACAAGGGGATGGGGAATGGGATTATGGTCACTTCATCACATGTTGTTTCTGCAGCTGCTTCCTGTTCTCATGCCAGGATAAGGCATCTTCTTCCTCTCAAAGAAGCATTATGAATATGAAACTTCTAATCCATGTAAGAACAAATACAGATTTGCTTCATAAATGTAAGTAAGATCAAAATGTCCATCTTGCTACTACTGGCTTTTGGTTGAGAGTGTTGACATAAGGTAAATAACTTGTATTTCAGTCTCTAAGAGTTATAAGGCAGTGTAGGAAGCAGGAAGTTGCCTTAACGTACTAAGAGATGAAAAAGCAGAGAGATTATAAAACAAGTTATAGGGAAGAGCATGGTGAATAGAAACTGCAACTTAATATCAATAGAGCATGACAGCAGAGAGTGGAGACTAATGGTGATCAGTTAAATGCCATGATCCCAGTGGGAGCAATTAAGTATCTATCAGAGATATTAAACTTAGGCTAGAAAAACAGCAATCAATCTGAGTGAAAGCAAGCTGCTGGTGTGCATACAGGATGAAGAGGGTTTCTGAAGATGACATGGGAAGTTGGCTGTGTCCCTCAGTCTCTCCCAGGCAGAACTCAGACATTCTCCATATAAAGTGAACGTCAATGAGCACGTTTCGGGAGCTGTGTGCCAGAAATAAATGTCACGCAGCTGTCACTGCATACAGCAAATGTTCTGAGTTTTGCAAACTATTCCCCTGACAGCACTAGGTGAATGGGGAACCTTCCCAAACAAATTATGAGATATTAAGAGTGGTAACATTTTCAATACATTACAAAAATTTCTTGTTTACCAGAATCTAAAAAAAACTTAGTTTCAGAATTCCAGTTCTGTTATACCTGTAAATATGACAGAAACAGTTTCTACTTGCAAAGTGAAAATGATAAAGATTTGTCTAGGAATACAAAAGAAGATTAATAGCTACTGTCTCCAGTGTGGTTTGTTTTGTGTATTCTTCTTGCTGCTACAATTAAGGATTTCTTGTCATTATCACTTTCTGTGTGTCACTATGGTTTTCTGTAATTTAGTGGGGAGAGAAGAGGGAAAGACATTTCATTCATTATTACAAATCTCTTTTAGGTGTGTTAATGTGCTTTAAAAGAAGTGATTATACTGACATCAGCATTTGGTCCCTAATTTATTATGCAAATAATTTGCTCTGCCTTAACTAGTATATGTCCTCTTGGGGCAGAATCAGAATTGTATTTCTTTGTCCAGACTTTCTGAAAGACCATGCCTGACATCTCAAGTAGCCACAAATGAATCATTTTCCTTCTCTCACCTGCTTCCTTAACAGATATTTGCTAGAGAGATGCTTGTTGAAGGCAGACAGCTTGTTCCTGTACCTGTTGGTGCTCTCATCCTCAGGCTAGATATAAATTTCTTGGCTGAGCCATCTCATTGAACTGTAAAAGACACCTATGTTGAAGCCTACGACTCGGGTCAACAGCAAGACCCTGGACTGTTTTTATCTGGCTGATGTCATTTTGTACAGTATTTCTGTCACACTTCTGCGCTTGCAGCAAGCCACCACTGGTGTGCAAATACTGAAAAATTCTCAGAAACCTTGTGAGTATTTTAAGCTATTTTAAAGGTATCCTTGTTTAAATTATTCTAACTTGTGACTTTGTCATCATATCAAGTATCTGATATTGTAAGTTGACTCTTAAAACTGGACATTTTACCTGTCAGCCATAGATGTGGCTTTGAAGGATAACACAAGGAGGAAGCTGGAGACAATCCAGGGGGTTTCCTTGTCCTCTTTGTGTTTGTTCTTCCCTTCATTTCCAGTAAATAAGGTGGTCTAATAATTTTTAGGGCTTTATCTAAAGCATCCTGAGAATTGATGGAGACTTGTCCCTCTGCCTCTTGTGAGCTCTGGATCAGGCTCTGAGGTAGATGGCTTAGCCAGCAGGCTGGGAATACCAGATGTGATGTAACATGACAGAGGGGGGGTGGTGCTTGTAGCTCTGAGGGCATCAGGACCTCCCAGTAGGCAGCCCCTCCATGTAGACAGCTGTGTGGAGTAGCATCTGAGCACTGACTGGATCAGGGACATAGAGAGAGTGCTCTGACATGAAACTCCTCTTTACCCCTTAAGCAGGCTGTGCCTACCATTACAAAACAGCAACCCCAATGACAGTAGTACTTCTTCCTCTGATTTTATGAAAGCTGTGGCAGAAAATTTCCAATTCACAAACAAATAAGGGGGAGAGATATGTCATTGCAATATCAGTAATTAATTTTCTTCTTGCAATGAAGAAATGCTCTGTAATATTACTTTAACATAAGGACAAGCTTACTCTTGTTAAAAAACTAATGCCCTTTATCTAAAAAAAATACAAAGAAAACCAGTCTTCTGTCACAACCATTAACTATATAGATGTATTTATTCTTAGCTGTCTTTGTCTTATATTCCTACTAAAATTTAATTAAAAGGAAAACTATTGAACCAAAGCACAAGACAGTAGAATAAAATAATGTGAAATATATGTTTTCATAAATGAATGTGTGTTTCTTCATGTCTTATTCAGACTCTAGATCAAAACTGAAACTGATTCCAAGGCCTAGAGAGAGTTTAGAAATTGCTAACAATAGAAGTAGCTCACAATGTGTTGCTGAGCCATCCTGTCTCCTCAGATAGTTCATCTTTGATGCCTTGTGCAGAGCAGAAGATGAAACAGCACGTTTCTCATCACATTCGACCACTCAAATACACATCAGCCCCTAATGTTAGACTTCTCATACACTTGGATGAGTTCAAAGTATAAACTTGCAACCAGGGAACTGCTAAAGCACCCATCTCAGGGAGGCAGAGTCCTTTATAGAATGCTGCAGCTCTCTCTTGCAGTAATTCAAGTTACAATCTGGCACTATCTGAAGCTCTATTAGAACAATTACAGTGAATCCTACATCCTTGCTATTAGAAGGCAAATCCTGCCTTCAGTTCCAATTTCAAAGCTCCCCAGCTTTTCACACGACCTTATTCTTCTAGTTAAAGATGGTAAGGATAACAAACAGAGAAGTTGTTCGTTCTTTATTTTTTTCTGCTTGCCTCTTGCTTAGTTTCTGAAAGTGATTTGCACAGAACATAGGCTTTACACATTCTCCTGTTCTCTCTAAATCTACCAACACAAATCTGCTGGTTTTCCCCCCTCTTTCTACCTTGGCAAATCAGTTTTCTGTGCACAGCATCCCTTTCTGAGGACTTGTTTGTGTGTGCCATCCATCTTTTCACCTTTTTTTACATTCGTATTTCCTCTCTGGTCTCATGGCCTCTGAATACTCACCCACATTAGATTTCCTAATATACCAATATAGAATAACCCCTTGACTTGCAAGTGATGCCATGCCTGACTCCTTGAAAATCTTTATATTTTGCATTCAAATCCTCACCTCAGATTATTTACCACTGGGCCTCTTACAGGCATCTCAGGCTGGGAAATTTTGACATAAAGCCCTTTACTAAGTAGCCCATCTGTTAGCTAGCCTGAAGCCCTTTACTAAGTAGCCCATCTGTTAGCTAGCCTGCTGCTGGTTTTAATATATCATAAGAACCAGTTCCTAGCAGTTTCTAGATGACTCTTTTGCTGAGGGGTTATGCCCTTCAAGAGTGATTTCTTTGAGGAATGCTTCCTATCTTTTTTTGGTTGATTGGTTTTTTGTTTTGTTTTATTTTGGTTTTTTTATTGCCATTGTAATGATTTCTGCTGCATGGGCTCACTTCACACCTCACCTTCCTTACTCTTCATCCCATATTCTGAGGAAGGTTCAGAGGGTGTTTTATTCAGAATTCATCAGTGTTTCTCACCAAGCTACCAGAATGAGAGGATATATTTCCTCTGTCTCAACTGTTGAGTATTAAGAATACACACACACACACACAAAAATATATTATTCATGCATTCTCCTTGGGTCTTAGGCTGTATGTGACGAGGATGTAAATTAGAAGGTGTTCTGGAGTAAAAACCATTTGCACCAATTCCTTTTAATACAGAAATGCTGATTATGGAGATGTACCTTATCTGTGTGCTTTGAATTAGAGGAATCACTGAGATTAATCTGTTTCTTTCTGTTGATATCTCACAGATTAGATAAACACAATTCTGCAGTCTCTGGCACTGTTCCCGTTCTCTCTCATTTTTGTTACAAAACCTGAGAGATGTGGAGCCACCTTGCAGGCCACAATTAGATTTATCACTCCAAGATCCCTGGTAGGAGGTTGGTTAGGATGGCCAGAGCTCTTGCCTCACCTTTGTTCTTTCCAAATAATCCTCTCAGTTGAGTCAATCCACTTGTTCAGATTGACAGGCCAAGTAGTCTCCTGGGAGAACAGGCAGGAGGAAACATAGGCTCAAAAATCACTCTTGCCTGTGTTCCCTATATAAAAAATGCTTGGCTTTATAAGGCATAAAGACTTTATAATAAGACATTATTCCTGTGTGACAATCCCTTTCTGAATCCATCATCTTGGCAGGACACCCTGCAAGGATGTGTTTCTATCTTGCCTGTCAGCAGTTCCCTAGGATGCTTCTGACAGGCAGGGCGAGGGCTTGAATCCACATCATAGGGAAATATTAAATGGAACTTGATTATGTGAGATACTATGGTCTCTCCCATTCTGAAGCTTCTAGGACAGAAGAGCCCAAAACATATACAGAAAGAAATCCAGCATCCTCCTACTTATGGTCTCTTTTCCAGCTCAGTAGTATCCAGCACTGTGGCATATGCTTGGAGATACGCTTGCTTGGTGTAGCCTGTGTGTTAGCATTAGCAGGGGCCTGGAGGGGCCTTTGTGCTTCAAAATGAGGTGAATGGCAAGACAAGCTGGTGGTGTCAGGCTTGTCAGAGGGTTTGCTGTCAAGAACAGTGACAAAGACAGTGACTTGGGATGTCAGGCATATTACTCAGTATTTATAGCTATTTCTGGGTCAAGGGCTAAGACAAGAATTAGATATGAAATTGCCCTTCCCTCTAAACACAGTAGTACAACACAAAAAAAATGAAAAGCAATTTCAGGAATTGTGGGGTGAAAATTGGAGAGGAGTAAATTGCTCAAGTTGCTGCTGAAAGAGACAATTATGAACACTCTCTGTGGCAGTCGAATTCTCTGTACAATTATTGTCATGGTGCTGTAGTGCCCTGGAGCCCTTTCCACAGAGCGAAACCTCAGTGATCTCAACAATTTTTTCCCATGAGTGTTCACCTTTTCATTAGAAAGACATACTCCCAACTTTCTTTTGATTCTCTATATTGCAGTGAAAGGAGGAGACTCTCCTGCAATACTTCATGTGTACAGTCCAGCTGGGAGGGTTACTGCAGCTCCCTTCAGTTTGCTGTGTGCTGCCCATGTGAACATGCATTGGACTGAGCTACAGCACTGCAGGAGAAAAGGACAAAGACAGCCCCAAGGTCCCAGAAGCAGCCAAAGGCTGTGGTTACTCTGTACACTGTCACCAATATCAGTTTAAGGTATTGCTGCTCTTGCAACAAATGGGCTGATATAACTCTTTGTGGGACTACACGACAGTGTGGCCTTAGGAGCTGGCCTACTTTAGGAACTAAAAATATGCTTTAATCTCACTTAAAACCAAAACCAACCCATTGCACTGCATGGAAACTCTGTCTAATTTAGTTACTATTGCACTGGTCTGATGGATGGGGGCTGATAAATGAAAGCCCAAGAGCTTTAATCCCTGCCCCAGCCAGGTGATCTTGAGTCAATATTTGTGTCTCACTTTCAGTGTAGCTGATCTGAAGCTCCCTGACATGAGCAGCTCTGGACCTCTCCAGGATGAGCAGGCACCAGAAGATGTAGCCATTTCTCCCAAAAGGTGTGTTAGCAGTCTCAGCAAATCATGGACAGGATGAGTGTTACCCCTCCTGTGAGCTTCCTGTCTGATAAAAATGTTTTCAATTCCTCAAATGAAAATAAACAACCAACCAAAGCATGTAAAAGCTCCCCAAGACATGAACTGAATGAGTTCTTCCCCATGTGTAACAGCAACCTCACAAAACATTCATTAGTAGAATAACAGAATAATTTAGGTTGGAAAAGACCTCTTATCTAAGACCATCGAGTCCAACCAATAACCCAGAACTGCCAAGTTGTCACTAGAGAATTTCCCAAATGAAGGTTTCACTTTATTACAGGCATGAAACTTGGGTGGGGAGAGGGAAAATGGATGTTTCTAAACCCCATCCCCCTGGTCTGCTGAACTGTGGCCGAAATTATCATCTCTTTTGAAGAAGCTGAGGAAATTAACAAAATAACAATTGCTTAGGGGCAGACCATTCACAATTTGCTATTGAATATGGAACAATGGGTGAATCATTCTTCGATCCACCACAGCCTCCTCATTTGTTCTTATTGCAAGCTGAGCTCTCCTTTCCAAGCCAGGCTGTCAGGAGCCTCAATGCCACAGGGCTCTTTTGTTGCTGCCAGGAGCACTCTTCTTGATGGACAGTAGAAAATCGTCTGGTTTTTCAATTCAGGTGCTCACTGCACAATTCAGGCACTTGCTGCACAATTCAGGCAAGAGCAACTAATAACCTGGGCATTGCTGCTGCATTGATTTTTGGGTGAGGTGTTCTATCATTTTATGGCACTGAATTTAGACACAGTTGCTTTAATTTTCTCCTGAGTAAACATAATGAAATTTCTATGAAAGAAAGATGCTTTTCCCAGTAATTGCACCATTCTTTGTTTGGGTTTTTTTTCCCCTGCAGTTTCTCCAAGGACTGACATTTTTATTTCTGAGACAAGACAGTGAAAATTCCTATCTGAGTCTAAGTAATCCCTCAGAACTGAATGTAAAGGACTGCTCAACAGTACCAAAGGCAACTGAAAACCAGGTGGTTTTAAAAATGAACAGAATAACTGAAACTAAGTACATTATGACTGGGGTGTGTCCTCTTTCTGTCCTCTTACCAGCATCTTACTGGATATTGTTTTTCTTTAGTGTGAGGACTTCACAATGTGTTGTTATAACTGAGGTAAGAAATTCTGTACAGCATCACTGTAGAAAAACATTTTGTATTCTCAGAGTAAAAGAACCCCTTTTCCCTTAGTGAAGCAGTGCCTCTTGTTTAAAAAAAATGCACAGGATCACACTGAGTGGAGAGGATTTTTTTTTAACCCTTTTGAAATATAAATGAAACATCAAGCTGAGAGTTGAAGGCAAGCACTGAAAGTTAGAAGCATGGAGGTTTATAACACAGGTCAGCTGGAGAGCCACCAGTTTCTTTCGGAGAAAGTGTAAAATGTGCCATTGAATGGAAAATAATGCTTTGCTAGGCAAGGTCAGTTCCTCTCTGAAGGAGTTCATCAAATTCAGTATCTCCAAAAGCATTATTGTTTTATTATTGTTTAATTTTGGCACTGAGAATGAGACAGCTGAACTGAGGTGCCCAGCTGACCATTAAAAGTTGCATACCATGAACTAGTTCTCTAGGCTCACTGAAGATTTCTGAGCATGCAAGGGCTCTCAGACATACTATTATCTTGAAAGAAATAAGGCTAAACTTTAATTTTTATCTGCTTCCTTTGAGAAAATGCTTTTCTTGAATAAGGAGAGGAAATGAAGCTAAATTATGTCACCATTTCCCTAACTGCTGAATTCAAAATTAAAGGCAGCTCACAGAAAGAACTTTCTAGGTTTTACTGTTCTTCAGTTTTTGAGATTCTGTGCTTTGAATGCTCTTCTTTGTTACTTTCTGCTGTAGAATCCACATTCCCTGTTCTCACTCCCAAACTGTCCACATCTGTCACTGTTTATGCTATGCCACAGTTTCCAGACTTTCTGTTCTCATTTTCAAATACCTCCTAAACTCAGTCAGTCACAAGTAGGTTGGCTCAGCTCATGGACTATCAATTTTCTGTTTAGATTTAATACAAATCTATTAAGCCCATATGCTTGGGTGTGTGCTGAGCGAGTTAGAGAGCATCCACTTGGGGTACTCTGCTGGCTGCCTGGAACAAGTGGTAGCACTGGGATGGAAAGAAACCAATTTGTTGGTGAGAAGAGCACATCACAGTCAGGGAAGAGGCTTTCCTTAATGGGCCAAACATGCTCTTTTCTTGCTACTCCCCTCTCAAGCAGTGTACTTTCCTGCATATAGCTAAGGACTGAAAGTAGCATTAGTCAATCCTGCTGGAACATCTTCTGTATCCATCTGTTTGCTCTGTAAATGGCTCCCTGAAGAGGGTTCACATGCTGCTTTTCCAAATGGTGCCTATGAAAGTCTATCAGTTATTCTACACCTAGTGGTGATCTACAACAGGTTTTTCTTGAGATGTTGTTAACTGTCAGCATAAATTGAACAAATATGCAAATTCAATTTACAGATTTAATACCACCATGGAGATGATGATTAAATTACTGTTATCACTTTGAAAACATACTGTCCCATGCAAATAGCTAACAAATTACCCAAGCTCTTCGCGCAGACCTTCGCCTAAATGTTATTACTTGGCGACTGTGGACACATTTGGTGACAGACACAATAATGCTCTGATCTCATCCCAAAAAAATTATATTCCAGATAAACACTTGCTTCACCAGAGGTATAGAAGCCCTGTCAAATACTGTTGGCCAACTGCAACTTTCAAGTGCTAAAACACACCTGTTTTTGAATTTCCCTCCACTCACCCAGGCACATTCCAAGCAGCCGGCACCCTGACATTACAGAGGTCAGGGTCTTGCATGGATGTGCTGAACCAGCTGCAAACTGATCAGCAAGATCACCTGAAGTTGTTCACAGCAATGGGGAGCGCTGGGCACTGCGTGGCACTGGAACCTGTGAGCATCTTTCGGGCCCCGTTTCCTTGTTTGCTCTCATTAATGCTGGTCTGGACAAGCAGGCCAAGGTCTGCATAAGGGAATTTCAGCCTGGCAGGAAGGATGAGCCTGGAGGTCAGTATTTTCCTCATTGTTGAGGAATACATTTAGTGCTCAGTGTGCAGCTGCAGGCTGAGCTCTGGGGAGAAGTCTGAGCCCAAGGTAAGAGACTGCAACTGCCAAAGGGCATAGGGACCTGTGGTGCCAGCCAGGTGCCTGGACACTCAGGGACATGGCAGGAGTCAAGGATTCTAGACTTCACTGTGCTTGGACTGTGAGGGTATAAGAGCCCTGGCCTTTCTTTGTTTGGGGCCCCTCCTTGAAGGCACCCAGCTCAAATTGTTATTTTGTTGTGGTATCATGATTAAACTGTTTCAAGGATTGAAACATCCCAGCCTTTGCTATGGGAAGCCCCTGTCGAGCCGGTAAGGAAACCTTGTCTGACTGTGGGGTATGTAGCTGCCAGGGCCAGCTCAGGTGGTACGAGTGTGACTGCTGGAGTGACTTCTGGATGGTTGGGCAGGGAAGTTTCCTTAATGCCTATCCTGGGACTGCGTGGTCCTGTTGGTCAAGCAGCACAGGGCTCCAATAAGCTGCTGTGCCATGACATGGTGTTTGCTGTGACCTTTGCCTGCGAGGCTGGTGAGCTGTGAGCAAGTTGTGGGGAACCCAGCTGGGTGTGTGGGCAACCCTGGATGTATGGACAGACTGCAGAATGGGACATGGGAAGGAAGTGCCATGGAAATGGACCTGGGGGTCCTGGTCAGTGGCAAGTTGGACATGAGTCAGCAGTGCCCTGGCAGCCAGGAGGGCCAACCCTGTCCTGGAGGCATCAGGCACAGCATCACCAGCTGGGCAAGGGAGGGGATTGTCCTGCTCTGCTCTGCCCTGGAGCAGCCTCACCTCCAGTGCTGGGGGCAGTTCTGGGTGCCATAGTGTAAGAAAGACATGGAACTATTGGAGAGTGTCCAAAGCAGGGCAATGAGGGTGGTGAAGGGCCTGGAGGGGAAGCCATACAAGGAGTGGCTGAGGTCACTTGGTGTGTTCAGCCTGGAGAAGAGGAGACTGGGGAGAGACCTCACTGCAGTTACAGCTTCTGTGTGAGGGGCACAGGAGGGGCAGGCACTGATCTCTTGTCTGTGGTGCCCAGTGAGAGGACCCAAGGGAATGGCCTGAAGCTGTGTCAGGGCAGGTTTAGGTTGGGTGTTAGAAAAAGGTTCTTCACCCAGAGGGAGGTTGGGCACTGAACAGGCTCCCCAGGGCAGTGGTCACAGCACCAGCCTGGCAGAGTTCAAGGAGCATTTGGACAATGCTCTCAGGCACAGGGTGTGACTCTTGGGGATCGTCCTGTGCAGGAGCTGGACTCGATGATCGTTGTGAGTCCCTTCCAACTCAGGATATTGTGTGATTCTATAACCCTGTCACAAGCTGAGCCCGTCGCGGCGGACGCTGGCGAGACCACAGGGGCCGAGGGGCCCGGCACCAGAGCTCTGCGCCGGGGAGGTCCCTGCCGGCCGGGGCGGGCGCTGTGCCCGCCGTGCCCCCTGTGCCCGGCTGTCCCCGCTTTCCCCGCCGTGCCCCTGTGCCCGGCTGTCCCCGCTGTGTGCCCGGCTGTCCCCGCTTTCCCCGCCGTGCCCCTGTGCCCGGCTGTCCCCGCTGTGTGCCCGGCTGTCCCCGCTCTCCCCGCCGTGCCCCTGTGCCCGGCTGTCCCCGCCGTGTGCCCGGCTGTCCCCGCTTTCCCCGCCGTGCCCCCTGTGCCCGGCTGTCCCCGCTTTCCCCGCCGTGCCCCTGTGCCCGGCTGTCCCCGCTGTGTGCCCGGCTGTCCCCGCTTTCCCCGCCGTGCCCCTGTGCCCGGCTGTCCCCGCTGTGTGCCCGGCTGTCCCCGCTCTCCCCGCCGTGCCCCTGTGCCCGGCTGTCCCCGCCGTGTGCCCGGCTGTCCCCGCTCTCCCCGCGGCCCCGCCGGGAGGAGCCGCAGCCGTCCCGCCCTGCATTGCCCGGGCCGCTGTTCACGACAGTGTCGCGGCGGGGCTGCCGTACGGGCGCTGCGCGGCTTCCGGCGGGCTGTGCCGATGGCGTCCGGGCTGGAGGGCGAGCGGAGCCGGGAGCAGCGGGAGCGGGAGGCGCTGCTGGCTCAGGTGGGGTGACCGGCCTGGCCCAGCCTTGCCCCGGGGCCGCTCAGCACCCCCTCGTTCCCCAGGCTGGGCGCTCGGTGCTGCGCGGGGTCGGTGCGCTCCTGAAGGCTGCCGTGGCCGCGGCAGCCCGAGGAGGGGATGCCGTAGGGAGAGCCCCTTCTGTGCCGAGGGCAGCTGGGTTGCGGCACCGGGAGTGGTCTGTTTTGCCACTTGTGGTATTGATCATCTTGGTGTTCCACTTGCTGTGTATTTCTGTGCTTACGCCTTTGGAATGAGTCGGAGTCGGTCGTCTTTACATTCTCCCTTCAGATTTTTTTATACATTGGTAAGGTGGCACCGTCCTCACTCCCCGGCCTTCTCTAGGCTAAACAGGCCCAGCTCTCAGCCTTTCCCTAACTGAGACATGAAAGGCATCTCCTCCTTTGTCTTGTGGTCTGCCTTTAGTAAAGAGTCTGTACCTCTCCATTGGAACACTCTGGTCATGGAGTGGTAATAACTTGGAGTTGGGTGCGTGTGTTAAGTAGTGGGAGCCTGATTACTTGTCTGGTGATATGTTACTGTAGTGCAAGACAAGAATTAGGAGGCTCCCACTCACAGGTGCTTTGGTAGAGTTGCTGTGGCTTGGAGACCCATGCTAATCCTGATGCATTTTGTTCAAAATTTGCCTATATGCTGATTTTGGTGTTTGTGGTGGTTCTTGCTGTGTAAAGTGAATGCTGAAGTCATAAATGGCGCATCACTTAGGTGACATGGCTTGTTTTGGAGTTTAAGGGGGGATAACAAGAAAAGTGTAAGAGGGAGACAGAGTATGGAAAGAATATGAGGTTGTGGTGATGGGCTTTTGACAGAAGGAAGGCCTGAGTAAGCAGCAACCAATCTTACTGGACAAAGACATTGTCAGAAAATAAGTGGTGGGAAAATGGCCTGAGTAGCCTGATGGTTACACAACAGTGGTGCCTTTTCGCAAGGCAAAGCAGAAGGAGAGAGGATTTCATGTAATGTATCATGTGGGCATCTCTCTTGTACAGTTTTTGAACTGTTTCTTGGCAAGAAAAGTTCTCTTCAGTGATCTCCCCCCTTTTGACAAGCATTTGAAAGGAAATATATTTAACTTAGTAACAGTGAATCACACTACCCCGCAGAAGTTTGTTGATGTTGTTAAGATGTCTGTTGCTTTACTTGAACCTCTGGGTGTATTAAGGAGTGCTCCTTTGCTCAGTTCAACCTCCTGGATGTTCAGAAAATACACTTAACAGCAAGCAAAACTTATGCAGGACACTATTACCCTACTTTACCTTTCCTTCTCAGCTGGTGCCACTTGTACAGCAAGCTGTCTGGGCCAGTGCCACTGGCTAAGAATGTTAGAACAGCTCTGATTGGAAATACCTTGAGAGATGACTTGGTCCAACCCCTTGTGGGAAAGGGAGCCCTGGTGAGATTATCTAATGCTCTGTTCTGTCATGTCTTGAAAACTCCAGTGACGGGGTTAAGGAGACTTTCCTGTCTGACCGTTCAGGAAGCACAGTCCCCCAGCTGATCCCACTCCCACTGCCCTAGGCTGTCACTGCTGGCACTGAAGCCCCTTTGCAGAGGGCAGCTCCTGTGAGCCAACGTGTGCTCTGCCTGACTCCCTACACACACTGCTCACACTCAGTCAGACAAGTTTCCCTTACCAAGCTTGACCCCAGGTGTTCCATAGCACAGTCACAGACATCTGGATCCTTAGAACAATTTAATTGTGCAGAACACAGAGCCAGCTTGAGCTGGGTGCCTCTGAGGAGGGACCCTGAACAACCGAAAGCCTGAGCTTCCATACTCTTGCAGTCTGAGTGTGCTGTAGTCTGGGGTCCTCGTGCTGAGTCCTTGGCTCCTGCAGTGTCTCTGAGTGTCTGCTCTCCTGGCTGGCCCCAAAGGTCTCTCTGCTGTGCAAAGGGGCAGCACCAGCTCACAGCCTTTTGCCTGGGGCTCCCATCACCTCCTGACACCCAGAGCCCAACCTGCAGCTCACACTGCAGCTGCACATTGAGCTATCTGCACCAAAGGTATTCCTCAACAGGAATACCTTGTCCTCTCCATGTGGCTCCTTCCTTGCAAAGAGAGAACTTCTGGCCTCTTTATAGAACACACTTTACTGGAATACTGTGATGAGTTTCCTCCCTTAGGTGTCTCTTCTGAAGGAGAAAAAGCCTGAGTCCTTCAGGCTTCCCTCACAGGGCAGGTTCTCTAACCCTGTGATCATCTTCATGTCTTTTCTTTGGACACTCTGGTTTATCTGTGTCTTTCGTGAGGGTGCCGCAGTATTTTGGAGATGGCTGACTTTGGACTTAAGCCTGTATGCACTTCAGCTTTCCTGAGCATTACTGGACATTTTTTAGTTGGGATACTAGCTTAGATTCTCAGTTCTGAAAATGTCAGAGCACTGAGAAATCGGATACAGGGAAACAGAATGGAGTATAATTTGTGAAATACTAGCTACTATGGTTCTTCAAGTCCATTTTTTGTGGAGTGTGGGAATAGATCTGGAGGCAATGCCATTGTTTTCTACAGAATTTAATCATTATAGATGCTTGGTCCCTATATGGCCAATGAGAAACTTCCCCAGTGTGACTTTGCAGCTTCTTACTGAAAGTCACAGTATAGAGTCTGTGTTATATTTCTGCAGTGTTATGTTTTCACTTCTAAGCAACCTTAAGCTAAGTCAGATTCTTTGATTTTCAAAGATTCTCTTGAGTGCATTGGGTAATACTGAAACATATATTAATGATCAAATGGTTTTCTTTGCCATTGCTTGTGGAATTGCTGTGTTCATCATCTTATGAATGTCCTTGTGCTATTTCTTCTCCTTTGCAGTAAGACCAAAAAGTTGAAGTGAGCAGAGGACATATTGAAGGTTGTGAGTTTCTCCCCCGCCCCCTTTTCTATACCAAAGTTTTAGAATGTGTTAGCAAAAATGTGTCATAAGCATTTTATCCTATACAAGTCCATGTGGGCCAAAGGAAGCTGTAGAGATTCCTTTATCACTAATTTGGCTGATAGAGAAATTTAGAAATGAAACTTTTTTTTAAAACTCATTGCTTGTTTCCACTTCCCATTTATGGACCCAATAACCAAATATTAAGCTATGTAAAAGGGCAACATTTTTAAGACTTCTGTAGCTACTCTGTTATTTCTGTGAAAAGTCAGTTTAACATTTTATTATGTGCAAGCATGAGGATGTCATAGTTGCCATGTCAGTACTCTTGGTGTCTGCTTTTCAGAAATGGACTTATTGCTGCCTGTGTGAGAACAGATTAATGTCCTAAGTTTATTGACTTTCTCTGCTTTACTTGAATTATGGTTGGACTGCCTGCTGCAGTGGAACAGCCAGGTGGTCAAGGGAGGGGATTGTCTCACTCTGCTCTGCCCTGGGGCAGCCTCACTTCAAATCCTGTGTGCAGTTTTGGGTGCCACCATATAAGAAAGACATTAAAATATTAGAGAGTGTCCAAAGGAGAGCCACAAATACAGTGAAGGGCTTAGAGGTTGCAGCCATATGAGGACTGGCTGAGGTCACTTGGCTGGTTCAGTGTAAGAGAAGAGGAGACTGAGGGGAGACCTCATCATGGTCTGCAGCTTCCTCAAGAGGGGAAGAGGAGTGGCAGGCACTGATCTCTGCGGTGACCAGTGTCAGGTTCTGAGGGAATGGCCTGAAGCTGTGTCAGGGGAAGTTTAGGTTGTGTATTGGGGAAAGGTTTTTCACTCAGAGGGTGGTTGGGCACTGAACCGGCTCCCCAGGGCAGTGGTCATAGCACCAGCCTGGCAGAGTTCAAGAAATGTTTGGACAACACTCTCCGACACATGGTGTGACTCTTGGGGTTGTCCTGTGGAGGGCCAGGAGTTGCACTTTGATGATCCATGTGTGTCTCTTCCAACTCATGATATTTAATGATTCTATGAATAAAACTGGGAGAAAACTATTGTAAGACTTTTTCTCAATGTATTTTGGTTGTTTTGCTTAAAAAGGCAGCAAGAGATTTGCAGGAACTTATCACAGCTGGCTAACATAGTCAAGACAGTTATTTGGTGATTGCAATCCTGAAAGCCTTTTACTTTGGGAAATACAGTTGGAAAACTGTGTAGTCTTTGCATCTGGTAATCTGAGAAGTTTTCAGAAATAATTGTACTTTAGCAGTTCTGTTTCTGGAAAGATGAGATGTTCAGCCAACTCACCTTAAGGAGTTTTCTGTTATGAAATATTGAACTTGCACTTCTTTTGAAGAAGCAAAATGCCACACACTTCATTGATGGAGATTTCTCTTTTAAATTTTGGATGTGTATTCTTTTATATGTGTAGTCTGTCTTCCAAACTGCACTGATAAAACCCAGTGGCTGATAGTGTTTATGATAATGATCAGTAATCAAATAATTAAGTGTTGACATGCAAATTGTTATTAAGCTTCAAAAATAGCATCTTGTGTTTCTTGACATTGCTCTTTTGGTTTACAAGTTTGCAGCAAGAAAATAATCTGGTAGGTGTTTTGGTAAGTGCAGTGAAGTGTATTTTTCCTAGACATGAACACTTCTTTTCTTGGTAAAAACTATCAAGACTTCAAATTTTGGAATATTCTTGCATCAGTGGTATCATATTGTATTTTTGTATTTTAAGGTTGCTCTTCTGTTACTTGGGTTTTTTCCATGGGCTTTGAGTGTTTCACTCCTGGGCCTCTGAGGGTGATGTGATTTGACCATTCCTAATGCAGAATATCCTGCCTTTTGATTTTTAAGGATTACTGACAGACTGGAAGTTGAGTATAGGTAAATAAGACCTCAGTCAAATAACGTGTATTATCGAAACAGTGAAAATAAATTGATACCATCCGACAAATTCATTTCACAAACAAGAAATTGCATGTTTACTTTTACTTATTTATATTTCTGAAAAAATTGATTTGAGATTTGCAAGCCATTATTTTTTGGAAACATCTTGTGCCATGCTTTTAACTTTGACTTCTCCCTTCAATTTTCGTTTACATTTCTTGTTTTATTTGCTTTGAAAATACAACTTAAACCAAACCAACAAACAGTGTATAACAGTGTCACTGTGAGCACAGTATTAGAGCTCTAAAGAAGCTGTGAAATCAGCAGGTTTTGCTGGTGAAGTATGATCAGGTATTTCCTTCTAAAAGCCTAACAGTTGGCTTTTTGCAGCAATCAGTATTTGCTGAGGTGATGGAGTGCTTAGCAGTATTTTACGTTGCAGTTTTCAGCGGAAAATTACAGAAATCTCTCCTTAGGCAGAAATTAGTAACAAAACATATCTCTGTAAGGGGTATTAGTTGCTTCTGTGCTATAACACTAAGCACCTCCTTTTTGTTCTTTCCCTTTTAAATCCTTCATGAAGTGTTACATCCCTAACTCTGTCTGTTGAAGGAAATAAGAAGAACTTTGTGGATGTAGCAATATTTGGAATATTGAGACTAGAAAAATAATCTAAGCATTCACAAAAATAAGTGTGTTTTTCAGACAGAAAATTGGTATAAAAGCATCAGAACTGCAAAGAAGAGTATGTTCAAGGTCCCTGGAGGGAACTTGATGTAATGAGGGCTCTCTGTCCCTAAGCTTTGGAGTGATGAAAACTGGGAGTGTGATACATGCCACAGCAACCTCTCTGATAGTTGATTATCAAAATAGTTAAAACAGTGGAGTGGTTTGTATGATAGCCTGGGAGATGATCCTAAAATTAGAAAGAAAAACTCATTGTAGATATACTGAACGCCTTATGTTGGTATCTGAAGGACTGGTTAGGTGTTAGAGTTTTTGAAATTTCCTATCAGAAAGCTGTTGCTGAAAGGAAGTTTTTTCCATGCTTCTTTTCCCCAAAGTGCACTTTCCCCCCTAGTTCCTTGTGCTTAAACTGGTAGCCTTGATGACCTTGCTAGAGTGGCAACCTGTAAGTTTGGTCTGCAGGAAGCCCACCCTGCTTTTGGTGCGATTTATTTTGTGTCAGGGTGGTCCTTGAAATGGCTTTCCCTGAGACTGGAGTACAGAAACAGTCCAGGGTGGGTAAGGTGGTGGGAACACCTGGGGGCAGAGAGGAGAGGTGTGGGAATGGAGTCCTGCCCTTCCCACAGATAGCCAGGACAGCAGCTTAGCTGGTGCTCTCTTGAATGTTTTTGTCCTACCGTATCGATCTGATGTTGTGCTGTAGATTTTCTTCTGTTTGCTTGTGGAGGAAAAGGGAATTTTTCTTATTTTGGGTGAAGAAGTTGACTACTGAATCATGGTGATTATCACTTGAAGAACTAGAGGCTGACCGCAATTATAGGTGGAAAATTGCAAGGCCTTTGTAGTGATATGGAAAACTTTCCCTGACCTTGGTGAGAGCTGGAATAGGAAATAGAATTGAGGTCAAGAAAGAGTGTTGGTCAGGGTTTCTGTGAGTAGGGAGGGAATTTTTAGCCCTAGGTGACATCCCTCCATCCCTTCTGGACATTCCTGAGGGACTGCTGTGTAAGCAGCTCCATTTATTGTGTGACCTGTAACTTGGCTGTTGGCAGTGTCTTTGGTCTTTCCTGCTTCCTCCCCGTGTGGCGTGATGTAATTTTTATAGCTTTTGGGTTGTGCAACTGCAGTGTATTGGAGGCTGCTTTGGAGCAAATTTTATTCTTCATTTAATAGATAGTGTTGTCAACTACTGGGCGGGCTGGCCTTAATGATCTGCTTGATGAAAACCAGAAAGCACTTTCCTTGAACTTGGTTTCCTCCCACATTCAGATGGATCTGTGAAATTCAAAACCCTTTCGCCTACTTGTGCTAAAGACTGCAAAATTTGGCTCTTTTCAACCATGGCAAAAAATGCTGACATAGTGCTGTAGAATAATTATGGTTTTTATAGCACCTTATCAACAGACCTTGCAGAGTGCCTTGCCTGCCTTAGACTTCACCTTGCTTTTGTTGCAAAGGAGACCATGAGCAATTTTATTCGGGTGCTGCAGAAATGTACAGTGTAGCATGATGCTTGCCCTTCTTGTCAGGTTGTTGCTGATAATGTGTTCATGTGTACTTGCACAGGCATTTGCATAATTAATATATTGCATATGAAATAGGGGTATTTCAGAAATTTATCATCCAGTATTTATGGAGAAAAAAATATTGCGGTGGTGACCTAAAAGGTACCTCATTTGTAAAGGGGAAAGTATAAATTATTGGATATTCCTGTGGTATGATAAGTATTAATGAACCTTAATGTGAATTGAATGCTTAGACTCCTGTGAGTTGCCTGATGTGAAACTATTAGAGTTTTTCCTCAAAGATAGAATGGTAGGTCTGACAGGGGAATTAATTAGTTTTTCTTCCTTTTTTTACATTTTATGACATGCTAGTAAGACCTGCAGCTTTTGAAAAGAAAAGTAGAATATAAAGGTAAGTTTTGAAGCTAATAAAATAGTGTAGGCAGATTTTCTGCTTCACTTCCACTGGAAGTAATTGTGTGTGTTTGAGGGGAAAGCATCCCAAACAATAAAAAATTAATACTCTTATTTGAGGGAGCTAGATTTTGGAGATAGAAAGAATTAGAGGGTATTGCTGCTAACTTTCTAGTCTTGTGTTAAAATGATAATTTAGGTGAAATTATAACTTCTTCCATATTTTTAGATACCTAGGCAGCTTTTTTTTTTTTTTTNNTTTTTTTTTTTTTTTTAATCTTTCATAGATACATTCTTAAGACTCTTCTATATTTTGTATCTTTGTGTAGGAGACACAAACTTTCACCTGATGCTTTTGATTCCGTCGGTTTTTAACAGCCTGGTGGTCAATCTGCCGCTACACGTTCATCTTGCCCAGTCCTTTTTCAATCAGTATTCAGGAGACAGCAGTCTATAGTCTGATGTTGATTTCTAGTCAGTCTGTGTTCTAAATGAGTATTTGTGTATTTCAGCCAAACTGATAATCCACGTCTTTCATCAGGATCATGTATCTCAATTACTTAAATACTTGCCTTCATTTTTTCTGTTTATTTTTAGATCTAATAAAAAGTATAAAACCTCCTTTTGTACTTTATTTATAACATTAACCTAATTTTATGCAATGTTTATTTGTAACTCTGGTAGCACGAAGAAAATAGTAATGTTATTTAAAATACATTTGTCATTATAAGAGATCATAAGAGGCTAAATCTTCCGTGACAGGCAGAGAGCATATACAATGAAGACATATTGACAAGCTGATCTTGAGTGGCTTTTTTTTGTGGCATTTATAGATTTATGTGCCTGAGAACTGCAGAAGGGGTGGAAGGGAGCTGATGACTCCAGCTGCAGTTCATTCTCAACCAAAAGTGAAATGGAATATACAGAAAAAAACCTGTCTTTTTTTTTCCAATCTACATCTTGGCAACTTGTTTTGTGTTTCCTTGTGGAGCAAACAGAGTACGGTTTGGTTTTTAATTTTTTTTTTTTCCATTTAGAACTGTATTCAGATTCCCTTTATATCCACTGTTTCATATCTGTCCAGTTATAAGCTTAACTTTGGAGTCTGTGGCTTGTAGACATTTTGTGAGTTGCATAGCTAAGGTTATTATCCTTCACTTGTCCGAAAATGTGGCATGTTTAGTTACTTTTAGTCAAATGAACATATTTTTAAGACAAAAGAGTCATCATTGTCTATATGGACTAGAAGAGAATATATAAATCAGTGATTTCTCCATGATTTTTTAAGGGCGTTGTCCCAGATGTCTTAGAGTGGCCAGGGTTACCTCTCTGGATCATGGAGGGGTAGCAGGAAACACACCTGCATTTTTTGGAGTCCTGGGTGGTTTTGGTGATGCTATGTTATGCTTAACAGCTATTTCACTCTCACTTAGTCCTGCTCATTCTTTTGTTGCTTTGTTTACTTATAAACTGGAAAATGTTTTGGTATTGGAATACATGTCTGAATGTGTTATCAACTCATTCTTTCTTTATGCCTGCCTTTTGAATTTTAAGAGGTAGCATTCACCTTTGTAGACTGTCAGCTTCTTTCTAGAGATGGAAGTCTCAGTCTTGGCCTCTTTATTGAACCTGATTAATACTATTTTTTTTTTTACAGTATTCCTTTGTTTAAAATCAAGAAGTCTGGGTAACAGCCTTGCTTTGCTTGCATTTAAGTTCATTGGAAAGTTTTTTCTTGGAGCTTCTGAGAAAGTAGACAATGAAGGTTTAAAAGGGTGTTTTGTTTGGGCACAGATGTGTAGTGGGGTTCTTTTTTTTGTCTTTTTTTTTTTTTTAATTCTTTGTGTTGTGCCACTTTCAATATGCTAATGTCAGTGTTCAAAAACACAACAGCAGTCCTATATTGTGAGGTAGCACTTTTAAAAAAACCTCTTTTAATCTTATTTTTTTAACATATATTTCTGTTCTGTGAAACCTTAGGGTCTATTGGTCATCTTCCTGCAAGCATTGTTTTCTGTCAGGAAAAAAGCTGCATATGTACTTCTTGGCTATATCAAAAAAGAGAAACTTTCCTGTGGTAGGGAAGTTTCTGTCTGGTGCAGTGCACAGGCTTGGATCTGGAGAGCTGATAGCTGACCAGGAGGAAAGATGTCAACTGCTGTCTGATCTCCTGAGAGATTTTTATTTGCTTGTTTTAAATAGGGGTCTTTTTAAAACTTGCATGTGTTCTCTTGGCTTATGTGTGACAACACTTTCTGGTGAAAGTTGGTGTTTAAGGATAAAAAATCCAAACTCTACCTTTTTGTTATGATTTTTAAAAAGAAACCTCTCAAATAAACAAAAAACCAAAAGCATGTTAAAATTTGCAAGACTTATCTCACACAAAATTTGTGTTGTAATAATATAAAATAACTTTCCTCCTGTTTAATCAGGGTATGGTGATATATGACATAGAATATATGGGATAAAGAATTTTCTAAAGACAAGTTATACTTCAGTAAACTTGCTTCTGAAAGTCATGTTTGTGCTGAACATAATAGAGTGAACTTGAGAGGCTGAAAAAATAATTATTTTAATGATGTGGCTTATAAAAAACCTTTTTAGGTATTGTAACTGTTTGCAGTGAGGGTTATTTTTTCAGAAGAAGTAGTAAAAGTATTTATAGTTTTATCTCCATAACCAGAAAGGGAGGAATATTCTGAAGCCTGAACTGCAGTTCTCAACGTTGTGTATGGTTGTGCCAATGTGGCTTGCAGAGGTGTGTCTGTAAGACACAGAAGAAATGCTACTGAGCTCCACCTGGTTATTTTTCTTCTCTGTTCATCTTAGGCTAAAATTAATTATGAAAAGAAGGAGAGTTGCAAGCTGCTAAAGGATCTGCGAGGTGAAGATACGTGGATGTCTGCTGATGTGAGTGACCGTGTGGAACAACTGCAAAAGGTGATAGAATTGTAAACATTTAATTCAGTTGTTACCTTTACAGCAAGTTTGTAAATGGACAGAAGACTTTTAGGACTTTAGGATGATCTTTAAAAACATCCCAATTTCTGATTCCTTTGTGCTTTGATATAAGCTTTTTATTAAGGTGATAATCTTTTAGTCACCACCTGTCATTCAATTCCAGTGTTAATTTCTACCAAATGCAGATGAGCAAGTGCTATCAGACAATAGTCCCAGGGGAAGAAATCTGAAGGATTCAAGGCTTCATAGCAGTCTCATTTCTGGTCATTCACAGGATAAACCTTAATGGAGCCTCTGAATAATCACATGCTTTTAGTGTGCAGGTATTGCAGCAAGGGAAGGATGTGTATTGATAATGTAGTGATATCTGAAGAAATAGGTTTGACCAAAATAAATGTAGTGTTGTAGATACTATCTCTATAGTTATAATGCCTTAGTTCCAGTGAAAAAGATATTGAGAGGGGGAAGAAAAATTGATTGTGGATGCAAGGTATGCTCTCCCTGCCCCAGCAACCCACCCCAGCCTACCCCTCCCCTCATAGAAGAGAGAGAGGGTAGTCAAAGGTAATTATGTGTGTTTTACCTTTTTTCAGTGTGGTTTGGTAGGTAGGTTTTAATGATTCTTTTTTGGTACATGGGTGATTTGGTTTACTGGATCTCATTTACAAACATTTACTTGTAGGAACATTCTGTGCAGAAGAAAAAGAAAAAGGATAAGCATTCCAAAAAAGCTAAGAAAGAAAAGAAGAAAAGTAAGAAACAAAAATCTGAGAAGAAGGATGACTTACTTGATAGTTCTTCAGTAAGTAAGAAATTTTAAAATAATTCATATTACAGTCTTAATACTTGAACCATTTTAGTCCCTGTGGATATGCATGGTTAATAAAATTAAGGCTTAGTCTCATCATTTTCTGTTGGGAAAAATTGTGGCAAAATTTGTCAGTTTTAATATACTGAGTATTTAATCAATTTAAAATAGGCTGTTTTGTGAGTGCTTGTGAATTATGTAATATTGAATTCACTTGTTGGGAACTATAAGGGATTTATAGTTTTTCAGCAGAGAGAAATTGAAAAATAAAATCCTCATTCTGGTATAGAGAGGAAAATTTCATAGGTACCCCGTAGTCTGTGGTATATGATGGAAAGATGTGTCTAAAATTGCAAATACTTGACTTTGATTTTAAGCACAAATTATTTCTGCCTTCTTCCACACATGTTCAGCCATGGACACTCCCAACAATGTGGGAGCTGTACATGGGTCTGAAGGACTTGTACATTTGAGTCTGTAAGGACATGCCTTCACATGGAAGGGCACTCTGGCAAAACAGTGCAGAGACTGCATTTGAAATCTGGGGGCTGACTCCTGGCCACATTGTGGGAAGCACCTTCCCAGCATTTTTGGTGCTAGTCAGGTGGCACTGTTACTTTTAATTTTCAGAGAGTTGCTTTTATGGGCTGAAGGAATGTGCATTATAATGAGACTTATTTTTCAGGGATTGGCATCAGAGATGAGCTATAATACCAGTGTGGGAAGTAACCAAAGGCACAAATGTCCCACATTCTCCCTGGGAGTCACCAAAACCCTTCAGATCACAACAGGGACTCCTAGGACACAACACAGTCCTGGCTGTAACTTCCATCCAAACTCTGTTACTCCTAAGACAGGTTCATGTAAATGGCAAAGAAACTGTTCAGTGCGGTCCTATTGGCTTCAAGTGAAAAATCTCAGTACACTGTTTGCAAGTGCAAGTGTAGGAAGCTGGATACAGAAATAGCAGGCAATAGCATGTGCCATGCTTTATATTGTGCTCTGTAACTGATCTAACTTCTGAAATGTAAAACTTACTTAATAATAAATTTAGATTTAAAATTTTGTTTTTGTTATGTCATGAACCCAATTGGTTTTGATTTTGTTTTTATTCTGACTGTTTTCATTTTAGCAGAGTTATGCAAATAAACTGCCAGTATGAGCTAGTGCTGCATACTGTGATGTGCTCATGAAGTGGAATGTTTTGATCAGGAAGGAACAATCTTCTATGGGAATATCAATATTCTGGTTTTATTACCAGTATTTTTAAATATTAAACAGTATTATATTGATAATGCTAATCAGCATTAATTTTGATTATCAATATAATTGTAAGTATTGCATGTTATCAAGTAGTATGTTAAGGTATTATTTTTATTCTTTATATGAAACTCTCTTTTTAGGATTCTTCAGTTGAATGGGTTGAGTCAAATGTGTTGCAGTCAGATGACACAGAAAAGGCTTGGAAGGTCAACAAGCAACCAGATGCTGCAAAAGAACCTTCCCTGGAGGTGAGCAGGCTCACAGCTACTCCAGAGATAAAAGTCTGTGAAACGTGCTTGTTTCTTGGGAGCTCTTTTGCAGGGTGTTGAGCAAAACCTAATTTACAGACAAATGTCTTTGTTTAGCTGGGTAAATGCAACTTTTCATTGATTGGAAGACTTCTATACCTAATAGTTCTTAGTGTTAAACAAGGCACTGTTCTTAATGTTGCCCAGCACCAATTCCTTCTATCTGGTTTTTAGGCTCTAACAGGTTAGCTTGATTTTCTTGAAGACATTATCTTAAAGGTCTTGATTAGACATGTTACTTTTTTCTTCATAATTTTGATGGCCGTTCTATGTTTGAATAAAGTTTTGCCTCTGTGGTGCTTAAACAGGTACAAGAAAGGGAGATGTAGAACTTTTCAGCAATATATCTATGGCATCAATGCTTCTTTTGATCTTCCTAGGTGAATTTTGTGCTCAGTGAGCAGTATTTATTCTGGAAAATGGAGTAATACTCCAATGAAGTGTGGTGATTTTAGAAACAAATGTAGTCATGTACCACAATATCCTTAGTCATGTGAAAATGATTTTTAATTTTGTGTCTAAATTTTATTCTCCTGAAAAATGTCCATTTTTCATTCTGAATTGGTGCATCTTGTTAGGAGAATTAAAAAGGGTCTCTGAATTCTATCTTGGAAAAGTATGAAGTATGAAGAAATATCTTGATAATTTATACTGTGAAACCATTTTTTTTCAAGTGTTGTTTTTGTATGATGTGTTTCCTAGGCTTGTGTGGTTTTGGATAAAGAATATGCTTTTGACAGACATTTCATGGTCATCCCTACATTACGTTTTTTGTCCTACATAATGAAGAGCTCTTGGAGCACATAAATCCATATCCTATTGGATTAAACTAAACTAGAAGTGTTCTCAAAGCGCACCTAAGGTGCTCCATGTGACCAGTCTTGGACTAGTCCAGAGTGCTTACTTAAAAAACAAAGGAAAGACAGAAACAAAAATAAAAATCTCCAAACCACAGATCTGAAGCCTAAATGGAAAACAGAGTAAGGATTTTTACAGTGGTGCCCAGAGACAGGACCAGAGGCAATGAGCAGGAATTACAGGACCTTCCTTCTGAACATCAGGAAACATTGTTTTATCACAAGGGTGTTGAGGCAGTGGCACAGGTTACCTGGAGAGTTTGTGGAATCTCCATCCCTGCATATATTTACAAGCCATCTGGACATGATCCTGGGCAACTGGCCCTAGGTGACCCTGCTTGAGTAGGGGTTTGGACCAGATGACTGTCAGAGGTCCTGTGCACATCCACATTTGTTGATGCACATTGCTTGCTGATGTGGACATAGATATTATTGAATCACTTGAAGATAGATAATTCTTCAGTTCCTTCTCTTTCTTAGAGGAGATCTGAGAAATGGAATGTTGTGTTTCACCTCTGAAATTCTTTGGCATGTTGCTTAACATAATTTTTAAATATCAGAGACAAAGTGACATATAGCATCTGTTCAGACTGACAACTCAGACTTGAACTCTGTTGAAGATAGGAATATTCTTCTGCAAGGACATGTTTCAAAATAGATGTAATCTTGTCATTTTGGTTGCTATACTGGAATTACAGAATTGCTCCAAATACTTGTCTTTATAGAGTAATTGCTTACAATGTGTATGTCACTGCTTGCTTTTGAGGCTTCTGGTTTTACCTCTATAAAGGTAGTAGATATATCTAGGCTTTTAATGTACTGCTTTTCTTTAGACTATTCTTCATTTTTAAAATCTCCTTGGTCTGGCTTAGGTTTTGTAAGTGGAGTTTTCTAGCTGTTATTGTGGGTACAGTTCACAGAATTTAGTTGTGTAACTGTTGAATTTGAGATGCACTTAGTGCATGGATATCTGAGCTTTGAAATATGCTCAGATGCTGATCGTAGATTTTGTATACAGTAAAAGAGTTGTAAGAGATCTTGAAATTAGAATTAGCAAAATGATATATTCAGTTTTTGTTTATGCTAATAATTAGCAGTCTGTACAATCTGCATGTTCACTAATGTCTTAAATACAATGGTAAATATGTATTTCATATTACAAGGAGACATGAAATTTGAGTATTAAAAAATTGGAAGATTAGGGTTCTTATAATCATGTTTGCTTTTCATTGAAGTATTTCATGTGTGTTTGTAGAATCTATATTGTTTATTGTCAGCAACACTGGTCAGTAGCTGCACTGGTTTGGTTTGTACATAAGCCATGTTTTTGAATTATGAACACTGTTCTTTGTATTTAATTTAAAGAGAGAAGAATGGATGAATTTAAACTTCATGTCGTTGAAAACAACGTCAGTAGCAGCTGTCAAAGGTGAAAGACACAAAGAAAAAGTTTTGGAACGACAGAAAGCTCAAGAACTTGAGCAGGTAGGAGGAATTAATATCTTAATTTTTATCTGCATTTTACTAGATTTTGTGTGATGAATAAACTAATAAATTGGTTCGAATGTGTAAGTCTTTATTGTTATTAAAACTAATGCCTGATGTGATAATGAATTTAATTAAATTGATGTTTGGATGGAAGACTGCATACTTCTGGCTTATCTTGTGGAGAAAAGCCTTTTAACTATCTTCTAGGTAAGTAGAAAGTTACTTTTGTTAGTACTGTTAGTAGCAGTGACAGACTGTTGGTCTGGTCTTCTCCATGGTATATGAAAGGAGCACCATTGTTTCGTGTGATAAAAGCTTACTTAGGTTACTGTGTATGGTAAGGCTTGTTTTTTTGAAAAGAAAGAACTCAGAGCAGTTGTTGTGCCTTTCATGTCTCAGTTGTTGGTGAACACATGGGTGACTCAGGGTCTGGCTGGGGAAGGGGTTGCTGTCATTGAATTAACTCTGTTTACATACAGTTGATGGCTCCTTAATTTTTTCATTCACTTGCTTAGATACAATGTAGCAGTGTGATCTGAAAAGATAATTACTGATCACTAGCTAATATTTCCTTGTCCTCATACCTCACAGTAGGCTATTTGTTGCTATTAGGTTTTTCAGTTGTGCTGTGTTGTGCCTGGGAGCCAGATTGACCTGGATCACTGTTTCTGTGTAGTATGCAGTGCCTTGGTTATTGTTTGACAAGGAATTAATATTAACATTTTTTTTTCTCCACATAATTTCTTTTCCTGAATGTTATTTCAGAGGTGTTGGAGGACCATTTAATGTGGACATCGTAAATCACCAGAATGTCAGCATGTATTATATGGTTAATGACAATTTATATGTATTCTCTAACTGTAGAAAAGTATGATTTCTATAGACTCTCCCACCCCACTACTTGCTGTCCATGCAGGTTTATACTCCTTTGTTATCTATACCAGACTGTCTGCTTTTTCTTTGGTTCCCAAAACAGTGTGTACAACAGGTGATTAAACCATTAAAGTGGTGATGATGAATTGACAGTGTAACATAGACTTCACACATAAGTCTTTAAAAATTTATCAGATATTTATTCTATAAAATACGAACCATATGCTATGCACATATTAAAATTATTTCTGGTTTAGGCCATGCTGTCTGAGAGAGAACTCAATCCCTACTGGAAAGATGGTGGTACAGGTTTGCCACCAGAGAAAGATGAAGAGCCTTCAGTTAAGAAAGGTAAACAGCAACTTTTAGTAATAATCTTAAGTTTCTGTCTCCAGTTTCTGGTCTCTGTGTTGCTAACAAATTACTCCTGATGTTGTTTTTAACAGAATTATGAATAATATATGTATTATTATTAATATATGTAATAAAGTAAAATTTGGATGAAAATTCCATAGTGAATATTGAGTTAGTGTCATAGTACATTGTTTTGCAGAATTTCTCTTCACTGGTTTTTAAACTTGACTGGTTTGACCTTCAATATCTTTACAGAAATTCTCCATTTTGAACTAATTAAAGAAAAGCATGATTTAACCAAGACAAGATAAATTGTTGTCAATTCATTTGGTTCCTTTCATTCCATTGCACAAATTATAGTTTTAAAGTATTCACCCACAGGAGGCTGAGTCACATCAAAATGAAGTACATTACAGATGCAGTTTGGGAAAAATATTATTTCTGTAGCCTTTTCACTTTTTTCCTTACCCTGGGGTTATCCTGCCCATTTCCAGCAAACACATTAATGAAAAGCTTTTTCATAATGTCATGAAACATTTATTATGTGATAAGAAGGGTCTTCGTATTCGGTCAACAGGGAAGAGTGGGGTCTGTGGCTTTTTGAAACCCTTTCCCTGTGGACAGTCTGTCCCAGAAACCATTAGCCTCATGCCCACTTTTGGGAGTCACAGAGATCAGTGATCTGTAAGAGGTGACAGGCATCAGTGGGTGTGTGTTCAGAATGTTAAGACCTCTGCTAGCTTCTCACATGGGAAACAGCAGTTTACTCAGTTTCTAAGAAAGGCAGTTCACTTGTTAGTGCATAAGGGGTATGCCCAAGGATGGACACAGAGCGTGGAAACAACAGGAAGGTTCTTTAATGTCATAAAGAAACTCTACAGCTTCTTATCTGCCACTCCTATCTTGGAAACTTCTTGTGTTCTATGATAAACTAGAAAAGCTTAAATTAAATCAGTGGATTGCTGAGGTATAACCAGCATCAACTTATGAAAATATGTAATTGTATTTGTGTATTAGGTCTGTTTTTCTTTTTCACTCCTTCAATTCTCTTAGTAAGTTCAGGTGAAGCTTTAATGTCACATACAGAGTAAGGTTAAACAGGAATAATTACTTGAGATGTGAAACTACAATCAATGTCTTCTACTTTAGTTACAGTGGTAGAAGATGCTGGATTAAGTTGGCTGCGAAAATCATACCAAAGGATGAAGGAGCAGGCTGAGAGAGAGAAACGAAATTTTGAGGAAATTGTAGCTGAGAGATACGGGGTAAGGATATTCAGTTACATTTTCTTCATACTGATAGATGCTTGGAAAAGGTTACTTTCATATAAAGGCACAAGTACTTAATGTGTATTGTAAGACACGTGAAAAGAAGCAGGGAAAACAACCTCTGAAGCTTCTCTCAACTGATGAAGGGTTTAAAGCTACCCAGCCTTTAATATATTTTTCTTGTTAAATGTTTTTAATATATGGGATCCTATAGCAAATTTAAAATACTTACACAGTACCCCATGGCTTTAAAAGTGGTATGACGCTTTTATTCTTTTCTTTAGTCAGTGGAGGCATTTCAGTCACGATTAGAAGAAGCTGAAAAAGCTGCATCCAAAAAGGAAAATTATCATAGAAGTGGAAGATGGAAGAAGACTGACTATTCAGAAAGTGAGAAAGAACAGCATATTGAAAAGGCGACCCGAGATGAAGATGATAGAAACAGAAACACATTTGGGAGCTATTCCAGGGAGAAGTATGGCAGGGGGTGGGCCCAGGAAGACGAGGGTTATAAAAGAGATGTGTCAAGAGCAGACCAGGAATGTGGACACAGTAGAATGGACTCAGTATTAAGGGGCTACAGCTCCAAAGCAGAAAAATACTCCAGTAAAAAACTAAATCAGGAAAAGAGTTCATCTCTAAGCAACATGAAACACAAATTTTTGAAACCCTCTGAAGATGATTTATCACCTTACAGTGCACCCAGAGACTCCAAGTCCCAGCACTCCTCTTCAAAACTGCCAGCTCATAGCTCTTTGAGCAGCCGTTTCCAGAAACCTGGTGAGGATACTGCACTGTGGACCAAAACACACACAGAAGATAGCAGTGAGAAATTAGTAACTGATCAAAAATCATCAGGTACTATGGAACAAATTGATGGCAAAAGTTGGAAAAGAACTCCAAGTGATGAAAAAGAGAAGTCGCGACAGGAGCATGCAAGCAATACCTCTGAGAAGAAACAGATTTTATCTGACAGTAAAACATCATCCTCTAGGTATTTTATGAACATCTTTACTTGGTTTTTATTTGCTGTATTTTTGATGGCAAAATATAACAGAAGCTCTGTCTCGTTTTTGCCAGTATAAGCACTGGTCGTACCAGATCTCTTTAGTTTGGAGGAGGAGTCTTAGCCTCCAGCTAAGGGCAGCTGGAAGAAATAAGTTAAGCAGAAGTAGTGAACATCCCCTACCTGACCTGTCTCCTCAGCACATTTGAGTGTTGCTGATGATAGGTTATTTTCTGCTTCTGATGTTAGTAAAATTGGCCTCTTAGGCAAAAAAACCCTTCAAAATATCTTAACAATAATTGAATTTATAAAATACAATCTTGAAATGTTAGAAAATGCTGACTAAAAACTGGACTAATTAATACAGCAGGGATAGGTTTGCCACTTGTGAGATGAGCTCATCAGCTAAAGTAGTAGCATATGAAAAATATTAGAAAGTATTGATTAGAAAGTGCATTCTCTGTGGGGAAGAGGAAGCATTGATAGGAGTGGGAAGGGAAACACAAACTTAATAGGCAGCAGGAATTTAATTTTCTGTGGTTTGCTTTTGTGAGAGACAATGGAGAGGTGATTATATGAGTAAGTTGTAGAGAACTGACCTTTTGCTCTGCTCAAGGCCTCCTGTTCTCCAGTATTAGCAGCTTGCTGGCTCTTCCAGTGATTGGTTATTACTATGAATCCTTTCTTTCAGATCTTTCCAATAATTTTTAGGCATATGCAGAAGTATTTTAGAGTCAGATTTTATTTATTTGCTTGGGAAAGCTGAAGAAGTAAATATTCTTGATTAGAGTATGTAAGAAGAATGATATGGTTTGGTTGAAAAAAGCATTTGATAAAATATGATCAAATATATCTCCTTTCTTACATGCTTATGTCAGTTATTTGCAGAAAAAACTTCTTATAGTGGTGTTATGAAGTATTTATTTTATTTATAATTGTTCCTTCATGTACTACTTATATACCTCAATGTGTATTTCCAAAGAAAAAGTGTACATTAATGAGTACTGCATGACTAACCAGAAACAGTCATCTTAGTCTATAGAGTTCTTTATAACTTGTATGTTGGGTATTTTTTCCAGGTTTTACTAGTTGTACTTTGATAGAAGCCAATGAAATTTAAATTTTAATTGATGGCAAAAATATAAATTATTTGCATGATGTTCACTTAATCTATTTCTTTTTTTTTAAAGCATGACCTTGAGTATAAGTTGTGGCAGGAGTAGTTCCAAATTCTGTCTTGACTAGTTTGTACACACTGTGGAAAGTCGCATTCATGAGTGTTTGTCATATATTGTTTTATTGTTTATTGTATTGTTTGCCTAGGTGCTGTTTTGCTGGAAAATGAGAAATATATTTTTACAGTTGTTTTAGTTACTCTGAAAAAATGATCTGGTGGCATTAAATCTGTGTTGCACGAGACATTATTAGACATTCAAATTTAGTGATCCTTTTTCTTCTCCTATGTATTGCCCCAATAGTTATTGCACAGAAGTGCCTGGAGTTAAATGCACTTTGTAAACTTCTGGTTAGAATAATCCATGGTGTGTCTCAAGTGAAGCCTATGAGAATTCCTCACTTCTTGAGTCTTGGAGTGTTCATGACTTGTTCAGGTACCAGGTCTGCACAATCCACAGTTGTTTTCCACCTGCCTTTATGGGATGGGAATGGGGAAGGGGATGGGGATGGGGCAGAAAGTGTGCAGCTGCTTGTTGCTTTGTGTGTGTGGTGTGTGGACCCCAGCAAGCAGCTAGGCATGTCCCAGCTGCTTACTCATTCTTGTTCCTGCAGAGGGAAACCAGAAGAGTAAAAGGGAGAAAAACTCATTATTGGATACAGGCAATTTAACGAGTGAAGGAAAGGGACAACAACATGAGATGCAAAGGCAGTCAGTCACTCACCAGCTCCCATGAGCAGACTGATGCCCAACCAATCTTTGAGAAGCAGCTACTTTGGAATGACTGCTCTCTCCAGGTTTGTTCCTCTGGCCAGTTTGGCTGTCCTGGCTGTGGCTCCTTCCAAAGCCTCTGCTCACTCCAGCCTGTTTGCTGGGGGTGCACAGCGAGAACCAAGAAAGCCTTGAGGCTGTGTAAGCACTGTTCAGCAGCAGCCAAAACACTGGTGTGTTATCAGGACAGTCTCCAGAGAAATCCAAAGCACAGCACCATAGGGGCTGCTGATCACAAATGAGTGGTTTAGGGTTGCTCAAAGAGTCACCATCTAAGGTATTAGCAAAAGTGGTTTTAATATAAATCTATCAAAGTCATAAAAATGAGACTTAACCAAGTTTGGTGATAAGGTTCACTCTATTATTTACTTCATGAATGAAACATGCAAAGGAAAACTGAGTTAAAATTGATTTAGAATGTTTTACGCAGAGTCTAAAGACACAAAAGGGTAAGGGGGACCCTTCCATTGAGTCACAAGGTTCTGAGTAAACCTTTTCTTTCTAAACTCCTGATGTAGCTTAGTTGTGGCTAGGTCCAGTCTTTGTCTCAGACTTGATCAACAGTTTGCATCTCAAGGATTACATCTGTAATTAATTAGGATCACCTGAAGAACTGCTGTCCAAGGTATCAGCAAGAGGTGATCTTAGTATGATGTTGTAGATGTGTCAGTTCACCATGGGTGAAATTTTTACATGGCCTCTGATATGGCAGCAGTCTGAACTTCATTTACAGTTTTAAGATGAATCATAAGGTTTTAGCAGTACTTAATTATTGACTAGTTTAACATTAGCATAGTGAGTCAGTAGGATTTACCACAATCACAACAGTGACAATTACAGATCTGAGACTGTAGCATTCATACTGTACTTGCTGTAAGGTGTCTTAATTCACATGTGCATGCAAATGGACAAAAAGATATATAGGGATAGATGTGTATAAATGTATACAAACATATGTATGTGAATATATAAAATATGCCTGTGAAGAATTCCTCTTGAGTTCAGTGAAATACTTCAAATGTATTGGAATTTATCAATGAGCAGGAGTTGAGTCTCAAGGAGTGGAGGGTCTCAGCCCAGGCCCCCTTTTCAGCTTTCTGTGATGGTGCTCTAATCTTTTCAGATTGGGGAATTGGTGAGTACTGAGAGGTGTCCCCCTCAGAGTGATGCTGGCACAGCTCAGTGTGGTCTAGGAGAGCTCAGGGGGCCTCACACAGCACTTCTGTTTGTGGGGTCACCACATGCTGGGCTTCAGCCATCGGTACATTTCCATCCTGGCCCCAGTCTGGCTCAGTCACTGGAATTTTGAAGGTTCCAGTGGGAATGGTACTGTTCCACTCAGGCTGTGGTTCAGGTGAGTAATGTTCCGAGGCTGCCTGGGGCTGACTGATTATTTCTGCATTTGCTCCCCACTGTGGCAGGTACCAGGAGTTCCAGGTGCAGGCAGTGTGCTCCCACCTTAGCCAGGCTAGAGTTTCTGCTGCTGTCAAAGGATATTTCACTGCCCAACACGTTGGCCTGCAAAGGCCAAAGCATAATGGGAATTACTGGGATTGCAGAGTGGCTGGGGAAGGGGAGTGCTAGGCACAGTGTGGAGGAAAATGTACCACCACATTGCTGTGGAAGAAATAAATTACATCCCATCCAGCCAGACCTAGCAGAATGTGTAATTATGGAGTAGATACCATTGCCTCAGTATTGTTTTCTTCAAAGAAGCGGCTAGTCTTTTTCAGTCTTTTTTTTTTTTTTGGTGAAATAATGGTGATTCTCTTTTTAATTGCAGGTACAAAAACTGTACCTTTTTTTTTAACTGCCACATTTACTAAGTTCAATGCTAATTGTAACTGGACAAAGCTGCAAATTTTGGGAAATGAGATTGTGTGCGGAAGTGGTCTGCTCATTGAAGTTCGAAGAATTCAATTGTTATGATAGAAAAGATAATTCTTTTCCTTGCAGAAGAGAACTAGACATAGAAACTGTTCAGCTGATACTTTCTTTTGCATGTGTTTTCTGTTCTGGTACTGTTAAACCCAATTGTGCATCTTTTTTGATATTTTAATCATATTTCTTAGCCAATGCAATTACTAAGCTGACTTATTAGTAAAGTGGGGATTACTTGGGCCTGCAGAAGCATATAGCCTCCTCTGCTTATTGACATAATTAATTTCCAGGTTCTTTTAAGGTGACTCTTAACTCCTGAGATTCTGTGTGTTTGAAATAGTGAATAACCTGTTTTTCTGTTTCCTTCAGTCAGATGTTTTTTTTTTTTTGGGTTTTTTTTTTTTTTTTTTTTCTTTTTTGTAGAATGTTGTAGAAAATTCTGGCTTTTGGAACATTTCAGGTTTGGATATGTATTATCTGTTGAGAGTAATTTATAAGCTGCTGCTTTGTTTTTCTCCTTAAAGTTTCAAGACCTGTAATACATGTACTCTTTCAGAAGTGTTGTCAGTCACAAAAAGGAAATCTTCTTTGAGGTGAAGGCTCAAATTAATAGGTGTTGCTGGTTCAGTTCCTCATCTCTCATGCTGAAAGTACAGCTTTTAAATTTTATCTTTTCTAAAGCACAGAGGAAGTTTCTTCAGCCTATAAATCAAAGTGTTTTGGACAGTTATGACACAGGTTAATTAAAAATGCTGATTGGATGTCCAAGGGATCTCCCCAGAGGAAAAGTCCATCAGCTAGTGTTTGCTGGAAGTCACACTTAATAATGTGACTGCTTCAGAGTTTAATTTGAGACAAGATAAAAAGGAAATCAAAACAGTGTCTCAAGTCTCAAAAAGTTCAGAAAATGGTTCAAACACTAACACCACTTAAAAAAAGCATATATGAGTTAATAAACACCTTTTGTTCCCTTTACTGAAATAGTCTGCCTTGCTTTGAAAGATACAGCTTAAGGAAAAGTGAGAACTTAATCTTTGAATGTTTTGTTTTGGGTGAAATTGAAGTAAATTCTGTTGAGTTTGGGGGGTTTGGATTGAGCATCTTTAAAATGAACAAAAGCAACTTCAGTAATTTTCTCAGGACTGGGGAGATCTTGTGGTTGAAGATGACACCATTTTCAAAGATTTCTCCTTCTTCAAATCCTGCAGAGTTTAACCATATCAATTAGTGAGTGAATTCTCTCTAACAGCAGGAACCAATATCATAACTGTACTCCTATGTCTCTTTTTTGTTAGATATTTTAGAGTTAGCTGGTTCTGGTCTTTCCTAGGGTTAGTGAGCAAGTGCCAAACTTATTTGATGCCTCTTTGCAGTATTTCTTGGAGTCCTTATTTAAGAAATATCATAAGAACTCACATGCTCAGTTTTTAATACTAAAATTAAAATACAGTAGTCTTTATTACCAACTGGGGCTTCTGTAGGGGGACTTCATGTTTTTGAAAATGGTACTAGTTAATTTTGCATGGAAACTACTGTATCAGCCATAACATATTCAGATGCAAGGATTGTACTGTGAGCAGATAAAAATGGGAAAATAAGTAATTTTCGAGAGGTGGAAGGCCATTTGGCAAACAGAATAACTCAGAAATGTGTGATTTTGCAGGAGAAGTAAAAGCATGGCCAAAGCCAGAAAGAAGAATTAAAGTGGGTTGAAATAACTTTCTGCTTTCCTGCTTATACCTGCTACTGACCCTTGACTGTTTTTTCATGCTGGGAAAATATTCATAGACAGTGCTTTTCATTTGAATTGATCTCAAAAGTAAAAGGAAACAAACCTCATAAAATTTTTATTCCTCTTTGGTTTCAGAGTCCTTGGCAACTTCCGACTGCATATATTTTTATAATATGTCATTTTCAATTATTTTACCAGTAGGAGCATATGTATAGATACGGTAGGCTTATTATACTTAATTACACAGGTGAATACAGCACTGTTTTTCTGTGGCTTCAGTGCAGCTGGTGTTTTACAGATCATCAAAGGATGAGCTGCCTCGAGTCCTTAGTGAAGAGGAGATGAACAGACTGGGAGCAAGGATTGTGAAAGCAGAACTCATGGGAGACACGGTAATGTCTGTGAAAAACAGTCATGATTTACTGCAATTTTTCTTTAAATCCCCCAGCAATTTAATTGTGTGGGGTTTTTTTCTTTTTTTTTTTTTTTAAGTGTATTATTCAAGCAAAGAAAGTTTTGCAAAATTTGGTGGGATTTGAAGATACTGCTTTTACAGTAACTTCTGCTTTAAATGCAGTGGTTCATAGACTAGAGCAGAGGATTCAGGACCCTGGGCTTTGTAGGATAAGCAGCATATCCAAAACCAGTTGTTCTCTGCCATTTTTGTAGTATTTATTGCCTTTTTATTTAAAAGGGAGCAGGTGAAAAACTACAAAGCTCCCTGTCTATGGTACAAGGTAAGCAGAGTCTGGAGCTTTACTTATTTCATGAGCTTTGTCACAAGTAGATGCTTGTGGTCCATAGCTCTGCTGTAGAAATGAGCTTATTGATTATGATATGGAAATTGTAAAACTGAAAAGAACAGCATATGCCACTGCAGCCAGCTGTGCATTGGGAACAGCTGTGGAATGCTTTGTGGTCCTGCCCTGATTGAGGCTGGGAGAAACAGTTGCATGTTTAATGTGCCGTGTTTCAGCCAGCTACCTGAAGGAGCAAGACTTTCACTCTTGTGGAACACTAAATTCTGGAAGTATATGTATTTTATTTATTACATTAAACATGGCTATAATTGCCTTTAGTAGTACTGTCTGGAAGTTTCTGTTATAACAAGGTCAGAGTCTGTTAGTTTTTAAGCTGTGTTTTTCAAGTGTTTGGCTCTGAATAGCTGCTCTTATAAGGAGCTGTTTTTGTATGTTTTAGAAGCAAATGCTATCACTGTGGGCCTTTGTATTTATTTTTAAAGATTAATTTTTACTGCAGCTGTTTAGTTTGCCTCTTGTGACATAATATTTGCACCAAAATCTTCATCTTTAAGAAAAAACAAGTAAATACTTATTTATAGTAATATATAAAACATATTCTGTCTCTAAGTGCTAAATTTATATTTCTCAAGAGCTATTGATTCTTTGATTTGTGGAAAGTTTAAGTTTGTTTTGTCATTATTGCTGGCCTAGGACATGGTGTTAATATGGTGTTGATACTTGTTAAAGCCCCTATCAGATAATTCAGATTTTGTTAGGAGAAAGTGTCCATTTTATAAATATTTTCTATTCAAACCCATTTTATGTTATGAATACTTTTCCCACAGACTTTAGACATAGATGTGTGTATGTAGCTTTAAAAATTTGAACAACAATCCCTTATCTAGAAATCCTGTCCATTTGAAATGTTATCACCCTCAAAGGTGAATTGAAAGTCACTTCAACAGGGTATTTCCTACTAAGATACAGTATTAATGATTTAAATAGGTGTGTCCATATGTTCATCTGTAGTTTTCCTAGTTAATACTAAAAAACATAGACTAGTGAGGAAAAATAAGTTTATGAATGTAATTATATGATAGGTTTGTGAAGGACTGGTGTAGTCACTTGAGATGTTATATTATTTAATACATTTTCCTGCAGGGGAAAATGATTGAAGCTATTTATACACTAGTTGCTAAAGTACTAGGAAGAGGAAGGTTTTCCAGAGACTGATGGAAAGCAGAAATTTGTAAACTCATTTTTTATCTGATAATGCTCAGCTTCAATAGTATTGCCTAAACAAATCTGGTCTTTTTCTTTTCAGCCTGATAGGAACTGAATACAAGTAATTTGATGAAAAATAGACAGGTTTTCTGTGGGGAGTGTATAATTAATTTAATATTCTGCAATTTTGTTTTGTTTTGACCCAAATAATGTAGCAGAAACCAGTATTACAATTTTACTATTATTTTTAAATATCCACTTTTCCATACATGCACTCTGAATGAGCCTAGTTTAAAAAAAAACTAAAACAAAACAACAGTTTAAGTAAGAAAATAGCTAATATAATATATATAATATATAATAGCCTCGTGGCATTTTAAATATTTTTTATGGTCTTTCTCTAATCCAATTGAAAATACAGCTTGTTTAAACAAGTTAATCCCCACACACCAGAACAGATGGTTATATAACAGCATTTTTGTGGCTGGAGCTCAAGGTTGGCCATGTGGGCCGAATGAATTCTGAATCTATTTTTTTTTTGCTGATTTGCTGCCTGGTGTTGATCAAGTGACTTAATTTTGGGGTGGCAAGTATGGGCACGATGGTTGGAGTGCAGTCAATGAAACTGGCAGAGGAGTCAGAGTATAAGTGGTTCTATTCCTTACAGGTTGATAGGCTGGCAATTCTTAGCAATCCAAGATATTTGAAATACTTGCATTTATTTAATAGGCAGATGGATAAGGGAGCAGGAGGATCAAAACCAATTGGTACAAGACTGTAAACAATTCTTATTTTCTACCTCTTGTACATTTTAATTCTCAAAATAAGGTCTTAAGGGCAAGAGTTGGACATGGAGTGTAGAGAGTTGTGAAACTCCATAGCAGAAATTTCTGAGAGAGATTTTCCTAGATTCATGGAGTGGATGTGTGTGTGTATAGGTGTGGATGTGTGTGTACAAAAAAAAAGGGATATGATGTGTTCAGGCTTCCTTATTTAGCTTCCTATACATAAAGCAGTATCTGTGCTTAGTTATGCAAAGCATTTATTAGTATTACTTAATAATGTTTAAGAATACTTCTTCTGGTCTTTTTATGGCAATACTTGTTCCTGTACTTCAGATGTCTCTATTTTGAACTTTTTTTCATGTTATATCCTATAGAGAGTTGTGTGAATTATATTGGCGTGTTTTCTTTAGTCTTTTGTGTCATGAGAGTTTAGAATATTTATCAAAACACAAAAAATTAAATGAAAATTATTTTGGTATAAAAGTCTCTTAGAAGTTTAAGATAGTGCTCCATTAGTTTAACTATCACTTTCTTTGAAGGATTTAGCTTCAGAGCTTCAAGCAGAACTTGACAATGCTCGCAAATTGAGAGAAGCTCAAGGACAGATTCCAGCAAAGGCTGGCAGAGAGGTAAGTGGAAAAATATTTCTCTTTTCTTTGCACTAAGACAATGGTATGATACAGGTAGCAGCTGATATAGAGAACATCAAATGTACTTAGGAAAATTAGAAAGTGTGAATTCAGGTGAGTAACTATCCAGATTGAATTGTACTTTTTGTTGGTAAACACAACTTTCCCCATTGTACTTTAGCAAATTCAATGAGATTTTTTTAACTCATAGTATTTTCTCAGCAAGCATATATATCTTCTATTAAAAATGAAACTCATATGTGCTGGCTGTTACATAATTTTGCTGTCTCTGAAGAAGCTGGCACTTCAAATGCTATTCGTTTTGGAGGGTGGTATTTAAGAAATGTAAGAAAGCTTGTTCCATACCACCACTGATATAAGGAAACAGGGTTAATATCTTAAGTTATGAGCTCTGTCCTGATGATGGAGGGGAAACTTTTAGGCAAAGACTAATTTTCTTGTTCAATTTGACACCAATTCCACAGTGAAAATTCAGCTGCTGGTGACTTGTGTTTGAAAAGCCACTTTTTTTTTTTTCCAAAAAGGCTTCATGTCAGACCTCATACACTGACTAGTATTTCTCCAATCTTTAAAATGTAAACTGAACTGGAAAGTGATGTGTGGCCTCTTGCTGGCTATCTTGTGGCAATAGTATTAAAGTTTCACACCTTGGATTCACAAGAATTTAAAACTAAAACAGCTCTGTGTCAGTAGACTCTGCTTCATTGCAGTACAATTCTTTGGTGTGTTTTTTGGTATATGTAAAAAACCATCTGAATAAATCAGATTGGAGTTGTGTAATTACACAGGAAAAATCCATTTAGATTTTAAAAATGGGAAGTAAAGAGTGTGTTGTGGGTGGACACTCCTTAAAAACTGAGTTTTGAATAACAATTTTGGTCAGTCTTGGTCTTAACCATATTCTGATTTTTATCTTCATTTTTAATTAAACCATTTTTACAGCCAACAGCATGTAGTCATTGCAAACGTGCCAAATCTAAATACTTATGAATATGCCTCTCCTGTGCCTCTTTCTTGGCTTCTTCTAGCCTATATTACGTGGTGTTTGAGTGTCAGCTGTCCAGCAGAGCTGACTAAGCCCTGTCTTTGTGATGCCAGGGTAGTCTTACTGATTTTTTACAGCACTGATATGGTTTTGAGCTACTGGGACACAATCAAGATGTGTTTGGCACTCCTGTGTATCAAGGTCCAGCCATGCAACACTGTGTGTCTCACTGGCCCAGATGTTCAGAAACCATCTCAAAACACAAGGGAGGCTGGTTTGTGAAGGTGTGTTTGACTCTATGTGACTCAGCCTTCCTGTGGCATAGACCCACCCAAGTGACAGCCTCAGCCACTTCAGCCAGGTGTATTGAAGGGAGGTACCTGAAGCAGTTTCCACAGAAATGGTTTTCCAAATGGATGTCCTATTGATCCCAAAGTTTGGTAGCTTTGCCTCCATTGCTGCTAACAAACATGAAGTATTTTGTTTCAAGCAGGTCTGTCTCTGCTTCTGCGGAGCAGCATGGCCAATGTCATGCTGGGAGGTCCTAAAATGTGTCTTTGCCTTATTTTAATTTCTTTTGGGAGAGCTGAGGGGATAAATCAGGAAGCAGTGAAGGCAATTTCAAATGCACTTCCCTAGGAAGTTTTTTTTCTTAATTAATTGGACATGGATCAATTTCCCAATTCTGTTCCTGGTGTGATTGAGTGAAGACTTACACTAGTATAAGGGGGTCTGTGACTGGCTGGGGTTTGTACAGAGGACAGGATCGATTCTTTTGATAGTGGTGCTAGTTTAGTCTGCCTTAAAGTGATCAAGAAAATCCAGGCTGAAGAGACTATAAAGTGCTAGCTTAAATCCTAGTTTAATTTTAAATAATTTTGTTTGTAAGTGAGAGTAGAGGCAAATATAGCTTTTACAGTATGACTTAGTGACTAGTTCTGTAGGTTTTTTTACTTAGATAAGAATTCTACCCCAAGCAATCCCAAAAAAGTGGTTTTGAAATACAGTTTTCAAATACTGATGTTTGACATTTAAAATCCTTGTGTTTCTCAGCTGATATATTTCACCAAGTCTCAGCTTGGCAGAAGCCCTCTGTTGTTCACTGCAGGCCTTAAGTATATAACCCTATCAATTTTAGTATGAATACAGTTAAATAATCTGTTCATGGAATGTGGAGTCTTAATGGGTATTGTACTTAAATACTTGAGTCACGAGTACAACTGCAATGAATGCATATGCAAAGATCCTTCTAAAAATACAAATTAAAATGTTGATTGTGCTTGTTTTATCTTTAAGTTTGAGCAGGATGCAAACTTCAGTGTGTGTGGAAATCAAAAAACTTTTGATTTCATTTGGGATAGAATGAAATGATGCTTATTTTCAGATTCTTGTTGTCTAATTTGTCATGGGCATTTTGAGAAAGCAAGGCTGCACTTTGAATCCTAGTGAAACTGTAAAGAGAAGGCTGCTGTACCATAGGGTTTCTCAGTTGGGGTAGGTGATGAAAATGATACCTATTGAATGTAGGGAGACAGCAGAAAATTGTGGAGACTTTCAGCATTTAGAAAACAGCTTCCATGTGTTCATAGTTTACCTATTAGATACAGTTTGTATTTCTGTTCTTTGTATTTCTATTCTGAAAGTGCTACACAACTCTAGATTTTATTACATTATTTATGAGGGTGCCACCTCTGCCACTGACAGTAACAGTCACAACTGATGTAATTTACACTTTTATTCAGTATTTTTATTTAACAAACTGTATGTGGAACATTTGCACTCCTTTGAGGCACATAATTTGCAGCGGCTTTTGCTAGTACAAAAATTGGAAGGTAAAAACTGAAATGAGGAAAAGGCAGAATATGGCATATATCCTTTGGAAGAGACTTACCATGAACATGTAGTCCACCACCATGGTGGTGGATGAATGAAGTGTAAGAGTATGTATCTTTTAAAACTGCTTTCAATCCCAAATGAAGTATGGCTTAGAAGAAAAGCTTCTTTACCCTAAGCCTGTTTCTGTATTCCATAGAACTTAATTAGTATGCAGGAAACAGAAAGTAGTCTCTGCTGAGCAAATGCTAGAGACAGGTTTCAATAATGATGAATTGCATTTGAAAGACAGAATCAATACAACATTGAATGAGAGCTGGAAGGTGGTACTTTAAGCAAAATAACATGGTAGGATATACTGTCACTGAGTATTTAAAAGAAGAGAGTTCTGAAAAATAGAAACAGCTACAGGCTTTTCTGTTATGCATTTGAGAATATGTAGAGAAAATACAAATTATTTCATCATAGAAAATTTTCATTTGAATAACTGAATTTTCTGTGGAAGTCCATCAGCCTTTGGTCTAGTATGAATGTTTTCCTGCTGAAGAGTATTCAGTGCTTCTGTGAAGCCTCTTGGGCACAGAAGACATCCATAGAGTAAGACTTGAATTTTGGCAGGCAGAGCATTTCACTTTACAGTAGATATATGGCTGACGTGATGCTGCTTTAAAGGAGAAAACCTTCTTTAGAGTACCTGTTGCATCTGTAAGAGTAACAGACTCCAGTCCACTGCTTGTGCATCTCAGAGAAGATTTATAGTGCAAGAAAAAGTTAATTTAGTGAGTTTTATGGCATAAGTAGGGCTCATATTTTAGTGAAAATCTTCATAATATTAAGAGTTCCATGTACTTTAAATGCTTCTGCTGTTTTTATTTAATTATTCTTCTTTAATATAAATAATAAGGATGATTAAGTTTCCAACACCTCTTATCTGAACACAAATTTTGATGTATTGAAGGTCTGATGTTTACTTCGGATTCCTGAGATGCATTAGACTCCAGACTGAGGGAGAATTCTGTGGAAACTAGCTCAGTATAAATACTATTTTTAAAATTCTTTTTGAAGAACTAACACAGTTTTTCAGGAAAGAAACTGAATAAAACAACTTGGCTTAAATCTCAAATCCTACTTATTTGAAGGGAGTCTACAGGGAAGCCAGAGAGGAACTCTTCGTTAGGAACTGCAGTGGTAGGACAAGGACTAATGGGTGCAAATTGGAAGAGATGAAATTTAGGTTAGATATTAGGAAGAATTTTCTTACTGTGAGAATGGTGAGACACTGGAACAGGTTGCTCAGGGAAGCTGTGGATGCCCCACTCCTGGCACTGTTCAAGGCCAGGTTGGATGAGGCTCTGAGCAGCTTGGTCTAATGGGAGGTGTCCCTGCCCATGGCAAGGGGGGTTGAGACTAGATGATCTTTAAGGTCCCTTCCAAACCCTTAACATTTATAATTCTATAAAATTGCATCCATTGCATCCCGTTGTGTACAGTGCTGCATTAGGAGAGACAGGACATGCTGGATCTTTATCCGGAGAAATGATTTGCAGCTCAGTTACTATCCTGAGACAAGTAAACCATTAGGAGTAAGTAGCTGAGAGGAATCAGATGTGGAACAAACCTGAAATAATATTCTATTGGTTCTAGTAATGATAATGGGGAGAACAAGAATGTAGGTTTATTTTTCATATGTTTTCAAGATTGATCTGTTCACAAATAGCTTAAAAATGACAGTTGTTCCTTGGAGAACGAGACAGTTATCTCAGTAAGGTGGTGTGTGTGTGTACATGTGTGTTTGTGTATATGTGTGTATACATGTAAAATTTAGATAGTGATTAGTACTTCAGAGCAGAAGGTGAAAGAAAGAAGGAAAATAATCAGTGCTTCTGATGTCTGGAGTTTTTTTTATTTAAAAGGAAACCAAACCAATGCTAAACAAACATATAAAAGCAAAAGCCAAATCACCCTGAAAATTAACATTGAAAATTGCAGGTATGCCAGAATGTTTAATTTTAGGTTTGGGAATTGAGGCTATAAACACAGATACTTTTCTGCAATGAAAATATAAAATAAATTCAAAATTTACCTGTAATATATTTTCATAATTTCCATTCTGACTTAACCAATGCGGAACCTAAATACAGCTGTAGTGATGCTTTTAGACTTACCATATATAAAAAATCCTTTGAAAATTATTTAAATTGCTTTGCAGAAAGGTATAGCTGAGACACTTGTATAAAAACTAGAAAGCTGGGGATTAATGGTCCTCACTAAATGCACAATAAATATCTCAGATTTTATTTGGAACTTCAGATGGTGGGGATACAGCAACAGATGGCTCATGGCCTGTTTACTCTCTGATGTTTTCAGCTCATCATAATTTCTGATTCCTGCTGTTCCATCAGACTTGAATCTTGTCTCCAAGATGGCTGTGCCATCCTTTCTCCAGAAAAAGTTTGTGTTTCCCCTACAGAGTTGACTAGCTCTAAACAGAACACGGAATAATGAAGGGGATACACTTTTGCAGAACAGCTTTCATATCATTTATTAAAAAATAATAGGTGTATGCAGTTACTGAGTAGTGTGTTTCCTGAACACTCTTGTTGATGTCAGTAAGAGAGGATGACACAATTATTTAAGACAAAAACATATTAAGAAAAAGTGGTTTATCTTCCTGAATGTAGGCCAATTTATAGGAAATTGGCTTTTGCAATTAAAACATATTGGAAAAATTGTAGCAGTAACTAAATGATGTAAAATATCTTATAATTTCAGTACCCATAAAAAGTATAAAAGGGCAGAATGGCTAAAATATCTTAAATTTCAAACTGAGAATACAAAAACTTTGAAATGTGCTTTGACACTGGAGACAAAAGCCATATTAAAAGTGCCATGCAGCACTTGTAACTGATGGTGCCCTTTTTTCTGGCTCTGTTTTTCTCCTAATACCATGTTAAATTTCTACTGCTATATTTACCCTTTCACTGTGTTAAATCAGTTGATAAGATGAAATAGAGATTTGTGGACTTAAGAACCAACATGCTGCAATACTTCTCTTTTTTTATGGTCTGAGTAGATATGTTTTGTGTCACATGTTCTTGGGGTAAAAACCAGCCATTACATTTCCTACAAGTTTTTGTACATCTCATGCCTGCAGTGGCTCACTGATGAGGTTAAGTGACTAACCATTTCAAAGTGTAGCTAACAATTGAGAGTATCAAACTGAATCTTTAGAGCTTTTCCTAAAGTTGTATTTTTAAAGCTATGTGGCTTTCTGATATCCAATATTATTTTAGTTTTCCCCATTATTAGGTGCATCCCTGGACAGACACCTTACAGGCTCCTGTAAGTTCTACATTACTAGTTCCAGTTTTACTTTCACAGTCTGGCAGTATGACTCTTACTGAATTTGACTTTAGATTTGTGTGTGTCCATTCTACTAAAGAGATGATATTCTGATCACCCTTTCTTAAAGATGCTCTAAGAAGATAAGTACTGACTGGAACTAGAAACTTCTACATGCAGGGCTGATTGGAGGCATTCATTGTAAAGAGGGGATTAATAAGGTCAGATTGCTTATTCTGAGTAATAAACAGTCTAGCCAAAAGAACCTTTTTGTAATATAAGAACAAAGAATTGCTGGATTTAAAGGGCAACTGACTTTATATCAGTAAGAACAAATGAAGTTTTTTACATATTGTATTATTAACCAGTGTCACTCACAGACTGGCATAAAGGATAAAGACCTAATTCTTTTTCAGGGTTTGGTGGTTTTGGGGTTTTTTTAGTCTCATGTTTTACATGCAAACCAAGCACTACCTGATAAAGATTGTCTTCTGTAGAATAGTTCACCTCTGTGTTGCAGCCTGCATTAGATTTTCTAGTGCTTCTCTTCACTGTTAAACACAAGGGCCTAATTATGGCAGACCAACTTTCTGATCTTGTAAAACCTTTTTAAAATCCCATTACTATGTTAGCACCTCTGAATGTGTAATAGTGACTCATTAATATATTTATGAAGCCTGTCTTGAAATACTAAATTTTTAACCTAGTTTTTAGAAATTTGCTTTTGTTTTCCTTCCTCATGCTGCTAATTCTCTTAGTCTTATCTTTTTTCTGCTGTAAGAAACCCAAATCAAAGATACAACATGAATACAATGGACTGCGGTTACAGACCTCTGACCATTTTAATTTCATCTTCCTGTGAGATCCAAACCTCAGTCTTGCTATAGAGAATGATTAACCTACTGATTTTTATAAGCATTACGTTGAATTATTAATGAACATTATTCTCAACAAATGTCATAGCCTGAAGGGGAGCTTCAGTGCTTTGAAACCTGTTTCATGGGGACTCCAGGTTGGGAATACAATGACTTCTGAATATAAGACATGGTGCCCTTAGGAGTAGCCAGCACTGAAGATGGCAGATGATCTTTCTAGATGGGATTTACTCATCCTTCTGGTAACTGGTGGTTGTGAGTGCAACCTGAGAATCTGAGAGAAGGGTAACTGGAATGGGAGAAGAAGCAGCAATGGAAGAGAATGGGAGACAATGGATGGAAGAAATAGCTGAGTCTAGCACTCTAAAAAGTTCTAGATAATCTTTTAGACACTTACTGATACAATAATGTAAGGACAGACTTTTCCACTAGAGGAATAAGACAATATTCAAAGCATTGCCTTTTGCCAAAGACTATAGGAGAAAGGAAACAGGTAGCATGCTTAATGCAGCATCTGATTTGACAAAGCTAGCAAGGCTTGTTCCTTGCTGAAGACAGTTCCTGAGCTTTGTTACTCCTTTATTACACTGTACTTGTACCACCTGAATGTAGCTCTCAGGAAACATATGCAGACAGCTTTCAATTCATGCAGCATCCAGCTTTTTGTTGGCTCAGTAATTAAAAAAAAATTGTTTTTTTCTAGCTCTAGTTGTTCCCTACCCCACAATACACTGACTATTAAAGTATATTTTATTCCCTTTAGCTATTACCATTGAAAAACAGTTCTAATTGAGTAGATTTTATCTCAGATGCTTGCCTTGATTACTCCATTTGTTCACCTGCTCCAATGTCTGTTCCTCAAATTAAGCTGTGCACCTGGTGTGGCATAGGATTTCCATTTCCTTCTGCTGGATTATGGAACAGGGATAATCTCTGGAGAGTTCAACAGTCTTTTTCGGAGCTTTATCTTATTTATTTATGTATGTATTTAATTTAAGGCTTTTATCTTTCAAAACCAGACTTGTCTGCTTGTTTTGTTCAGTTGAGTGTTAATTGCTGTAGAGCGGTTTGTACATTTGGTGAGAACAACTGTGTACTTTGCATATTTAATTGGCCTGAAGTAAAAAAATCATGTTCCTTAATTAATGGCAACAAAAAATTCCTCTCATTCTGGAAATACATACTTTTTTATTAATTTCAGACTGTAAATTATATTGTTTGTTTAGCAATCATCACAAGATTCAGAGATAGTGACTGAGCCTCTTCTCCAGTTTCAACTGTAACATTTATCAATAGATATCATATTTAAAGTACTGTAATACAAGTTTTATAACCTATGTTGTACTTAATAGAAGCATTATTTATCTGATCACAATTGAGTATTTATTACATCACAATGACCACATTGTGTTACCACATACCGAGTCCTATATTAATGGGAATGCAAGTGTAAAGAAAATATCTATAGAAAAAAAGAGAACATTAAATAATTCTTGCAGTTAGATTGGTATCCACGCTCCTTTGAAAAAGTCTATTACTTCTGTGAGTTGTGGATTTTTCCTGCAAACGCTCTTTCTCAGTATGGCATAATTGTTCAAGTGTAGAAGCATTTTGGTTCTTGTTACACTTGTGTGAACTTGTCCCTTACAGGTGTTAGATAAATTGCCCCAGAATTCCCAGAATCAATGGGCCTTTGGCACATTTTAAAGCCTTTTATTGTATTGGCCACTTCCCATTATTTTCGTACTGAGACCTATTTAAGGGATACAGAATGTGTTGAAAGATGTGGACATTATATACTGGATTTTTTGGAAGCTCTAGTGAAAATCATTGCTTCATGGCAACTTGCTTAAAAAGCTCATTTTACTGATATTTCAGTTTAAAGATGATTTCTAAAGTTTATTCTAGGAGTTTTTTTCTTTTTTCTTTCAAAAGTGTTGTTGAATAAAATTCAATTATTAATTTATTATTCAAATGTCACCTTCTGATAATGCTGTAGCCACTTGAGCATCTTTTTTACAAGAAAGCTTTTTGCTTCTCATGTGTTTAGGAATAGCTTTACTAATTATTGTTGGTAAGATCCTCCTAAAAATAATTTTTTTTGTGTTAATACAATTAACTTTCTGTTGTTATGCTGTGTTTTTAAGGCTGTTCTATTTAGATAGGGTTTACAGTTCTGAAGGATGTCTTTACCTCTAATAACATCTTTAATCTTCTGAATAATAATGTTTGGCTTGCATCCATTGGATTCATCTTGGTTCCTAGTATGCATTTGCTGTTAGTCTCTAACATGACTTCACATTAGTCTTCATACTGTCCATAATAATTTTATCCTTTTATCTGCTTCCGTTAATTTCTCTTTGAAGGACCACTTCTGTTTTTTGTACTTTGTATTCTAGAGCTAAAAATTACTCTAATTTTTTGGCTATTTTTTTTTCCTATGGAATATTAAATCTAAATACATTATAGTCAGTTTTACATGCCTTGTGTCAGAACTCATGGAACTTAGTGAGAAAAAACCTGAAACCATCATAAAGCATTTTTTTGGGAAAATAACAGGCTGCACATCAATGACATCTTTTCTGAAATGCCTGTATTAAGAATTTTAGTGAAGACAAATTTTGGGTAGATGTCTTTAAAAGGATCTAGATGCCTGTAAGTTGATACAAGAATCTGGCATTTACTGTTCTTTGTAGTTCTAGAAGTGCTGATTTGTAATGACTGTTGGTCTTAGTGATTTGTATTTTTTAAAAGTCATATATACAATGAGGTTAAAGTTTAGAGACAGGAAATGGGGAAGTTCATCCTTTTTCTTGTCTCAGTAAGAGAAAGGTGTGAGGAGGGAGAGGCCTGAAGTCAGCATCCTTTTGGAGACTCTGGAGGGGCAGCGGGTAAAAGGAGCTGAACGATTGGAAAGATGCTCCTGACTGAGGAGCACGTAAACAGGACGCTTTGGAAGTGGTTACTCAGTAGATTATTCACTGAAAACTGTAAAGGGTCTGGATTTGACTCCTCCTCTTGGGAGAACTTTGTATCCCTACTTGGCCACGTGGGTATGGTTTAGAAGAAGGTGGGTTTTTTTCCTCTACAAAGCTCTGTTTCATTTCAGATTAATTAGCAGTGCTTTGGGTTTTTGAGTTTTCACTGCAGTATCTGTGGTTATGTGTTCAACCTCCAAATTTGCAAAGTTACCCAAGTTTTATAGGAGCTATGGCATTTAAGAAGTTTCCTATGATACATTCGTATTGGTGTTAACTTCATCTTTGCTTTCTGTATCTGCTGTGAATAAGGTTTCATGGCATAGTGATGACCTGAAAGCATGGTCCCCCCAGCCTGGCTGTTTGTGTCTCAGCCAGGTGTGACCTTTTTATGATGTGGGATGAATGCACACAGCCTTTTTCTCCTGTTGGGATGAGTCATCTTTTCTCCCCCTCCCAACAAGGAGAAAAGCCCTTGTGTTGTGAAAAAGTAACAGGTGAGGCATCTATCTGGCTGATGCCAGAAATAAGTTATGTTTATTCTCTGAAAATATCTTTATTGTTATTGGAGCCAAAGTGGTGCTGGACATCTTGGTTTGCTTTGCAAAATGAGATTTGCTTTTGGTGTTACATAAGAGAGAGTTCTGGCTTACCTAGGCAGCTTTTTGGTCTATAACTTTTACCTTCACATGACTTTTCTTGGGAAAAAAGTAATTAAGTTTTTGAAGTAAACTTCAGTATCTACAGATTTTCCAGACTTTATTTGGGTTTCTGGGACAAGCTTTCCTTAGGCAAGGATGGCAGGTGGAAATCAGTTTGGTAGAAAATAGCTTCAAATTGAGATTAATGAAGTTGTTTATAAGATTTGACAAAGGCTGTCCTAATATCATATGATTAAGTGGTGACCCCATTATGTGCTCTAATTTAATCAACTGATTTAGCTAAATATCTGTGGAGTATAATCTGGAAGTTCAGGCTTTTAAATTATTTAATTATTCTTAATATTTTAGAAAGTTAAGTACTTACTTTTTGGTGAAGAATTTCTGCCTTTTTTCCTGCCCTCTGTGTGTGTATATTTATAATATATCTTTATTTAAGTTGGAGAACGCACCTATGAAGTTTCCATGAGGACAGGTTCTATAACTTTTTGGGGGACTGAGGTGAGGGTAGTCATTCTCCACACCCCCAATTGTCAAAAGAAGTGGTAATGTGCTGTAGCTTTTCAGATGGTTTTTAGGAATACAGCATTATGATGATGGTGGTGTGTATTAATTCAGTATTATCTATTTAAGTCTTCCAGAAGCACTGTGTGTCTTTTGGAGATAAAACTTTATGAGAAAAAAACAAGAATACAAGTCTGGTTCTTCTGGAAAGAAAAGCTCTGCATTTAACTAGCTGAATATATTTGTAATACTTTTTGAATGTGAAAAGAATACCTCGCTAAGTTGAAACTGTCTACTTTGAATTATAATGAACACACAAAATGTAAAGAAGTTGTTACTTAATCTTTAGGATTTAAAACATTTATTTGATGTGGATTAGGTATTTCTTTTGGCTTGTCTGTACCATCTGTTTTAAAATATGTCTTAAAACCTGACACAGGCTTCAAGCCGTCGAGAAGATGAACAAGTGGTCCTTGTCAGAACAGATGGAAGTGGAAGGGCATGGCCTGTGATGGGACCTGCGGAGCCACCAGAGCCAAAAGGAGGACGAAGAAAGCAGCAGATGGTAAGTTTTACAAATCTGAGTATTAAACTGCAATTCTTAAATTATTTCATAGTTTTACTTTTATGATGCCATAATTAATGAGTATCTTATCAGAATGTCAACAGGTAGTTAAAAAGTTCCCTTCAGAAGATGATTGTAATTAAATGTTAGAGTACATATTTATTAAGCATATATTAAGTTTATTTTCAGATTGCATTTCCCAAGGGATCACTTTAGGGCTTATTTAAATGCACATTCAGGGAAAAGTTAACACAGTCTCTTAGCCAAGTAGTTTATATTAAAGAAAGTTATGTAAATAATGAAGATTAGCTGAGCTGAGTATTTCTGAACTAAGGAAAATTTTACTGAGATACTCAGGTCTCAGGGGTAAATTTCACTTTTATTCTAATAAAAAATATGGCTACTGATGATAATAATAATTATGACTTAGTCTTTGTAACAAAATGCTTTGGGGGCAATGAGAAACCTAGAAGCTGGAGCAGTGTTTTATTCTTCGGATAATTGCTTCCAACTGTAAGTATATTAGCACTTTGATCTTTTTGAGGTAAGAGGAGGTATATGAGGTAAAATGAGGATACTACGTCATATTTCTAGCAAGTATGTTCTTGATTAGTAGAACAGATCAGTTTGCAACATTGCTATGAAGAAGTGAAAGGTGCAGGAGGGTGAGGAATTTGTTGTCATCGTCCTGTTTCTGTTTTGAAAAATGCTATCCTGCTTTACGTTAATGACGACTCCCTGTGCTCCTTCAGAATTCAGTTTAGTCCTGTCCTAAGGGGCATCTCTGTTCTCTTGTGCACTCTAAGATGGCAACATTTCCCTTCAGAGGTACCGTATTCACTCAAGTTTTCAGTACTGTCTGTGAATTTACAAAGGCTTTAGAGTTGTGAATAATGAAAATTGCTTCTTAAAATATTTCATTTTTATGAGCTTGTTAAGTGTTTCAGTGAAGTACTGTATATCTTTCCTGAGTTGTTGCTCTGATACCTTAAGGATATAAAGGATACAGTGACTTTCGAAAGAGGCTATATTTTTATTTAGGTGTACTGATGCAATTGAAAAAAGGGAAGGATGGTCTTCTCCTTAGATAAAATGCAGCTCTTAGCCCAGTTGTTTTTGATTTGCTTTGCTTGATTCATGATTCTTTAAACTTGTTGAAATTGTTAGGGTCTGAATTTTATAACTGATCTTTCTCATTAGGTTAATATTTATTTTTAACATGTTTGCTTCCAGGTCCCTACTCATGTGGATAAAGAGAGAGTAAGGTATTTTCAGGATGATGATAATATGAACCTGAAGGATTTGGTTAAAAATGAGAAGATGAGAACAGCAGAGGATCAAAACTCACTGTTCATGCATATGGCATCAAAGGTAAGTTGTTGTGTTTATGACTTTTTAATTAAGCATGTAATTATTAGAAATACCAGGATGGATGTGAGGCCTGAGTAAAGGGAAGGCCTGCATGAAGATAAGTATTGTTTATGGTTACATAATTATGCAGGACTGTCAAAAATCGGGGTCATTATAAATTGTAGAATTTTAAACTACAAATTTTCTAACATTGTGGAACATCTGAGCTGATTCTTAAGATCCACTTTAGAGAGTTGCTGGAGAGACGTAAGTATTCTAGTGATGTGAGTCACCTGTCCTATTTTAAATGCCGTCTGAAAGGCATTATGGGTAGAAAAGGAATTCAAATGTCTAGTTCAGACACAGGAGATTATGCTATTGAACTCTCAAATAAAAAAGAAGAGATCCCATTATAGGTATTAAGGCAATAAATTCAGATGAAAGACAGGGCTGATGAATACAAGTGTTGATAATCGTGAAGCTGAGTGAAGCTGTGACTGTAAATATACAAGAGGCTGTTGATGCTTGATGTGAGAGTCATTGTGAGTCTGCAAACATCATCTCAGGCTGGTGTGATTAAAAGAAGCAGAATTTTGGAGGTTATGAAAAGGGAGAATTTAGAAACATTTTAAAGTATGCAGTGAACGCATGGTGCACCCATGTATTGTATGCGACCCAAGCTGGTAAAGCATGCCCTGTGATCAGAGGCACAGAGCAGTGGCCATTTGAAGAAAACCTAAGTAAATCAAAGTTCTTCAGCTTGGGGGGCTGCGTGGATGGATAGGGGAAAGCAGCTGCTAGTCTAGAACAATTAGCATAAAAGTTGAATAGAATACAACTATTTCTGTTTCTCATATGGGAAGTGGCCACAGAACAAAGTTTAACATGAAGGAATGGTTTGAGATTTTTTTTCAGTGAAGAAAGAAATTGTAGAACGTGAAAAGCTGTGAAGGCCTTAATTGTGAGTGGGAGCAAAAAAAGATACAGCAACTTAGTGAAATACAGTTTCATTGTTAACTATTAAATAGGGAGATCGAGATAGGTTTTGGCTCAGGATTTCCACAGTAAATGCTGACAGCTGCATATGTGTAGCAGAAGAGTCAGTTCTATGAGCTTTCCCACATACATTTTAGCCATTGCTAGAGATTGATTTTGCAACATAAAATGATCACCCTGGGTGAAAGAGAAAGCAACTGGGTTTAGTATGTTTCATTCTAAAGCCTTTTTTCCTTTTTTCCCACTTGTTTAGTTCTTGTTTTCTTGTTTTGTTTTTGTTTATTTTTTAAAGGATAGAATTTATTAATAATCTTGCAAGAACGTATTGTATTTCCTAGCCTATGCAAATACTTTTATTTCAGTTTTGGAAGGCTCTGAATTCCTACTGACTTCAGTGAGCTTTGGATCAGATGCTATGCAATGTGTTTGTTTTTTTTACTAGGCAAAGATGTATTACATCATATTATTTTATTTGAACAAGCTTCTTGAATCAATACTTAGCCCTTGACTAACCTTTTAAGATGGAGCCACAGATGGACCCTTAAGTCTATTGGAGCATGTGCTCAAAGTAGATATTTTTGTCAAAGACATTACTGTTGCAATGTCCAAATTTTAATTCATGGTTCTGTAGTCCTTCAGTGCCATGCAGTGTCACATTTAGGTCTTGAATGTACTTTTATTTGGCTTTCATAGAAAGAAGTATCTCAGATGCTAATTCTTCTTCTCCATTAAGACCTAAAATGCTTTTGGTAGTTTCTGTACAGGTGATCCTCAGACCCTGTCACTACAAAATGTTATGGTTTTTCCCAGATGGTGATTGTTTCTTGATCTTAAATTAAGAAACTGGCTCCTAGGCCTTCCTGAGGTTTCCATGTCTGTAGAATGCATTCTTATCCACAGCACAGGATCAGTGTTATCACTGGAGTGTTGGTAGCAGTCTGAAAAATTTGGGCATGATCTCAGATATTCTAGATGATTATTTATGTACTTTATAAACCTATACTACATGGAGTATCTGCATTATGATCTGGGGCTCAGAAACGTAGTTTTCAAAATTCATCTCTTCTCAGTGGATTCAGCAAGTATTTTATTCCAGCAGGAAGTGTAGCAAACAAACCTCTTTTGCCAGTTTAAGTTTGATAACATAGTACATAGTACACAAATTTGACACATACAGATTCCTTTCTCTTTCTGCCTTTATTTAAGAAATGGAAAAAATTATCCACAAAAATTAATCTGTTGTATTGGGAAGAGTGGTGGGAGGAAATGCTGCAAGTCTACAAATGATGTCCTACCTAGGATGGGAGAAGGGAGATGCTGTCCCTTAAATTCTGTTCAATAATTTCGTTCATCTAATCACTGTGAATTGCTTGGGGCACTATTGTTTCCTTCATGGATTTTCCAGGGCTTTTATCACTTTCCCAGACTATGCCCAAAAGAAACTTCCAGCTGCTTGGCTGTTGAGGATGGAGGAAATAGACTCTGCTCTCACAAATAGGAACAGAATGAGAAAACAGCATGTTTTCTAGCTTTTACGCAGCTGAATGCTCTGCTCTAGATCAGTGTTACTTTCCTTATATTTAGTGCTTTAATGATATTTCAAATGAAATATAGGCTAGTTTTTATTGAAGATAATAACATAATTGCAGTTTTGTAGAGAGACATGGGGATGTTTTAGTAGAAGGGTATAATTCACGAAGGGATTTATTTTCTTAAATGGTACTTGGAAGAAATATCAGCATGTAGACCCAAAATCTCTCTTCATGAAACCTCTATCTAATCCCATTGGCAAGTGAAAGTCCATATGTTATCTCATGCCAGATTCTCACTCAGATTGGCAGATTAAACACCTGTAGTATTCAAGCTGTACTCGTCCTTGTTAAATCTTTTTCCCACCTGTCCTTTTCTCAAGAGCTAAATGAGATGCGATGGAGGGAGTTTGCCATCTTGCTATTTGTAACCTGTTGAGTCTTTGTTTCAAATTTAGATTCTGACTTTTTATTGGCCTCTTGTCCATTCTTATTTTTCTAGTCATGGTTCTAAGACAACCCTGCTGTACTTGAGGCTTTTACCTCCTGTTGCCCTTTGGCCTCTGTTTGGAGGAGGCTGATGTGGAAGTCACTCATCTCAGCAGTCTGGAATGCTGCCTTTCCTACAGCCATCCCATGCATGCTGTTATGTCAAATGTATGCATATTGTGAAAAACGCCCAAATCTTTAATTTACAGTGGTGAAAAAAGCTTTTTTAAAACCCAACACTAATCTTTTTGATATATGGAAAAACAGCAGGCCTAGAGTTTGATTTGGTCATGTTTCACCATTATGTCTCAAGGAAAAAAACACCCATTTAAATCATTATTTCTATTTTTTACTTTCTTCACCTTTGAAAGTGGTTTTGCTTCTCACTGTTGTAGAAGCATGACTTTAGGATACAAAATGTCAACAAAACATTTGAAAACTGTTTTTTCCCCGGCAGTTTTAGAGTACAAAATATGTATGAAGTCTTATGTTTTTGCTACTGATAGCTTTAAGTACCCTGTCTGTAGTTTCTTCAGCCCTTGACTGTTGTAAGTGGTTCAATTTTCCCAAATTCACACTGTTAAGATTTATGTAATCCTTTCACTTATGTCAATAGACGCTTGTGGGTGTTTAGAGACTAATTCCTAGAACATTACTTTAAGAAAAATCACCTTGTATTTGTATGTATTAATTCTGCTAAGGCTTTTTTTTTCCTTTTTATGTTTTACTTAAAGAAAGTGAGAACAATTAATTTCGGTTGTTCATCAGGACGTTTTAATTTTGGCCATAAACTAATTTTATTTTAAAATATGTGCAGTAGTTCCGAATGGGAATTTCAGCAGTGAAAAATAAAGTGCTTTATTAGTAATGCTGACCTTTCTTTATGGATTTTGCCAAGAGGTATGCTGGTATTATAGGTTTGCAAAAAGGAAATTTGCATGTTGGCTTTTCTTGCTTCTGTAAAAGTCTGTAAGAGGGAAAATTGCTTTCAGCCTTATCATTTTTACTTGCTGTGCAAATCTACCTGTTCACATTTTTGCATTTCCATCACAAAAACCAGAATAAGAGTCTAGAAAAACCTTAGAAGCTAAAGTGAAAAATGCAAAATGTTGTTGCTGCTGCTACGGTTATGTAATGAACCTTTTTCTTCTCTTTCTTCACATGCTGAAGCAATTTTAGCACAATATTTAATATACACGATAAAGCCAGCAAAGCTCTGGTGCCCTGTTGCTTTTTACATTTATTTAAAGATCCTGTGCATGGTTTGCTGTAAAAAACTAATGTGAAAACCCAAGAGAAATCATTTCCAACACCTTGTTCTGCTGCATTTCAATGCAATACACTAAACATCCTCCTGTGTATATTGTGTGGACACAAAGTTTAGGCTGTTCCTGCATGTGGAAACAAATCAACAGCAGTAACAGCTGGATGAGGGAAGAAAACCTGGAAACAGTAAGAACTGTGTAGAGGCAGCCCATACTAAATGACTGCATAAGCATTTAGCATTCTTCCAGAATTATGTTAAAATTACAAGATATGTTGCAAATGAAGACTTGAGCAGGACAGTTTTTCCTAGACATTAAAATTATGGCCAGGGATAACTGTAAAGTGAAATGCTAATCACACTTTTATTAGCAGAATTCTCTGGCTGAGGGTATTCTGTTTGGTTTACATTTCATGTCAGTGACTTGTATATAAAGTTTTATCTGTCCTAATAGTTAATTATAGCAAAATCTACAGTTTTCATTTCAAATAGCAGAAACAAAAAAAAAAGGAGATTTGTCCCTAGCCATTGAGCAGTCCTCTGTCATCTGTTTTTTGCTTGACTTCTGCTGCTCAAAGGTAATTTTGAACTACCTTGCTCACCGACGTGATGGGTAATCTTTTCCTGTCAATGACACAGGCCTTAAAAGCTCCCTGTGCACTGATACCTTAAAATCCTTTCATACTGTGTGTTTAACACATTCTTTAATTCAGAGCAGTGATAGGTTTTGAAAATGCCTATTTGGTAAATTATATGATGAATTAAACTTACAAATTCAAATATCTGTGTTCCTAGGGAGACTGGATTTGTAATAAGGTTTACATGATAAAATTCTGCCTTTGTTTGGCTTAAGCAAATACTATTTGAGATCAGAAAGACTTTTAGGAGGTGATTTTGTTGTTCAGAATAGGTGCTAAATGCTGAATAAATTTAAATGTGATGAGATGTATTCCTGTGTCACTCAGGTTTGTATTCTAAAAGAATAGGTTATTCTTCTTTGCAGCTTCCTAAAATATATTATGATACAACATTCCACAAATATTAGCTCTGTCATTTAAAGTTGAAGACGTAAGTGTTGCCATGACAATTTAAACCCAAACTGATACATTTTATACAATCTATAGACTTTTTTCCCTACAAATTTTTCAAGCAGATGCACTTTTATTAGCTTATATGGAAGTAACTCTGGCTATGATTGTGTTAGCAAGGAAACAGGAAAAGCAGAAGTTCAATAGTTGCATACAAAATAGAACAAGAAAATAAGCAGAAAAGAAACAGTACAAAAACAGCTGAAAATAACCCATACTGGAACCTTGCAGGTGTCTTTGTTCCTCTGCTAATTGTTTTTAATAGAATCTCCCATTTCATCCTCAAACTGAAGGAAATTTGAAGAGGGGGAAAAAGTGTACTTGAGGTATTATACAAGTATAATCTCTGATCATTAGGAGTTCTGTCTCTTAAGGTTTCCTTTCAGTATCACAATGATCCTAAATTTTTTAGTGGGGCTTTTTGTTCCAAAAGGCCACCCAAAAAGCAAGTAATGGCAGCAGAGGGAGCAATAAGAGACACAATGTGCAGCATGCTTGAGATGGAGTGTGTAAGAAGCCAGCAGTGTGTAAGACTCCAGGGGTTTTACTGTGGAATAAGAAAACCAGAATTGGTTTAAAATTAAGCTGTGAGATATGGTTCCAGTGGTCTGAACATAGGTTGGCAGAAAAATGAGGCTGACCCTGGAGTGGACCTTGCACAGATTTTCAAGAGTTACTTTAGGAAGTAGCCCCATGCCAAGGTGCCTGATGACTTCACCAACATAACATTATTTTGTAAACAGAATGTTATATAATGAAAATATTCATGTAATATATTCATGTTATTCATGGTAATTATCATGATAGGAGTTTAATCAGAAAATACAACACTGTAATTTTTCCCTCTCTCAAATCATTCTAATTTATGCATAGTCCGATTCTGATTTCTTTCTAAACTCCTGTGCTGAATGGTTAAAGATCTCACTCCTTTTCTTGGGTTTTAGCCACATTTGCACTGTATTTGAGCTGTCCAAATGAGAGCCCAGAGGGCTCCTGAGAGAAGTTTGGATGCCTTCCCTTACTGCTCTTTAAATGTTTGTGTATTATAGGCCTCTCTTGGTCAGGGCCAGCACAGTTGTGATTCTTCTCTGTCAGTTAAACCAAAACTGCATCCTGGTTGTGGAAAATCAGATGGATGTAGAAATGACATAGCTGCATGATTATGCCGTGAGATGTGGGAGGCTGTGTCATTTTGCCTGGTGCTAAGAGTCCTAAAGCTGCCTTTGTGTCCTCTGTTCAATCAGTGCTTATCAAAAGAGAAGGGAAAGCTGGAAAAAAGAGGTTGTATGTGAAGGAAGAATGTGGGAGATAAGCCCAGAATAAAGGAAAGTGAAGTAGGAAAAAGAAGACTGAGGACTGAAGAGGTGATCTGTCATATTATGAGCATGTCAGTTCAGCACAGCTCTGGGCTTTGGTCAGTATCTGGAAGAAACAAGGACTTCAGGTGCATTGCCTTTATAACCATCTGAATTTTCTTTATTAGCTTTAGGTAATTCAGTGATGTATTGTAGGACATCCCAACTTTAAACTGATGGATCAAAATGACTTCCTATTTTTTTCTGATCTCTGTAGCACCTGAGCAGCAAGGGCGATACCAAACAGTATCAATCATGGCGAGGGAACTAAATACACAAGTTCCACAATGCATTGGCTTTCATGTTTAGCAGGTGTGGTGCCACATCTGTGATGCAGAACAGCATCTTTCCAGCAACTCTAATACATCAGCATAGTTCCTTCTTTGGATGTGTACCAGCTCTGTCTTTTGCATGGAAGAATATATGTACGAAAGAAATCGGGTTTTAAATGATTACCTGCTTTCCTTCTGGCATTTTAGAGAATGATTTCTTCTTGTTCTTTCAATTCCCCTTTAACTTTCTTTGAGAGATTCAGTTATAGCCGAATAATGCAACTGGCAGAACTCACTGGACACTTTATTGTACAAAGAGAAGTGTAAATGTTTTAAAAGAGGGATGGAGCACCTCCCCTATGAATGAAGACAGGATGACAAAGTTGTGGTTGTTGATCCTGGAGAAGAGAAGGCTCCAGGGAGACCTTATAGTACCTAAAGGGGGATTAGAAAAAAGAGGGAGAGCAACTTTTCACACAGGCAGATACAACAAGGGGTAATGGCCCCAAACAGAAAGAGAGTAGATTTAGTTTAGTTATTTGGAAGAAATTCCTTACTTTGAGGGAAATCAGGTACTGGAACAGGTTGCTCAGAGAAGTTGTGGATGCACCGTGCCTGGAGTGTCCAAGACCAGGCTGGATGGGGCCCTCAGCAACTTGGCTCAATGGAGGGTGATCTTTAAAGTCTCTTTCAACCTAAACCATTCTGTCGTTCTATGATGTGTTGGTCATGACTGTACCAGAAGAAACAAAATCCAGATTTTAGGCAGCACCTACTTAATGAAAGTTTACTTGTTTGTATGTAAGAATTTTGCTGTGGGTCCCAGATATCATGTTGTGTACAGCAATTTATCCATGTTGAAGAGAGGCATCTTCCAGGCTGTTTAATAAGATGAATATTTATCACAAGGGAATCTGTAGAGTATTTTAAAAACTATTATTATTTAAAAGAAGTTGTGTGTAACAAACCAGGAATTTCCATGACTATTTCTAAAAGCAAGTAGAGCAAAGTAGTAATGATATTCTGTGCTACGTGTGATACTCCTGATGTAGCCAAAGTGTGGTGATTTCCACTCTTCCTTTCCTTTCTAGTGCTGCAGCTGTCATGTTTTGTGTGTATTTCCATTTTTGTGGCCGAATTTGTATTAAAAAAATCCCCAAACTTTATGTTTAATAATAACAAAATACTGCTCTTCTTGAATAGTGCTTTGGCTGCAGGTCTGCCTTTACTGTTTTAATGCTTACATGACAGAAGAACAGAGACTTGATTTTAGACACCCAAACCACTAAATATTTTTTCTAAATCTCTGGAATCTCCTTGTTCTGTTAAATGTATAATTACAGCATTACAGTAAGACAGAAAAAGAATGGAGTTGAACTCTTGAACTGTTGATTTTAGTCTACAGTGCCTTCCAGTAGGAAACGCACATAAGCAGTTAAGTGTATTATAGCTAAATAAAGGAATATTAAGGAGGCTTCTTCTCAGTTGTTTGGTTAGGAAAGTACTGAGCATATTTAAAATAATAATAATTCACATATTGATCTGTGTTAGAGAACTGCAGTATTTGGGAAAAGCGAGAGCTGTTATCTTTTTTGGGAAAAGCTACTTATGTACTGTATAAAAAAAAAATCCATCTTCCTTCTTTTTCTTTAATATCAGATTATCTGCACAAACTATGCCTGGAATATTTGGAAGAATTTCTTTAATTTGGAGACTGCGCTTCAGTTATGATAGCATGCCTTCCAAATGTCTTGAGTTAAGAGTAGTCCTTTGCTAGGGCTACCCTAATCAGTATCCTAAAATATAATAAGATTTGTTGTGGAATGCAACAGATGCACTGAGAAAGACTTAGAATTGAGGGCAGAGACTGTTTTCTTCCCAAAAGGGCTTAGTCCTATTCACTTGGTAAGAATAACTGTTGGCATATTTTCATGGAATGTGAATAGGAAGTGCAGAGTCACAGTCTAGGTATTTCACAAAAGATGATTTAATGGTAGTTGTAATAGGAGAGGAGGAGGAAGAGAAGGGAGAGGATAAAATATATGATATAAATGATACATAAAATTGTACATCTATTTAAAGATAGCTGAAGTTATATCAAGATAATTTTGAAATACCTAGCCCTTAATTTGAAATGGAATATAGTAATATACTCTTTTCACTGCTGTCACATATCTGTATTTTACTATCTGTGCTAAGACTGTGTATGACTGCTCTCAGGAGAGGCACCTGATGATTCCATCTGCAGCAGATGCCATATGAAAGGAAGAAACGCTATTACTTATGTACTTAATGCTTTTCTCAGTGAATGATACGACAAAGAGCTAAGTATTTTTTCTTGCTACTTTATAAAAATGTGCAATTTTTCTGTGTATCTTTTCAGCTCATGGAAAAAACTGACAGAGAGTACTACACTCTGGACGACATGTTTGTTTCCAAAGCAGCCAAGAGAGCACGCAGTGGGGAAGAAGAAGAAGTGCAAAGAAGAAAAGCAATCCGTGAGCACCAGCAACTTGCTGCACGCATGGAAAAGTGCCCCTACTGCTTTGATAGCAGTGAACTTTCCAAACATCTTATTATTGCAATTGGCACCAAGGTAAGAAAATGGCAATTCAACACATATGTAGAAATAAAGAAGAAATGATGTTGGAATGCTTAAAGTAATGAATAAAATGGCTTCTATGGAAGGATTTATTGTTCTGTATCTCACTTTGCTGACCCTTTCAGTTGATTCCACAAATTCGTCAAGGGTGAGGAAGAAAAAGATATAAATCTGTCATGAATTTTAAAGCTAATCTTTGATGTCAGGACTTCACATTTGTAGAAGACAGGAGCAGTAATGAAAGATCTCAGTGCAGAGATTAGACTGTTGGTGGATTTGTGGAATACTAATCACACTTCACTGGAGAAAATTTGAACTGGTGAAGAACTGTATCTTGATATCAAAGAAAATTAGGTGCAGAATTCAAGTTTTAAGCTTAAAATCCTTTTAAATAGACAACAGTTTGGTTTGGAAACCTTTCAGCTTCTATTAATGCTATTTAAAGTTGCATAAATATTTGGATTTATAATATTTGAAATACTTCAATATACTTCAATATTCCTTTTTTTTTCTCTACAGTTTTCATTTATTATTGTTGTTTTCATTTGATCTGAAACTATAGGTGAAGGAATTAGGTGCACAGATATGTATGAAGGTATATTGCATTCCTTTTTTTTAGAGATTATATATATATATATATATATAAAATTAATACAGATGCATATCTGTGTGTATATATGTGTGTATAATCTGTGTTTATATATCTAATAGATAGATAAATGTACAGAGTGTCCTGGTTTTGGCTGGGTTAGTTTTCTTCCCAATAGCTGATACAGTGCTGTGTTTTGGATTTAGGATGAGTGTAATGTTAATAAGACACTGATGTTTTCAACTGTTGCTAAGTAGTGCTCAGGGACTCTTCTGTTTCTCGTACTGCCCTGCCAGTGAGAAGGCTGGAGGGGCACGAGAAGTTGAGAGGGGACATGGCCAGGACAGCTGACCCTAACTGACCAAAGGGGTATTCCAGACCATATGATGTCATGCATTGTGCATCACTTGTTTTGTGTGCTGCTACTGTTATTGTTGTTGTTGTTGTTGTTGTCATTGTCATCATCATCATTTAATTTCCTATCCTTTTGAACCATCTCAACCCACAAATTTTACTTTTCTTTGGATTCTCTCCCCTATCCCACTGGGGACAGGGAACATGTAAACAGCTGTGTGATGTCCAGCTGCCTGCCAGGTTAAACCATGACATGGAATATGCTATATATATATATATATATTTTATTTAAAATTCATATAGATTGTATCTATATTAAAGAATACTGGTGATGCCTTTTCTTGGTCTTAAAATCAAGAGTCAAACACGGTTAGAAGGGAAAAAGGGATTTTACCTTGGTATTTATTTTAAGGATCCTTAGGTGCACCACGTCCAGGTCGAATGCACCTCAGTGCACACTGCAATGCACACTCCACCAAAGGTCTGGTATTACATTATAGGTCTTACTAATTAACATAGCTATCAAAAATTCCCCAATGAGAGGCTTGAGTGAGCCCCCTTCCCCAAGGAACCTTTACCTGGATGGTTCTATCTTAGTTCACAAAATGTGTTCTGGAGAGAACCTTGGGGTCTGGGGCACACTGATCCCTAGCTACGAAGCTTCTAAAATGTTCAGTCTCCCAGCTTAACAAACAAGTCCAAGAATGTAGGCAAAAGCACCAAGAATACAGAAATTATAAAAAGGTATAACAGGGGTATAAAAGAAAAGACAAAAATCATCATGGCATCACTGGAATGGACTAAACAGTGTGATTTCATAACAGCTATGATACCAGTTGGTTTATGAAGCTGATATTACTGCCTTGGTGGTGGAACTGCTCTCTGGATACTACTGGTTCGTTTGGGCTACTGGTGGATAAAGAGCCCTTTTAAAAAGCACTAAAGTTGCTAATACCTTGCTGTAATTAGTAGCTAATTGCTTCTGTTGGTTAGAATTTAGCAAATGATGAATTTCTTAGCCTCAGCAATGGGAAAGTTTTTAATGCTGGAAGACTGGGCACTTGAGTTTTTGTTTGCTTTTCCTAGGTGTACTTGTCTCTACCAAGCAGCCAGTCCCTTACTGAAGGTCATTGCCTGATAGCCCCTCTACAGCACCATGTTGCAGCCACTCTTTTGGATGAAGACATCTGGGAAGAAATCCAGGTCTGCTGAGAAACTCTCTCCTATTCTAAGAGTTTTGTAAAATAATTCTGTTGTGGGTAATAATATCCTTGTTGTGAGTATGTATTTTCATAATTTGCAATCTGGCAGCTCTATTCTGTTTCCACTAAGGGGCAGAACGTTCTCGCACTGTGGATGAAAATTAGTGGTCAAATATTAACAGGAAAGAGAGGAAGGGTAAATACTGAAGAAAATGTTCAATTTCCTGGAATGCTGCAGAACATGCATCCTTGGAGGTCTTTGAAACCATGTTAGAGGAATGTCTGTTGGAAATGAAGTAGGTACAGCTGATCCCTTCCAGAAAATAGAATAACCGGCTTCATAGGATTTTCTTGGGAGTGCCAAGGAAAAGAATTGTCAGAGCAGGCAGATCACTTAAAATGAAATACAAATATGTTGTTTACATATCTTCAGTTTTTTCATCTGTGTTTTGGGTGGATATCAATTAAGAGCGACTTATCTTACCCTTAAAATCAATGAGATCCCTGTTAGAATCCATTTTTCTACCTTTTTTTGAAAAGAATTATTAAAGTAAAGTGCAAAGCATGATGGATTGTGCTTTCCAACACTTATGTCTTAAGATATTTTGAAGATTTTAAGTTCTGTTTTCTTTGGAGATGGAAAATCAAGGGAGGCACGTAACAAGCTTCTGTCTAAGAGATTGACTGTGTTTGTCAATCCCCGTCCCTGCCATCAGGATTATTACAAGGGGAAAACAATTTGCAACCTCTTATATTGAAATATTGGAGACTATATAAGACTAGAGAAAGGTTTCATTGTTGTAGTTGCTGAGATTTAAAACCAGCATAATTTATAAGTTTGAAATAATTTAAATAATGTTGGTCTTCCCTCAAGTCTAGGGATGGATTCTCTGACTCTTCAAATTTGCTCCCCACATTGATTCTCATGGTTAAAGTTGTTTTTATACATACTGTGTTTCCTGGTAAATTTTGCTCCCCTTCAACCAGGAAGGAAAAGGAGCTCTCTTGTATATGACAGAAATGCCTAAAAAAGTTGGATATGAAGCAAATAAATGCAACAAGTGGGATCAGGAGGAACAAAAGAGGATGTGGAAAAGTGGTAAATATGTTTATCCTAGATCTTCTGTTTTTCCTAATCTCTTAAGTAAACAATTACAATTTTTCTAAATTGTATGAGAAGGAAAATAGGATAAGGAAAGATAAGCAAAAGCAGTCCCTGTATTCAACACTAGTCTTTTACTTGCTAGAAAAGGCAGCTAGTTGCTAAAGCCATTATCCCTTGATCCTGTGAATATATTCATAGACAGCTTAGATATTTCTTTGCAGCAAAGTGTTTTGGAATGTAATGGATACACGCATTTTTTCCCCAACTTCTATGTATTACACTAGAAGGAATCTGAAAAGCTTTAGCAAGAGTGTAAGCAGACAGTGACTAAATGAACTTTCTGATGCCAGAGACTTATTTTTTTTATTGTTGAAGGGAAATAAATTGTCACACTTTAAGTATTCACAAGGTGTTGTATGAAGTACATGTTTTAGCTAACTATTTTTGCTGGTTTTTTTTTTTTTAGGATATTTTGGAGTAAAGCCAAAAGGATTTCTTTATACTGTATGCCTTCAAGCACTTGAATTTAATATATTATGTCGTTTAGACTGATGTGCTCACTTGCCAAAGTCAATATGCATGGAATATTTTAAATGAAAGGATATAAATCTTTACACATTCTGTGTTGACTGAACTGTTGCATGTATTAAGGTTGTGTGCATCCAAGCATAAGCCAAGCCTTCTTATTTACCCTTATGGATGATTTTCTCCTTTCCAGTCCTAATTATTCTTGATGCTTTGGCCTGCTCAAAATTTGGAGGAAAAGTGCAATGCATTTAAAAACAAAAAAATGGTAGCTGGGGAAATGTAAGCTAACATCTGCTGATATTTTAGGCTTTTTGGTGGATCTGCATTTCAGTTGATATTGCAGGGTAGCAGCTGTAATAGTCTTTCTCAGCCTTTAGTATCTCACCACATTGCCTGCTTCAGTGTGTTTCAGAAGTAGAGGTCTGGTGGCTGGAGTGACAAGGAGAAGACAAAAAGCTGTTAATTCAGAGTAGCTTGTCAGTCTGTGCTGTGAAGTCCCATATCAGTTATGGAACACTGGGCAGTGTCTTCTGTCTGTAATTCATCAGTTGTTTTAGGGAATGATGGTTGCATTTTCCTGTCACAGCATGGAGTAGCTCATTAGTGAGGAAAAAGTCAGGGCACAAGGACCTGCTTTGAAGAGCTTAAATGCCTAGTTTAGATACATATTTGGACAAGTTTCTCAGACTTTTAGTTTGATTCATTCTGTGCAAGATGGCGAAAGGATGGAGAGCTCAGTTTCTAGTCCTATTGCATTGAAAACCTGGTAGTGATTTGTTTTCCTTCTATTTTATTTCAGTACTTGCTGATGTTGATGATGTGTATTTGTTTATGTTTGTTTGATTTATCAACTCTCCATTTACATTCAGATAAGGAATCTTAAACCTTTAGATGGGATTAGCCTTTCAGTGGTGCTGTTTGTACTTCTGAGCATTGTTAATTGGAAAAAAATATCAGTGCAAAAAGGACTACCTGTAAATTATGTGAATCGTAGGACTATGGTACCTTGGTCTGTGAGGCTCCTGCATTTTCAGTGGTTTCTTGGCTTACACTGTGGAAATGGTATAGAAGCATGTGTAATATAAAAATCTTAATTTTTAAAAAGCGTTTTTTCAATATCTTGAGAAACTTTCAGAAACATTCACTCTATCATAAAGTTAGATCTTTTGTGCACTTAAAAATGAGTTGGAATGACTCTCAGAAATCATCCCTTGTGCTTGTTGATTTAGATCAGCATCTGAACATTGTAAGATATAGAATGATGCTCTTGCATATTTTGGATGCAAACGCCAACTGTCAGGAGCCAGGGAACAGCAAGAGCCAGCAGCTCTGCAGGAAACCAAGTTGGGGTGCAAGGTGGTGGGCAGGGCAGGTGGGGGAGGTCATCTCACTGACATGGCACAGTCCCCTGGTACCAGGCCAGGAGAGTTCCCATGGTAGTAGACAGGGTCATCCATGGCCCAGTGATGGCCAGGCACGTTTGCAGTGATGACTTAGGTTTGAGGTGAAGTCAGAGCCAAAAACTGCCAGGTACCTGGCTGGGCACAGGCATCCCTGAAACAGCTCAGGCAAGGACCAGATGTGAGAGTCTGCTCTTAATTGCGTCTCCTGAGTGACAGGGGGCCAGCTCCACACCTCTCACCACTCTTCATTTCCCCAGCTCTTTCTGCTGGATCTGATTCTGTCCACAACTGCAGCACATCAGAGCTGCCCACCCGCACGGCAGCCAGAGCTCCAGCAGGTAGAAGAGGCTGCAGGGCCTCTTGGGGGTGTGCAGGACCCTGACACTGGAACTATCAGAATTGTTGACTGAAATACACTTTGAATAAGTGCTGCACCCAATCCCTCTGACACAGGGAGCTGGTAAATGTAGTTTGAGGCCACATGTATTGAGTATTACATTTGGTTCACTTCCATACAATAAAGATGGTGGCTTTATTTTTTGAGGCAATGTTAATATTTTACTCAAAGATCAAGTATGCCTAGTGGAAATACTTTCCTTTTTTGAATTTTTTTTTTGTTCAACTGTATAATTGGAAGGAGTAGTAAAAGGGTAATTGTAACTATAGTCAGCAAATTGTAACTGTAGTCAGGTCATTACCTTCTTAGAAACTACAAACTTGGGACCTACCGTTAAAGCCATTTCATTTTATGGAGCACTACAGCTAAGAAGTTCAACAAAGTTTCAATTTCAGCTCTAAAAAGATGTGGTATTTATTAAAGCTAAGTTTTTGGTGTTAAATTAATACAAAATTAATACAAATTATTTTTGTATTAATTAATACAAAATTAATTCAAATTAATAGTTTTCTAGACTTCCTATGTTTTTACCCTAGGAAATTTAGTAAAGGATTTTCCTAGTATGATTGCTACTGTTTTCCATTTTGTTGTTAGCTTATTACAAATATAATATGCTAGTGAAATAATACATTGTATCTGAAAGATTTGAAAAGTTAGTTTAAATAACACTTTTCTTTTCTTTAAACAGATGTTCCGAAATGCATTGGTGAAAATGTTTGAAGCTAAAGACTTGGACTGTGTGTTCCTAGAAACAAACATGAGTATGAAGAAGCGATATCATATGGTATATGAATGCATTCCTCTTCCAAAAGAAGTAGGAGATATGGCTCCAATCTACTTTAAGGTACATGAAAATGTTTTTTTCTGAAGTCATTTGAATGTATATATCATAATTCATCTATTTCTGGAAAACTTTTTTGATATTCAAGTGCTGTTTTTGAAAAGATGTATTCTTTGATCCTTCTTCTGGCTTCATTCTTTGCTAATAGTCCTTGATCTTAAAGTAAGCTCTGTGAGGTAATTCAGTTTTTCAAGTACTCAGTGGGAGAGCTGTTTTTCACTGAGCTTTTGTCCCAAGTCTGACTGCACTGACAAATTCTGGAAGAAGGTGAGAGAATTGTAGTGTTTCAAGGATTGCAATACTTCTCACTTAAGTCCTGTAGCATAAGCTTAAAACACAATGCTTGTGCCTTGGAAAGCATTAAATGAGAAAGTAATGTTAACTGTTTTAAGAAATTCCAATGTAGGTATTGTTTCATCCCCAGTTTATTTCAGTAAGCCCAAATTTTACATGTCTTAGGCCTCTGATAAGCGTTCTACAGCCTGATAGATACTTCTTCTATAGCTTTTCTGGTCTCTTTCCTCTGACCCTGTAAGAAAACGTTCATTGCAGCTTTTGCCTGGAACGGAGTCCTTTCAGCAACTGACTTCCAGCAACTGACTTGCCTTTTATAAGTCAATTATTTTATTTGATTTTTGAAATACTATGTATGTTTTCTGGAAATAACGTGATTGGGTTTTGATGAAGTGGAGCAGCAGTATGGTGAACAGCAATACAGTAATTTTTACTGCATTTGAGACTCTCCACCTGTTAGATCTGACTGCTGTGCTTCAGCTGCTGGTAAAACTTGTGTTTCCTTTGAATACTCTAGGAAAGAGAAAGAACAAGATGTAAAGCAATGTCATTTATTTCAGAAGTATCTACCATTAAAATGCACAGCAAATGAAATTTAGACTCAACTTTGGGTTTTTAAGGGCAGTCATCTTTCAAAGCTGGGTTCTTCTCTTAATGTTTAAAAGAGAAAGAAGGCTAGTAAAGTGAATGAACTCATAAGAGGTTTTGTGTGGGGTGAGAAAAAAGAGAATGTGACCTTTTATTTGAAACTTGTGTCAAGCAAAACTTAAAATAAAAAAAGAAACAGAGGAACTGAACTGGGTGGGCTTGAGGATACTATATGTCTTTTTTAAAATAGCTTGTGGAAATGAGATGGGTTACCAAAAATAAAGTTACTTTGTTAAGAAGTAATTGTTTCTTGCAGTACAATGTACTTCACTACAGTTAGTTCTTTATTTGCTGAAGGACTGTTTATAGTATGAAGGACTACTTTCACATTTAGATAAAATCATTTTGCAGAAAGCTATAATGGAGTCTGATGAAGAGTGGTCCATGAACAAGAAGTTAATTGATCTTTCTTCAAAAGATATTCGGAAATCTGTAAGTAATGAAGTGTTTTGAATCCTGAATTTGTCATCAAATTCTTCTAATGTTTTTTCATTATTAACTGTTTCAAAGAGAGAAGAAAGGGAACACAATTAGATTAGTGCATCAGAAGATGACATAGGTATGAGGAGAATTACCAGTCTGAGCTCCTAACTGACATTAGGGAAAAGATTCCCATTTATTTCAATAATTGGTGGACTAAGCTGCCAGCATTAGTTGAGAACAAAGCTGACAGTTTGAGGACATATAATGGCATAATTTTCTTGATTAACTTTAAGAATTAAGGTAGATCAAAGATTTGCAAATTACTTTCCTGCAACAAATATGATGTGTCTTTTTCATTAACCTAGAACAGCCATTTGTGTTGCTAAGTTTATGAAGTGAAAATGTAAATGCATTATGAATCTTTTCTTTATAAAACAAGGGAACAATACCCTCTCTGTCTCCTGGATACTGAGATGAAACATCTTAATATAAACAAATCTTAAAGGAATAATGCTGGATCTGTTAGGTTCAAAGATTGTTCTGTCTTTTTAATAATGACATGGAAGATGTGTGTTATATAGACTCTACCCCAAGTAGTTTACTACTGTGTAGTAATAATACTTAATTTCTGAAAGTGGCTTTTAGTAGACGTAGCACCTTTGCACTAAAATAAAAATCTTAGTTTATGAGAAAGAGATGAGTTTTAATAATGAGTCATGAAGCCTGATATGACAAAGGAGATGAAATGCAGAAAAGTAAGGTATTCAAATAATTTGCAACAAGGGTTTAGCGAAGACTTTAAAGTTAAGGTGGATATAAACACAAAACAAAATAGGCTTATTTAGAGTATCTTCTACTTGTTGCTTCAGAACAGGAAAGCCAACATCTGTCACAAATAAGTGACATACCATTTTCTTGTCATATTCTAAGGCATTAGGACATAGAATTTCTTCAAGAGTCTTACTAGCCATACATTTTTGTGACCATTATATATTTATTTGAAGGTAGGCCAGCTTTTAGATTAAGTCAGGAGTCAGGACAGTTCTTCAAATTAATACATTATCTGAACATAACTTGTTACACAGTTGTGCGATTTTAACATTATTGTGGGGTAAAAGAGATGTCTGTAGGCTTCAGGAAGATCACAGAGTGTGGCTTAGAGACTGAGCTGAGGTTTGGGAGCTTGGAGAATTCTACTGGTAGATGGTGGTGCCTGGAATGAAGGTCAGACATGGCTGAGACATCACCTAGCAGGTGGATTGTGTTCAGAAATTGTGAGACACAAGACAAAGCTGACCTTTTCTTTAAGTTGTCACCTGCCAACCCATTTTTCCTTATTTAATGATTTTTTTAGAGTTCATATAAAATGTTAAATATTTCTTGCTATGCTACATTGCTCCTCAGTATTAAATCTTAATTATTTTTAGAGTCGCTATTTCAAGCAATATATATGGAACACGCCTCCTGAAAGTTGTAAAGTTATTTGGACTGTAGCAGAGGAAATGCTTATGAATTGGAGGCTTTGTAAATCTTATTGGTACAGAAACATCCTCAACAATTAAAAGAGTGAAAAATAACTTGTTGCAGTGAAACAGCAGAAATTACTTGCAGTACTGTAGCAATAAATGGATCCACTTTTGTCAGACTGAGGGGTCTTTGTTGTGGCAGTATATCCAGCATCTCCCCTGCAGGCTGACAGAATTACTAAGTTGTCTGATTTGTCTAGTTAAGGATAATATCCTTCCATTCCTGTAGAGGGGATTTCTGGTAATCTATTCTCCATAGAGGTGTTTCCCCTTCCCTCTGAATATCAGTGTTTTCACTGGGTAAATATTTCCTATTACCAGTCAACATCTTACCTTTTAATAAATGTAATTTGCTAGTGGTTGTATTAAAATTTCTGCTAAGCCATGTAATTCAGAGGTGTGGAGTCAGGGAGGCATTGCTCAGTGTGCACACTGCTCTATGGTGTCCCCATTTCTTACCTGCTATTCCAGCTGTGGCCTCTGGAGGTTCTGCCACCCAGTCATCCTCTCTGCAATGTCTTCGTGTCCAGTTGCTGTATGTTGTTCTTTTCCCTTACCTGTTTGCTTTACTGTTTCTCTGTTGCAATTTTATCCTACAGGTAGTTGGTTGAGAGGTGGTTTAAAATAATGTTCAAAAAACATAATGTTCGAAAACCATGTTCAAATTCATTCTGTTGTAGGGAGGTTGACTGAAATGCCAACAGTTGGTTAAACATCTGAAAATACGGTTTTGCATGTGTAGGTTCCTAAAGGATTGCCATACTTTTCTGTGGACTTTGGCCTTCAAGGAGGATTTGCTCATGTGATTGAAGATCAAGACAATTTCCCTCATTACTTTGGAAAGGTATTGTTCTGTAAAAGATTATTTTACCAATTATACTCTGCCTTTGAAAATTTAAGTAATTAAAACAGATGCTGCCGGAACAATTACTTTGATGTACTCTATCTCAGTTTATTATCTGTCTTTCCTCGATGAGTCATTGTAATGGCTTGTTGAATAAAGGAGTTGTTGATTTTTTCACTAGCTGATACTGAGATTGTTATTCTATATTCGTGTTTCTTTTCATTTGATCAGAACTGTAGATATTTGACATTATAGGTATGTAATCTTAGAGATGGAAGATACTTGCATCTACTTGAGAATTTTCATGGCCATAGTATTGACAAGTAGGTGCACTGACACCTGGTTGTATAAATTAGTGTGCATACACATACAGACTCACAGGTAACTCCTACTGAAATCCTCGTGTGGCTAAATTGCTCCTCATGGTACGTATAGTGTACAGAGTATAGTATATACAGGGAGAGCTTAATCAATTCTTCCTTTTTTATTATGTCACAGCAAACATTTTTTGAAAGAGTCAGTGTTGCAAAAATATGAAGAGTGACTGGGGAGAAATATAACACTGGGAACAGCAAAGTGGGCAGCTTTCTTTCTCTGAACTTAACCTTAATCATGAATTCACTAATGCATTAACAGTCTTGAAATGTTAGGATATTTAACAGTGCATGGATGTGCTGTGCTTACAAGAATTTTGCTGAGGCAACCATCTAACAACTGCAGTTCTATGTTTAAATTGAGATATTTTTCAGAATTTCAAGTTTTAATTAGCACTTGAAGAAAATGGACAATCTCATAACATGAAAATACATATTTTTTTATTCTGCAATAGTGTTAAGTAGTATGGTAATTCTGCATTTATCATTATCTATCTTACTTTTACTTACAAAGGAAATTATTGGTGGCATGCTGGACTTGGAACCGCGGCTCTGGAGAAAAGGAATCAGACAGAACTTTGAGGAACAGCGGAAAAAGGTGTTGCAGTTTGCACAGTGGTGGAAACCTTATGACTTCACCAAAAAGAAAGAATGAGAACAACCTGGAGTCGAGGACTATATAAGCCATAAATTACACTAAAGGATACTTCAGATGTTAAGAATAACACAAATGTGTTATGTCTTGCTAATATATTTTAAAGTATAGGAAGTTGTTTAATTGATGATCTGTTTCAGACACTGGATCACATGTACCTGCAAGCCTGAAAAACCATATTTGTACAGTGAGTTTAGTTTTTCCTTTCCTTTTTCAGCTGAGCCAAAAGGATAATATCCATGTGGCCATTTGAGTTCTTAAAAATGTAACTTTTGCTTTTGGAATTTTTATAATCTTTGAGACAACTGATATTTTTTTATATTGTATTTAGCCAGTGCTTAATTATCATGGTGGACTTTTGTAGAAAATGGTGTATATTTTAAGATTGTTTTGGTTAATACAAATACATTGCTGCAAAAGGAAATAGTACAGAAAATAAGTTTTCTGATTTTGTGTCCTTGTCGTCTTTAAGTTGAGGTCATTGCAGTTACACAAACATTCACAAAGGATGTGATTGATGAACCTGCTGTTTCCCACCTGCACAAGAATGAATGCAATTTTTTGTACTTTCTTGCAACATGAAGCAGTGTTTTTCAGGCACAAAGGATAATGAGACAGTCCACAGCTGGTGGCAAATGACAGTGTTAATAGTAACAGTTACTTTTGATAGCAGTAGAAGAAGAATCTCAAGGGAAAATGCTCTCTGATGACCAGCAACGAAGAAAATCATTACAGGGATCTCCCCAGGTGATTCTTCTCCCCTGGGCATCCCCTATAGTGCCACAGGTGGTTTGCCATAATACTTTGCCCTAACAATTTTCATCAAGACCACCTAAAAATCCCTGCTTGTTTTTCCTGCTTGTGATGCCGTTGGAGCTGGTTGAAGCATGCTCTGACCAGAGGCAAGAGTTACATGTTAATTGATTGTTAAGCATGGATGTCACTAGGAAATGCCTGCATGCTATTTCAATGACCACTTTCCACCATTTGATTTGCTAGATTTTGTTTTTTCTTTTGTGTAAAAGATATGAAATGAGGGTAGGGAAGTGTGAGGTGGGGAAAGGATGATCAGTGTCCACAACTTCCTGTGGAAACCCTGACATAGCAGGTTTGGGCTTTGCAGGTGCAGAGTTGGGAGAACAAGGAGAACAGGAGACATGGACAGAAGGATATGGATAGAAACATTGCAGCAGCACAAGGGAAAGGGTGCAGACTTGTGCGCAGGCCAAGGTGGAAGGCCCTTGGTATAGGAGAGGTTAAGGCTTTGTGCAAGTGTCTCAACATGCTTCCTGTGTCTTTTCCTGCTGAACTATTGCTCTGTACAGCTCTGTTAACTATTGTGAACCACTCAGATTAAGAAATGGATCACTAAATATTACAGGGTTGAATAAGTGTTCATTTCTAGGTGGTCTTTTGCAGCTTTGCTGAAGAGCTGGTGCTTTCCCTACTGCCACATTTTGGCAAGTAAGTCTGGTAGAGATAGAAGTCTGCTGTGTTGTGAATTATTTTTTGTAGGATCTTTGTCAATTGGTGCCACTGCAAGAAAAATAACTTAAAAGTAAGCTTTGATAAAAATTGTAGTGATTTAATGTTTGATTTATACTGTGTTCACCAGTAAGCCATGGGTAAAATGGACAGTTCTACTGTTCTCCAGTAAGTTGTGATCTTCCTGAGGCTACTGGGAAGATTACTTACCAAATAGGATATGAAATAGTAGCTGCTAGTAGTTGCTTAGAATGTGGTAATGCTGAACCAAATTTAACTGAACTGCAGTCTTTGGTGGTATAAAGCATGACTAAAAATTGTTTGCTCTGAAAGCATATGTAGCCTCCAGTCTCATCTGCCCCCTGGGATGGTAGCTGGAAGCAGCAGAGGTGACTGTCTTTTAAGGCCATGGAAAAGTCCTTATCCATTGCTGTGCTGGAAATGCAATTCTTCTGACATCACTTCTCTCAGAATTTGTGTTCCTCAAGGGAAGTGTTTTCCAAAGGATATCCAGCCTGTATGCAGAAAAGTCCTCTACTCATGGTCTGTGCATATTTTATTTTTGTGGTTTTGGCAAAGCTACTGGTATTCTTTGGAAAGGACTCTGAAATACGGGATAAGGGTAACTTGAGCTGGTGATACAGGAAAATGTTTCTTACCCTGTTAGAAGTTTTCAGAATGGGAGGCTGTGTTTACCACATACACTGAGAATAGTTTGTTCTTGTAGTTGGTCACAGACCAGACATGCATATTGTCAGGTTAAGCTGTTCCTCTTCATTAGTATCTCTGAATATTTGTGAGGCCATGACAGTCAACACAGCTTGTTAGGGCACTTGTGGAAGGCATGGTGTGCTTAGACTTCAGTCCTTACTCTTAAAAATATTAAAATATTTTAAATAGACCTCTTTCATCTGGAAGAATACCCAATAACTAAGTTCTTTGGCACTAAGAGGTAGAAAATATAATTCAGGTGTCTTTAGGAAAAGCGGGGACTGGAAGTTTGATTTCTTACATTATAGATGTGCTTCTATGTACTCTTTTGTGTGACCAGGGAGGAAAAGGATCTTCCTTCTTCAAGTGAATCTACATGTATGATTTAACAGGTATTGGATTATATCCATGTCCTGCCCTGTGTTACAGGAAGATTGTGCAATATGTGCTGCTACTCTTCTGAAAGGAAAATATGTTAAAATTAACAGTTATTCGTATGGCAGTTCACCAATCTCTTGAAATCTCATGAAAGAAGAAAAATTTCAATGGTTCCCTTAAGAATTCTTTCTTTGGTTGAAATTTCTTCAGCATTTCCTGTTTTCTGCATTTGTAATTTTATCATTAAAGTATGTTTTTCTGTTTCTGACTGGGCTATGTATGAAAAGTCGTGGAAACATGGGCTGCTATGCTCTTGCTTTAAGTGTAGCTGTATTGTAAACAAGACATTTAATATCCTAGGTAAACTAGGACTGGATACTAGAGTACAAAACATCTTTACCTGCAAGCATCTTTCCCGTCCCTGGCTCCTGGCTGTTGCCTAAGCTGTGCACATAGAGGTACATCTCGCACATTAGTTACGTTCAAGAAACCAGTCTGAGCTCCTGATGTGTGGGTAGTTGTAAAAAGTTCATTCCTCAGTGCTCAAGCTGCACGTGCCTTTGTGCATGTGGTCTGAGGGCAGCAGGCAGCCTGAAATTGCTCTGATTAGCTGACTTTAAGTTCTGTATTAGAATTGAAAATGCATTAATTCATTATTTTAAAATTTCTAGCTTTTGTAAAGCAAGTACACTACAGCATACATGCAGTAAAAACAATTTTTGCAAAAACCCACAAGCATAATTACATTTTAGAATAAAGTTGAAGGTATTCTTCATGGACCACTGTCTTTGAGGTAGTATTTTAATTCAAGATTTTCTGGTTCATGACTTCTGGCCATTTGATGCACAACTATTGGTCACCTGCCAGTCAGGAATGAGAGATAGATACAATTTGCTTTCGAGACCAGACAGGATGACTTTTCCAAGTCTCTCCTAGCTCTTTCTGCTGGGATTTTAAGATCTTATTTGGATTTGATATTTTATGTGAAAATGTTTTGGAATAGCACTGTAAGACAAGATATGAGTAGCTAACATCTGATAAATATTTAATGGGGCATAAATATAGTTGCCACTGTACAGCTTCCCCTTAGCTATTGTCAAAGGTTATAGGCCTTCGTTTGGGATTTCCAAGTGATCTCTTATGTCTCTAGATGGTTTTTATAGCCAGTTTCAGGTGTGTGCTTTGCAGTTGTTTGAAAGCATTACAGCTCTTCCAGCTCTTCCAATATTCTCCCTTCTAGTGTGGAACAACTCTTGGAATGTTTGACCACAGCTCAGGAGACCTGAGAACTTGCCAGTGAGGTGGAAGACAACCACTAACAGTCATAATGGCTTTATGGATGATGGCATCTCCAACTGGATCTGGCTATGTAGGCTTTTAGTTTAGAGTTAACATGAGCAAATTGAATCAGAAATGGTGACATTGTGATCTTTCAGTCCCTCTCTCTTCTTTCCTGGCTGCTCTTGCAGGACTTGGATCTACATTATCTTTCAATTAGGTAACTTGTCTTAGCAATGCTTGCTAAGACTTAGCAAGTACTTGCTAAGACTGGCTGGTTCAGCCTCTTAGCCACTGAGACTGACCAGTCTGTACTACTGGGTCTTTGCCAGAATCACCCTTTCCCATGGCTGACAGTGAGGGTTTGCTAATGTTATGTAGTGGAAAAGGTGCAAAGCCTGGCATAGCTACTGTTGGTTACGTACCAGCACTTCATGTAACTGTGGGATATGTACTGGTTACATTTAGGGAACAAGTGCTGAGACTTCATGGCATTTCACTAAAGTTACACAAGGCTTTACACCATTAAACATGTCAGATAATGTCCCTTATCACGAGGAGAAGGTAGTTTTGAGTACACAAAAGGAATTACAACTGTACTTGTTCATTTACTTAATCTGCTAGTACTGAATTTATAAAATGGATTAAGTAAACCTTAAGCCTTTCCTCAGTGTTTTGTGGCATCCATGGAATCAGAGGAGGAAGACAGGAGATAATTTTATCTAGCTGGTTCAAAGAGAAGTTCAGGTACATTTGTGGTATTGGCATTCCTATGTCTGTTTTTCATCATGAACCATTTGGCTTCTTATCTTTAATCTGATTTGTCCATGATTCAAGTTCAGTATTTATTGTCTTGTCTGTTATGAATGTATGAAACATTATTTCTTTATTTGGAGGCTGCTTTTGCATATCTGAAGACTGCAGTTAGGCTGTCTCCTAATTCCCATCTTCAGCTTAAACTGTGCATTTTCTTTCAATGTTTTCCTGTAGGTTGTTTTTTTCTATTCTTTTTGTCATTCTTTTGTGCTCTAGAGTCTCTCTGGTTCATTAAGATGGGATGTGATGGAAGTCTCGAGAGTGGATATGATATCTCAGAGAAGTGTTATCATTGTGTCTGATATGAGAGGGTTGATGCCATTCTTGGTGGAATATCCTCATAATATCTGTGAAAGTTGGGATAGAAGTGAACTCTAGGATGATATTCTGTTTTTCCATAGGAAAAAAATGGGCTGAAAATGAGACATTTCTGTGATACCATTCCCATTCAGGTCATCTGCTTGGCTGTGCCCTTTCCCAACCTCTTCCCAATGCTGAGGAGGCAGAGGGAGAAACAGGAGAGGCCTTGATGTTGTGAAAACACTGCTCAGCAATATGTGCAACTTTTAGTGTCTTATCAGGATTGCTTTGGTCACAGATCTAATTCACAGCACCATGCAAACTTTGCCCTTTGCTACTGGCAAATAGTGACAGGGCCACCACCCAGCAGGAAGGAGTTCTGAGATGTTTGGTTGTTATTATGTGCCATGAGTTCTTGCAGTGATTTACAGTCAGGCTAGTTGAATTTAAAAGTATATACGACTGGCCATTCCTGAAAACTCTGAGGAAAATTTTATCTGTAATGAAAATAGGTTCAGGGTTTTAAAAGCCCTGAACAACTTGATAGGCTTTAGAAGGCAGAGTGGACAGAGAAATTTGGCTATTATCTCTTACAAACAGCACATGGCTTCTCAAGAGGTTCCTGTTCACCAGCTCCCCACTTTTATTGAAGTGGGAATTTTCTGTGGAAAGCTTTTTGATTATTTTGTCTTTAGAGCAAGAATACTTTGGCCAGTATTTGAAGAGAAACAGATGATATGGAATTCATCTCACATCTGTGTGAGTAGTTCATGTCTCTGTATATAGCTGTCTGCAAGTCTGTGGATAAATAGCATTTTATATTTCCTGTCAAATACAAAGCCTTTTAAAAACTTTGTTTTAAACTGAAAAAAAAAAAAAAAAAAAAAAAAAAAATAGCTTTCTCCAAGGAAATCTTAATCCTCAGGACCTTGATCTTCACAGCTTCTTGCAAACATGAACTTTGTGTGTCTGAAGGTTTTGACAAACACAGCTCCCTCTGACAGCGGCTGTCTCTTTGGACCAACTGAATTTGTCCCCAGGCATTTGCACATCCCCTGCCCCAACCCAGTGCCTGGGATTTGGGTTGCTTAGAGCACCTAGAAAGTCCTCTCAGTTCCCAGCTCCTTGTGTACCCCTGGGATCCCATCCTCCTCAGGTGAACACATCATCCTTGAAGTGCTCTTTGTCCATGAACACAGTTTTAAATGATTTGTGACTGCACAGTATTTTATTTTTAGCTTCTGTGCAAAGCTTTCAAATCAAATCTTAATGGGAACTGCTGTCTGTGATGATTTTGTTGTTTTCATTTCCACTAATGAAAAACAAGTAGAGTCTTGCAGTTCAACAGTGTGGTTGTCTTCCTTAGTGTATTTTTTACACTAATCAAACAGGAATACAGATAGATGAGAACAATAAAATGATTCTGGCATATTAAATAATTAACTTTAAAAAGGTCAGTGAGTCCCTGCCTAGCAAACCAGCAATGCTAGAAAGCTTGGATTGTTTTTTAATGTTGGGAAGTGAAGACAAGCAAGAGGGTGGTAAGGACTCACAAGAAGTTGTGAGCTGGGTGGTGCAGTTGGCACAACAGAAGGACAGGATGCCATCTCGGGGGGGCTGGACAAGCTTGAGAAGTGGGCCCATGAGAACCTCAGGAGGTTCAGCAAGTCTAAGTGCTACCTCTGGGTCAGGACAATCCTAGACATGAGAACAGACTGGAAGAAGAAGTCACAGAGAGCAGCCCTGCCAAAGAAGGATGTGGTGGTGCTGGTGGATGAGAAACTGGATGTCACTTGTCATTGTGTGCTCACATCCCAGAAAGCCAGTTGTATCCTGGGATTTGTCGAAAGCAGCATGGCCAGCAGGGCAAGGGATGTCATTCTGCCCCTCTCCTCTACTCTGGTTTTCATCATCATGTGATTCCTCAGTTCTGATGCTACTGATCCTGTGGTGTTTCCCATGTCTACCTTATTTAGACAACAGAATTGTGATGTTTCATTTTCTTAAATTACCCTATATGCATACTTGGGTGATGCAGATGTCTTTGTGCAACTTATGGTTGATGTGTTTCAGCTGCACAGAAGATTTCTGGCTATGCAGGTTTCGTTGCATGTTTTTGTTTTTTGTTTAGCTGGGATTGTTCTTCCCCTGTAACACATTGACTGCACTGTGTTTGAGGGTGCCAACAGGAGTGCTTCTCCTGTGTGGTATCCTGTTTAGCTCCTCTGTATGTGACTGACTCTTAGTCAAGTAGACTGGCACTGTCTGATCCTGGAGAGTTCCTGGAGACCTGTGCTGCTCCCTTTCTTCATAGCTGGGGTCTTGGAGAGGGGGTCTGTTTGTTGGAGATGGGCTTCATGGTTATTGATCATCTCTCACTCCTGAAAAGAATTTGTTGTGCAAGAGGACAGGTCTTGGGGAACAATCTAAAAACTATCACTCTCACCTTCTCTGGACCTGTGTTTCACATCTGGATCAGCTTATTAAGGATATTTACAAATGAAGCCCCAGTAAGGTGACACAGTAGCCAATTATTTTTTGCACTGAGTTTCCACTTGTTTAATGACTGACAGCAAGACCTTTTAAAACTGCAGGCCTGACGACTTTGTGTTAAATCTGTTTTTTCAGTTTAGTCTTTAACAGCATGTCTAAACCCCAACCTGAATCCCCAAATATAATCACATTACAGACCTATTATTCTGCTCGCTGAGTCACTTTGTCAGTTTGACAGTGTGCCTAACAGAAAATTTCGATTCCTTTTAATTCTTTGATTAAAGAAATGAATTAATTCTGAGTTTTATTTTGTTTGGAGATATGGAAATCTGACTCGCCCACTGATTCATAGTCGCTGATTGAAGCTGGAGAGGTCTCTTTTGTGGTAAATGTAGTGAGTAGTCACAATTCTGAGCAAAACCCTTGTTTTTGCCATGCTGTGGTGCAGTCCCCTGTGTTTGAAGGCCTACCTCCTAGCTTTTTGCTTGTATTGGCCAGAGGTTGAGTGTATCTTACTCTAGCAGCCATGAATGGCCAATGCAACAAGTAGTCACGAAGAGGGAGTTGATCTGCACAAAGGATGTCTTCCTGATGGATTATTATTTAAAACAAATACACAAAGATGTGTAGAGAGAGGTTGGAGCTGGGAAAGAACCTTTTCACTTGAACAAGAGGGTTTTGAAGCTGGAAGTTAGCAAATATTCATAGTGTTTGACCTTCTGTATGTGGTTGGCTTAGAAAAGTTGGGAATCTGCAACCTGCAGTGAAGAGTGAGGACTGTTAACAAAATCATACTGTCATAGGTCTCTGATATATTTTTCTACCTTTTGTAATGGGAAAGGAATTGTATTAGTATTGGCATTTTGAAATTGTTTCTCAAATACTACAAATGCAGTATGATTTAGAATTTACAAATATTGTATTGCTATCAGCATGCTGCAGACCAAATCAGCTGTTGTCCTGGCTGTTGGACAGTCACATAATTAGGCCATGCATGTCATAAGGAGTTAAAAAAAATCCCACTCAGAGCAAAGTTCATACTTTTCACTCCCATTCTGCTAATGAGGAATGACCTACAGGAAGAATAGAGCTGGGGACGGGGTTCCACTTAGCAGTCAGTGTGCAGTCCCTGCTGGATCGATGTGGTCAGCACAGGGCAATGTTTGATGGGAGGGATCATAATCCACTCAAAATTATGGAAAGGAAAATTGTTAGAGAGCTATATAAGGGCATAACAGGAATGTGTAGGGATAAAATCAGAAGGGCTGAAGTGTGAAGTGGATCATTTTTAGGCTTATGAAAGACAAGGAGAGAAGTTTAACACCTGCTCTAAGAGGAAGGCAATGATACCACGGTGTCATTGCTGAGTTAGGAAGACTCTCAAGTAACTGATGGTGCAAAAGAGATATGAAGTAATTTTTGCTTTTAACTCTATAAAAAAAGAATAATTTTGACCATACTCTAAACACAATTAGGTTTTCAAAAGGGAAAATAGTTGTCAGCAGTGAGGAAAGAAGAGGTAGAACAAAATATTCAGTAACTTACATGCATGTCATTCTCTAAAAAATCATTAAGAAACTATCTGGATGCTGTAGAATATTTGGGGGAGATGTGATAATACCTTTAATAAATATTTACAGATACATTCAAATATGGTATGTGTAAAACTGCCTAAACCTATATCCCTTAGCTTTGTTCCTGTTCTCAAGGACTTTTTATGGGGGAAAAAAGCAAGTTGCAAAGAGAATACATTTTTTTATGTTCTCTTCACGAGAATTTTCACACTTCCTTAAAAAGTTACCTTTCCATCTAAGCAAAGCTTTCAGTATTTCTACTTTGAGTTTTCTGTCATTATGCAGTCTAAACAAAATTCATCTTTGAAAAATTTCTTTCAGATAGAGCTTTACTACCAAGAAAGAGAGTATAATTTTCACTTTTCTCTTGGGAATTTGTGCAGCAGAAAGGTTGTTTTGAAGTGCACAAAACCTGCTCTTTGCGCTGGGTAATTTTGCACCCTCCAGTGGCTATGATGCTTCTTTTTTAGTCCCAAATTCCCTGAAGTAGATAGAACACATTGCTGCAGGAAGCAAAATGTTCAGATTCTGAAAGCTGTCTGTGTGCTTTCTTCCTATAATCAAGTAATCCACAGCTGTTTCCAAAAGGATATATTCCAATAGCTCTGTGCTTCCATGATAATTTTCTTCTTTCCACTGTACTCTACCACTGCTGGGGGGGAAAACAGATAAATCTCACCTGTGACATTCTGTTTACGTTTAATAACTGCCATAGGCAGGCAGGAGTCCAGCAGCACTTTCTTGTCACCTTTGGCAAGTTTTGTAGTGTCACAGAAAAATGGCCCTTAGGAATTAAAAATAATGAGCTGTGATTCTATGTCTGCATCTCCAAGCAGAGGAAAGTTCATGCTTTTCATTCCCATTGTGCCAATGAGGAGGATTAGAGCTACCTACTCCTCTGCCTACAGGAGGATTAGAGCTGGGATGGGTTCCACTTAGCAGTGTGCAGTCCCTGCTGGATGGATGTGGTCAGCACAGGGCAATATTTGATGGGAGGGATCATAATCCACTCGAAAATAGGGAAAGTCTCTTCCTTCTGTTGGGACAAACCCTCTTGAGAGGAGAAGATGCTGAGACCATTTATGTTTTCTTTCTAAGGCAGGCATCAAGAAGAAGTAGTGAAGTTCTCAGTGATTGCCTGTGTTTGTTCCCAACTAAATCCCAGACCTGCTTGATACTTTGTCCATATGTGGAAAGAAATATCTTTCAAATGTCCATCGATATCCTCTGGAAGAGAATCTGATATACGACTGTGGAACTATGGATGGATTTCAAGCAAGACCCCTTATTTCTCTTGAATTCAGTTTTTGTGTTGAACAATTTACTGTTTGTCCCTGGAGAAGCCACCAAAGGCAGTGTTACCCATGCTGGTAAGTAATCCTCAGCCGTCAGTTCTTTGGTAATGTGTTAGAATTTGCTTGGAAGTGTTTCAAAAAGTGTAGGTTTTTTGCTACTCAGTGGTGAGATGCAAGGAGTAGAATACATCTCACCTTAAGTTGGTGGGGGGGGGGGGGGG
>VXAC01007003.1:276087-363696 GCA_013399225.1 Rhipidura dahli
GATTTACCACCAGTCTAGGGAAGGTGTCTAAACTCCTGTTTCAGTCAGGATAGTGAGCAGAGTCCAGAGAGTGATTCAGTCCACTCAGTGTGGGTGGTGTTCTTGGGATGAGCCAGTGGACTCCAAGCCAAGCCATGTCCTGTCCTGCCTGGCTCTCTACGGGCTGCAATGGGAACTCAGACACCTGCCTCACATGTAGACATCTGCACTGTAGAAACTCAAATCCAGGAAGGCTGGACTGCAGCCTGTATTTTTATGCAGAAAATTACATTCATTGTTTTTTACTCCTATATGGGAGTTCTATCCTTTACAGTATAACTTTTCTCCTGTGAGTCTTGCAGCAACCATCAGAACACTACTGATTTTTCTTGCTCTAAGACATTGGCCAAGTTGTGTCTTACTAAAGGTGGGAAAATTTAACATGTTTCACAAATTGAATGTTAAATGTTTGTGGATGTATTTTAATATTGTAATAAGGGATGGGGAATGCAGGGAGAACTAAGCATTCCTCTGTCTAGAGCCACAGGATCTTAACTGAGGCCAGCCCCCAAAAAATGAGGGTAAATTTTCATATAAACCAGTAGTTATATTTCAGAAGTCAGAGGAATTGGACAACATTTGAGAGGACTTGCAGAAGAAAAAACATTTTTGTAAGAACCCAGGGACCTACACTCATACCTTGGAACTGGGGAAAAAAGCAAGAAAATATCTAGTGGTTGATCTATATGGGTAAGAAAAAAACAAACAAAAAGGATTTTGAAAATTCCTCAAGTCTGTTTTTTGTTTGAATGGCCTACAGAGAAACAATAGATACTGTATATGTGGAATTTTCATGATTCTCTAACTCATGTGTGATACTCCCATAAGCAACCTATGAGAATAATGTAATTCTGGAGATGTTGGTACATTCCACTATTCAATTCACATCTTTGGTCTTGTGTAGCAGAAAGATCATTATGATCGAGGCTCATTATGATGCTGTTAGATGTCATGTGGTTGTTAGGTTTAGGATATATGTTTTTTAAAGCTTTAGCACAATCCTGAAAATGTGAAGAACAGCAAAGAGATAATTTTGGCAGAATGGGAATTACTTTGAGCTTGTATTTAAAACCACAGTAAAGATGAAGGACCTCAGAAGAACATTTTGCTCAACACGAGATGAGGCATTGTAGCAACACGTGATGCTTCTGGAGTATAGTTTTGCTGCCTTTGACATAAAAGCAACATGGTAAAATAGCAGAGTTGATAGAAAATAATGAAGGATGTAGATTGGACAGAAGCAGTCACATTCATTTTCTCCTTGTCCCCCTGCCCTTAATGAAAAGAACATGATTTTTTTTCCTTTTCCCAGTTAGGTCAAATTTAAACATGTCAGTTCCAGTTCTCAACTTCTTCTTGCACAAATGGTGGTATGTATTCCCCTAGGTCACATCAGTAGCCTCTGCCTCTGACTGGATAAGCCCCTGTGTTTAATTTTTGCTGACTTTTATGAACCATTTTATTTAATGGTTTCAGATGTTTGGGTTTTTCTTGCTTTCTTGGTACAGGCCCTCGAACAGGTGAGATCTCTTGCTTCACACCATTGTGGGTAATATGACACTTTCAGTCAAGTCATCAGAAATCCCAGGGGCACCATAGCTCTGGTCTCTGTACTCATGCTGAGCACAGCAAAGAAGAGGAGTTGCTGGCATGGAGCTCAGGACTCTTATGCTGACAGTGAACATGTTATTTCAGATAGGATATGTATCTTTGGAGGCTCTGGTGTTCCTTGTGGCTCATGTTTCTGGATGCACTGCAAGAGCATCAAGAAATAGAAAATTTAGTAAAAATAATATGCAGATGTAAACGTCAAGAGTTTGATTATGGATTCATGACAGGTTATATTTGCAAAAAGGTCTCTCTTTTTTTAAAACCATCGCTCAAGGGACTGAGAGAGTCCCTGGCTCCAGACTAAACAGCCCACAATGTGGCATCCGTCCTCCAAAGTTCCCCAAACAAAAAGTAGCACAGATATTTCCCTAAGCTTGAGAAGATTATACAGTTGTTATGTGAATCTTGACTGCCCCTGTGACTGCAATTACAGCAGAAGTGGTTTGCAATATCCTTGTGTTTTCTTGCTTTGTTTTTGGTTGGTTTGTTTTTTTGTTTTTTTTTTTTTTTAATAACTTTATTCTGGTGGAATGGCTCAAGACTTTGGGAATGATATGCAGTGATATTTCTGACTTTGCTCATTCCTGGTAATATCTATTTCAGACCTCTAAGTAATTTTTCTCTTAGCATGATGATTTTATTGTCTAATAGTTATTTCTTTGATGAAACAAAAGTGATCTGAAGAACAGAGAGAATAATACACTATTTTATTGCTACTTTGGTCTCCAGGAGGATCAGACAAGAAATGCTGTGATTATACAGAACAAGAGCAGTTTCTGTCCTAAATGCATCATAATCTATGGGAAAAGAAAGGCTCTCAGCCTTTTATTTAGAGATGGGAAGCTGAGGTACAAAAAGATAGCTTTTCCTGTTATGCTACAGCTGTGATTAGGGATACTTTTATTCAAGATGATTGTCGTGTATTTTCAAGTCTTTCAGATTTGATATTGAGACATGTTGACGTGCGCATAAAAACTTTTAACTACCTGTATCAAAAGCTTTATACCTAGGAATTATATTCCCTCCTTTGGTGAGACAGAGACAATTGGAACTCAAGCCAACACAAGCCAGTTAATACAAAAAACTTTTGGTTGCTGATAAATGGACCAGCAAAAGATCTACTCAGGCACAGCCTTGAAGGCATAAGCCTCAGTTTTGTCACTGATAGGGAAAACATGATTATTGCAATTGTGTTTGGAATTTGAGGGGGATTTTGAGTCTATGTGAAGCTTATTGTGAGATTTCAGAAGAGGTTTGTGGGATTAAGGGAAGTTTAAGGGAAGGGAAAGGATCAGGGTAAATGGGTGAGAAGCATGAGGCAATGAGAAGAGAGATAGAAATGGCTCAATGTACTGAACCCTGTGCCTGCCCAGCATTCCTGTCCTATCTTTGTATTAAATCCTTTCCCCAAACCATTCTTTCTTTGTAATCTTGTTGTGCTCTTTGTGAGAGCTGCGAGGTCTAAGTGTCAGCAGCTGGAGAAAGTCTGAGGAGTTCTAGTTGTCAGCAACTGTGTATGAGACACCTAAATGGCAGTAACTGGAAACATCTGTGTCCTGATTCCTACGAGTGCTAACAATAAAAGAAAGAAATGTTGTGTCAAAGGTCCTGTCTTATTTCCATAAGTTACTGAAAATTTGCTTTCCTAAAACTCCCACAGCACCAAATGTAATGACTCATTGCCTCTGTTTATTCCTTAATTACAAAGTCCCTGTGTGGGGGTCTCAATTTTATGACAACACATCTCACTGCATGGCTTTCATAATGACTCTGCTCCATGGCATGTGTGAGTGCAAGCGTGGAATTAGGCTGAGGGGAAAATGTTTCCAGTGGGGTTTCCAGTGATGGATACCTCCATCATCCCCAGCTCCAGCAACTACTGACTCAGAGCTGAAGAGAAAATGACTGGCAAATTCAGGGGAAACTTGCTGCACCTGCCAAGAAAGTGAATCAAGAAAGCTGGAAGATTTAAGGGAGAAATCAGTGATGTACGTGGTGGTACAGGCAGAGCCACATAAAGAAAATTACCACTTCCAGGTACATATTCCATCATCATGCACTTCCCACAGTGCTGCTGGATCCAGACTGTTGAAAATGATGCTGTTTTACTCTGTAATTTGGAAGTCAGCAGGAATTGTAGTTATCCAGTTGACTGATGTCCAGCTTTTATCTGAAATTTGCTAATAAAATAACCTGACTGCCTCTAGTCTGCTAATGTCTGCTCCCGTCTGTGGCAGAACCTTGATTAATGGCTCTGGTGGTGATATTGCTTCTGTGATAGGATGTCCTGCCAACCTGAAGAGAAGCTAATTCCAAAAAAGAGACAAGGCACAAAAGGGAAAGCTGCTCTAGACGTGCTGGGAAAGTCGATCAAAGGGGATGAAGGCGGAACTCTGATGGCCCTGAAAATATGCTGGGTGAGGCTGCTGAGGGTGCTTGGAGAAAGTACAAAAATGGCTTTTGAAAGCAACAAGGAAAACAAAACATTGAAAGAGCAATTGAGAGAAGAAACTAAGAGCAAAACTTTCTTTCTTATTTTCACCCCAATCAACATGAAGATTAGGAGAGACAAAAGAGTTTTCAAGAGGTCTGAGTCATCTCTTCTAATGTGGGGGAGAAATGTTCTGCAAAGTCCTCTCTCCTTTTCAGGGTGTGCTTCTGTGAATCAGTCTGCCTAACTGAGGTGGCTTTAGGCCTTGCAAAGAAAATTGGAATTGCATTAAGTCTACTTGCTGCCTTAGTACAAGCAGAAGGAAATGTGTTTGGGGTAGTTGCTGAGCTTTCAAGCACCCACTTCTGATGATTTTGGTTTCAAAGGTGGCATGTATTACCACTGAATAATTAAAGTGTTATCCTAATTAATCTGAACCTACAGATCATAGTGTCTCTGAAATACATTTTTTCCATTAATTAGGGATTTTAACAGTGTGGTTAGGTACAACAAAGTCTGCCTTTCCCTGGCAAGGGATTTCCACTAGCTTCTTTTAATGTGAATTTCCAGAAGAAACTCAAATCTGATTTTCTTTTAGAAAACTCTCATTTGGCCAACCATTCTTTGTGAAACTGTACTAAAAGAAGTTTTTTTAGATGCTTGAGTTGAGGATACAGACAGAAATTACTGACCCACATTCAACCCAAGGAGCTGGAGATGACGTTTCCACCAGCCTTTTATCCAAACAGGTGTGGGTTGCCTAACACATGGGCTGCAGCTCAGCAGTAAAGATTTTCTGCCAGTCCAAGGACAATACTACCTCTTGACTTGCTTTTTCTGAACTGTTCAGGACAACATCATCTAACAAGGACTTGTGCTTACCTATTAATTACATTTTTCTGTTGAGGAACCTCAGCACAATTTGACCCCTAACTTAATTTTTTCCTCTTGTGCACAGGAATGGCACAGGTTTTTGTGGCTGTTGTGCCTGACTAAAAGTATATTACTCACTTCGTATGAAAAATAATGCTGGAGACTTTTGACTCCATAATGGCTGCTCTGCAGCCATTTTGTGGTCTTTGTCTCTCTCTGTCATTATAAATCTTGTATTTTTTGAGGTATTTCCAACTCACTTATTGGAATTTGCATCAGCTTAATGTTCAGCCTTCAAGATGCTGCCTAATTTTCTTAGAAAAATTATCCAGGAGTACAAAAAGATGCAGATTCCTTAGTCAAAGGCAGGTTCTCTTGAGACACCACATTTCTTCCTCTCAGCATTATCCAAGTTTGCTTGAAAAGCCTTGGGGAGGGAGGCAAACCCTTTGTTGCGGGGTCCAGACAGGGTGCTGGGCCACCTGGTCTACACCACGGTTCTGCCACGAAAGGTTGAACTGGGTGATCCTTGAGGTCCCTTTCCAACCTGGTGTTCTATGGTTTTATGACTTTTCAGCCCCACAAAATTGCACTAACATTGGTTTGGCTTTATGTTCTTACTCCCTGTTGCAGTTACAGGGACATGGTATCTGAACCTGCTACAAGGAGCAGAAAGAAAGATCTGTAATGAAGGCATCAGTTTAGGTTTAAGACAGGTTCTGTAGTGACGTGGAAGATGCAAGGTGACATTAAGTACTTTTTAGGTCGATTACCTTACTATGGGTGACAGAGGTGAATTTAGACAAATCTGGATAAGCAGACAAGCAATATTTAGAGAAGAAGGGCAATTGGGTGCTTAGGCAGTAGTTGTTTTTTGACAGGCCTTTGTGATGATATGGCAAAAAATACCTGCATAATGAGACTTTGGTAGATGTAGTACAACTGCAATCAAGACACAGATATTAGAAAGATGATGAAATTATTGCACCTCCTTGGTGTATTGTTCTTGTAAAACCAGATGTGAGACTTGAAAGCACCATGAGCACAGCAAATGGTGCTGTCTCCTTTCTTCATATAATCTTTTTTTTTTTTAATATAATTGAAAATAATTCCAGAGAGAAGAAGAACGAGAGGTGATGTTTTTTGCTACTATTAAGACACTCCCCTCACTGTATCACCATTGCAGGTTGTTACTGGGAAGCTTTCAAAAGATGTCCTTATCCCTTCAAACCCTAGGAAGAAACCTCACTTTCCCTGAGAGGAATCAGCTGCACAGAAAACATAGCTTAGGCAGAAAAACTCTCCCTTCCTTTGCTGAAATGTTCTGGGTAAAGCACGCTACTGAAATGGTTGTGAAAGGTCCAGGTGGGTGCAAAGGCAGCAGTGCTGGAGCTGGTTCCCGTGCACAGCAGTGAGGGTGCAGCCTCCCTGGACGTGTGCACTTCCCTCTTCTTCAGCAAGGCCACCTTCAGACCCTGGCAGGGGATCATCTTCTTCATGGACATCCAAGGGAACCTGATGTGGGTGTTGGCACAGTGGCATGGGTGGTGTGGTGTCCCTCTGCTCCTCTTTCCTAGGCTCAGCAACATTTGAAAGCTACACAGCAGAATGGTTATTCCTACATCAGCTGCTGAATCCTGCCCCAGGAAGGCGGCTGCTCTCATGGAAAAGTCCCTACAAACACCGTGGTGAAACTGAGCACAAGGAAATCTCCAATACAGCAGTGACTGTTAGAAAGTGTACATCTGAAGTCATGGCTGAGGCCGAACACTATTTTTGCTAGAAAATCAGAGAGAAGATCTAAAATATCAAGGGATGGAAAAGAAAAAAGAAAAGAAAAGAAAAGAAAAGAAAAGAAAAGAAAAGAAAAGAAAAGAAAAGAAAAGAAAAGAAAAGAAAAGAAAAGAAAAGAAAAGAAAAGAAAAGAAAAGAAAAGAAAAGAAAAGAAAAGAAAAGAAAAGAAAAAGAAAAGAAAAGAAAAAGAAAAGAAAAGAAAAGAAAAGAAAAGAAAAGAAAAGAGAAAAGAAAAGAAAAGAAAAAAGAAAAGAAAAGAGGGGGAAAAATTCATACCAAAAGAAATGACAGCTGACACTGGTTTCCATCAGTAGAGATTACAGCTCTTCTTTTACTAATGGACTTTCCAGAGGTAAATTTATCTTGAAATTACACTTCCCAAAGAGCAAAGGATCTATTATAATCTAATTTAATAAATTGTTATGTCACCTAAATATGCTTTCTATCTGAATTTTCCACTGGAAACATGTGCTTCAGCAATTCATTAACTTTCCTACTAATTATGTGGGTACAAGCTGCACTCTGCTACGGCCCTGCAGAACCACAGCACAAGAAATTTTGCTCAAAGCACATGTTCTTTTGCTCAAAGTACATGTTTGTTTCTGAAAAGGAGCACAGGAAGGTCAGAGGGATGTAGTTGTTTGTAGCCTCCCTTGGATTTACAGGAATTGTTACTTACTTGTTCAGAATTAGCCATTACTTCAGTACAGATTTTATTAGAGGTCAAAGACACACTTGTGGAAGCAAAACCAAATCTCCTACTAAAATAAAAAATAACAGATAAAATCAGATATAGTATTTCTACTTCAAGGAAGATATAACTACTTCATTAAAGATGTTCTAGAGGAAATAAGCTGGCTTGGAAGTGTTTTGAACTTTGAAGATATTTGCTTAAGGTGGAGCCAAATTCAAACTTTGCAGTTTTTCTGAAGGGAGTGTGGTGGCCTCAGCGGATGAGAATGCTGATAAGCACCAGAGATCTTCTAGGCTGCAACATCTCACAGTGCAGCTTAGAGTGGAGTCCAGCCCCTGTTGCTTTTTGGGAGGAAACAAACTTTCCAGGAGGCTTTTGAGGCTGACCACCATTACAGAGGTAATTTGTTTGTAATGCTCAGTGCCTAAAGTGAGTCTCTGATACCTGCCATGAACATTTTCAAAGCTTTGAACAGTGCTGTTTCCCAGCTTTAGTATTCATTATTTCATGTGACAGCGATGTCCAAAGGCTGCTAATGCACCAGGGGAACCAAATATTGGAAAGAGAATGGGGAAGGTCAAAATGGTCCATGTCTTCCTTCAGTACTCTTGGCAGAAACACTAGGAAGATTTCCAAGGTGTTTTTCATGCTGCTCTATTTCATATTTATTCTCTCACTCCAGGAAGGGTGTTGCAGGTGTCCTGACAGCTGGAGGACAGGACTGTGGCTTCTAAGAAGTGTACTGTCCCCTCACTTAGGATGTGAAGAGGATGCCTGCTAATGTGTGTGCTCAGGTTGCAGCAAAGATTAGAGCATGGCCCTTCATTCTGCTCCCTGGTTGCACAATGTCAAATGCCACAGGAGCCCTGGTCCATTACTGTGGGTTTTGTGTATGAAGTCTGTCACCAGAACAGACAGTGGAAGTGAGGCAGAGCCTCTCTGGCAGTACAGGGGCTGTCAGGTGCAAATGTGAGTACTGCTCTAAGCAGCTGTCACAGGAGTGCTCCCAGAGGTTTGAGGGACAGCAGGCATTAGCCTGGGTCTAGCATAGAAGGAAGTACAAAGTTCTGCATAAAAATTCTATGTAGAAGAATGTGTGGGAGCAGTGGGAAAGCAGTGCTGAGCCCTGGGGAGAGAGGGCTGAGGACAAAAGTAGATCTGTCTCTTTGTGGACTGGCTCTGACCAGATGTGAGTGCAGTGGTGCCTGTGCTCTGGATACTGGGTAGCTGTGCTGAGCAGTGCTCCAGTCCAGCATGGATGTAACACCAGGATAACTGGGGTTACTCCAGTAGCAGCTGCTGCTGCACATCACCTGTGTCTTTTGAGGAGGGGTGGCTGTGAATATCTTTACACACAATTTTGAGCTCCGTGCATGTTCTGCCCAGTGGGTGGGGGAAAAGTGGATGCTGCTGGCTATTTTTCACCACAGGTGCCTGAAGGCAAAACATGTATGAAATGAGGGATGTAAGATTAAACATCAACCAGCCCTTGCTGGTGCGTCAGGGTGAGTAATTGTGCAACAAGTAGGACCATTATTGAAAAGCCTTGGATTTCCATGTGGCATTCCATTGAGGCTTTCCTGAGAGAAGAGTGGTCACATGCTGGTGTGAGTGCACAGGAAGCGAGTGCTTGACATGAGCCTTGCTGTGTCCTGGTGGTCTGTGACAAGCCCTGGGGTTCAGTGTTGTAGACTAGTGACAAACACAGTACAAACTCTGATACTAGTCAAATAATGAATTTGAAGGAGTAATGGACAGGGATATCTCCTCCAGCATTTCACTGTTAGATCTCCTCTGCCCAGAAACTGGGATATTTGTTATTGAAGAGGATCTGCCACAGCATTTGGATTCAGCCCAATCAAATGTTTTGTTGTGATGGGGAGGACTAAGACCTGAGTGGGGACACCATGAAATGACTTTTGTGACTAGTTTTCTTGCAGGAACCTCCCCGTTGACAGAAACTCTTTCATTTTTAATGCCATGTAAAGTTCTGTGTACAGCAACTTGCTTAATGAGTAATGAGTAATATGAAAGTGATATAATAATGCAAAGATAACATAAAAGCCCTTGAGACATTCATGACAAGAAGCCCATCTTTTTGTCTCAGTGTATTTCAGAGTGCCCTAGGGGAACCTTTTTTTCAGAAGAAAAGCTGAGTTATGCATTTTCCTATTATATCTAATTGTAGAGAGAGATTCCTGTAATAACAATTGAGATGCCTTTATCTCTTAAAATTGGAAATCATCCATAAGGATGTGTGACCTTGTTGCCAGATCACATATTCAGTGTTTCTCTTTTGGTTTTAAATCTGGTACTCTCCTGAGATAATAGGTGGCTTTGTGAGGCTTATCAGTATATGTATGGAATACAAAAAGCATGTGGAAACCAATCAAACTGGCAGTAAAAATACAACTGCTTGGACTTTCAAACCCCTGTTTCCAAAAACTTGGCAGAAATGGTTAAATATGCTTGCAAATAAACTTATTGTAAAGCTTTTCCTGGCTGCATGGCAAGTGGCAAGCAGTGCCTTTGGATGCATAAGGGCACATGATGGTACAGATAATGCTTCAGAAACCTCTGGAGCATCTGGCATCCCAGCAGGGATTAAGCAAAGAGAACACTGTCTGTGTGTTCAGGTGTGTGCACAGAAGGTCTCAGCTCACAGGTGTTACTGAGGACAGTTCACAGTCTTCCTAAGCAAGGCTTACCTATCAGAGGAAATACTGCAGTAAACAAATTTCAAATACATGAGTATGGGAAAAGTGAATGAACTTTACAGAGTTGAGGATATTCCCCTTCCCTCCTACATCTTTCTCAGATTTCTGCCTCCTCTTTGCACTCCTGGGACTGAGGAAAGTGTTTGTTGAAATCTTTGCAACTCTTTCTGTAACTCTCCTAATCCTTGCTGTTTGTTCCTTTCTGCCTTGAGTCCTTCCTGCACATGTGCATCATAATGCTCTCCAACCAACCTGCTCCTGCATCATGCCCTGTCAGACCTGGGTTTGTGGCTGATCCCTGTCCCATACTTGTCATGGCCACAGTCCTTGCTCACAAGGAATTGCCTACAGCCCCAGGAAGTGTCACAAAATATGAACTGCAGAGGAGAGCTGAGCAGAGGGTTTGGATGCTGAAGGAGAGGGTGGTGGCTTCAGGAAAGGCATCTATGTACATTTCTGACTGCAATACATGTGAATTACTGCAGTCTTTGGAATAAACATCCTCAGGGTTCCTCTTTTGCACAGGGCACCTGGAAGTGTCGAGATGCTGTGCCAAGAAGGCTGGAAGGAGAGGCATGGAGCTGGGACCACAAGCTGGATGGTATATTTGAACTTATTTGTGGATGGATAGATGGATAGATGAATGCCTGATAGTGATCCCCCCACATCCTAACCATTACAATGGAAATAGGATGAAGAGTTCCCCTTCCTCTCCTTTGAAACCACAGTTTATGCCAGGGCAGATGATCCCTCTTCACTTCTCAGCCCTTATGGTCCCACCTCCTGCCTTACCAACAGGTGTGGGAATCCCCTGTGCTCCCTCACAGGAATTTTGTAGGTTATAAATATGTTACAAAGCTTAGTCACAACAAATACAAAGACCCTTCTTATGAAGTGCTGTAGTCATGGGATCTGGCTACCCTTGACAAAATAAGACAGAAAAAAATTGTACACTGTTCTTTGTGCAAGGACAGATTCAAGGTTTAATGCTGTGCAGCTTTGTAGATGCTGACATGGGGTAGGGAGTCAGGTTTAATGACAGCAGAAGACTCTCATGTCATTGAGAGCTGTGTCATCCCACTCTCCCTGGGGTTCATCCACCTTTGTTTGGAGCCCACAGATGGCCCCAGAGGTGCAGTTGCTGCTCCATGGGCCATAGTGACCCCCTGAAAGTCCCCAGCCCTCCAGCTGTGTCCCGTTGGAGCAGGCAAACCTCACATTGTTGGCTGCTGTGTTGTCTTGCAGGAACTGCCACCTTTCCACGCGCAGTGAGAAGGAAACCAGCTTGTTGCTGGAGCACAGCTGGGCCTCCGTCCAGTTTCCCCATCTGCCAGGGGAAAAAGCAACTTACCATGGCTTGTCCAGCCTCTGCTGTGCTTCAGTCAACACCACAACCTGCCCGGGGTCCTGGCAGTCCTGGGACAAGGGGCCTACACAGGGCTGGCAGGTTTTTGGGAGCACCTGTTTCACTCCTTCCCCACCAGCCCCTGGATGCCCAGCCATCACCAGCTCCAGGCTGCCCTGTTCCTGTGGAACCCCTTGGCCATTTCAGCTGCTTGCTCTGTCCCTGTTACTTAACGTACTTTCCAAAGTAAGCATTTGAGGAAAAGGAAAAAGTACAGGTTTAAGCTCTGTAATTTCTGATTTTTCCTTCATTTTCCAAAGCACTGTTCCTTTCCCTGAGACCAGCCCTTTAGCCTGAAACCTTGACACTTTGTGGCCAAGGGGAACTCACCCACCTCCTCAAGCAGGATGCTGAGCCACCTCCACAGGGGGTGGGGGTGCCTGTGGAGAAACCATTGCAGTGGTTTCCCTTCCAGCTGCCCAGAAGGTGCTGCCCTGAAGGAGGACGAGAAAGCGAAGGCTGCTCACCGCCCCACGGAGGACTCGATGGCGCTGCCGTCCGTGCAGAGCAGGCGGACGCCGTTCAGAGCCGTGTCATCAGCAAACAGCCAGAACCCCAGGTAGGGCTGGACCTTACCACAGGGGAAGAAAATGGGAGAGGTCAGCATTGTCTCCCTTTCAAAAGAGGTGATGAGGTGAGCCCTCTTGATGAGGGAGGGGAGGAGGCTTTGGGGACAGAGCAAGAACATCAGTGCAGCTGAGCAGGGCTGTGAGGCAGCTCCATGGCATTTCTCAGGAAGGTCTTATTGCTGTTGCCCACCTCTGTTCTTCTCCAAGTGGTGAAGTAAGGCCTCTGGACATGGGACTGCTTGGTGGCTGCTGTCCCAAACCATGTCCACCCTCTCACCATGTGCTGTGATACCCAGAGCTGGGCTGCTGGCAGGTGGGATTTGTCCCAGCCACCTGGGAACAGGCTCTGCTGTACAAACCCCAGGTACTTTTTTACCCAGGAGACCCCTCTGCTAAGAAATCACTTACTGGCAGGGAGCCTGGAGAGATTTCTTGCTGAGAAGTCTGCATAATGCAGATACAAAACAAACTGCTGTGAGCGGGCAAAGTGCCGTGGCCAGCCCTGCTGCTACCAGAGCAAATTAACATTGTCCCACAGCAGGTTTTCTCCCCACCCTGAAAAAGTCCAAACTTACCTTCAATTCAAATCCCTTTGCGTAGCCACTGGGGCAGAATTGCTTGTGCCCCCAAGAGCCCCAGGGAGCTCCATTTGGCACCGTGAGGATGGACTCGTATTGCCGGGAGTCGGTGCCCCGGAGGCAGCAGGAGCCCAGCAGGCAGAGGATGGCCGGGAGGAGCAGCTGCATCACAGGGAACCTGCTCAGTGCCCGGCTGCATGGAGGGGGTGGCACTGGGGAATTTATTGGCCAGGAGAGTGGGTGGCAGTCCTTGGCAGTGTAAACAAAGCTCCCAGGGAGTGCTCAGGGTTGCTATTGTGCGGCTCCTGCTGACTGCCCACCCTCCTGGTGTGCACTGGCTGGGGGACTTACAGGGCAGTGAAAACTTGTGGGTGCTAGGGGAGGAAAGAGGGGCAGAGCTGGGATCAGTCCCCAGGGAGATGGTGGTTTGGAGGAGGGCCCTGGTAGTGCTGCAAGGAGGGTGTTGAACAGAGAGAGGGGTGAGAGGAGAAGTGATGGTCTGGAAGGGGAAGAAACCTCTCAGGTGCTGAGGTAAAGCTTGAGACGGAACAATCTCAGTCCTTCACTCTGTAGAAGTCCTCACTTGTTTCGTCCTTGCTTTCCTTCTCTCCTCACCCTCTCACTGAGACTGAGGAAAGTGCCTGCACTGGAAGCTGTTGCATTTTGCCCTGGGACATGTGTTAAGTGTAGGTGACTAAATAAATTGTGCCCACCTTGCAGGATGAGTGCTCCTGCTGCCACCCACCTCGTGTGGCCCTTGCCGAACTCACTGCAGTTTACTTGCATCTTGTACTGGGGATGGGGGAGTGGGAGCAAAACTTCATGTGGTTGCATCATCCCATGGAACTGTACAGCTCCCAGCTGCTCAGATGCATCTTCAGGAGGTGTGAGCATCCAGAGAGGGTGGGAGTGTCCAGCAGAAGCAGACCCTACTTCTGCTCTTGCACCTTTCTCAGATGTGACTTCCTGTTTCATTCCTTGTTCCTCCAAAGGGACTAGACAGAGAAGAAACCTCAGATGACAGCAATATTCAAAGGTATCCTGTGAGTAATTTCAGAGCAGGAGGAGCTGCACTGAAGAGTCAGTGATGATGTCACCAGGGAGAGTTGTCCTGTGAGGTCTATGCTACCAGTATAGCAGCCTATATTAGCAGTATAATATATATGTGTAGGTATCTCTGTCTATCTATATACATATATCTCAGTATGTACCAGCACTATAAGCACAGCCAAAGTAGGGAGAAAGAGTTATTCCAGGCTTCAATACTGAGGAATGGAATGGCCTGCTTCTGTAAGAGCCACTTAGTGCAGGTGAAGGGGGAGGTGTTGCTTTCAGCTGAATCCTTCTGATGGTACCCCTTTGGTAGAATTGTAAAAGTCCTCAGGTACCCACAGCACCCCACAGGAGACAAGGAAGACAGAGATGTCCTCCTGTGTTATTGTATCTCACAGACAGCAGGAATGGGTCAGAAAGAAAACCGTACAGATGAAGGGCTGTGTGGTCAGGGTCCTGCTCAGGAGAATGGAGAGTTCAGGGATATTTTGCCACTCCTGGTGGCATAGAACTTCCTAAGCTTGAGGTGTTGACTGGATTTCTTCATAAGAGTGGCTGCAGCCACAAGCAAGAGCAATGGGCTGTTGCCAGGTTCTGTGTCCGGTGAAGAGCTGTGAATAAATGATATTATCAACCCTCTCCATTAACCATGTTGGCTGCATGATGAGGCTTTCAAGACATGTGGAAAGTTAGGATTGAGCAGATACCTAGCCCTGTACCATAAACTTAAAGAAAAGCAGTGAGGAAACCCCAAGATGACTAAAGGCAAAAAAATTGAGATGTTTCACAGTTTGTAGTCACATTCACAGAGCTAAATCTTTCTTGGAGTCCCTCTCATTGACATGGCCTGTTTTCTCTGTCTTCTGCTTTCACACATCTCCTGTTCCCTCTCTGTCTAACAGTCTGAGCTCCAGCCCCAGCAGTCCTGCAGGTGGCAGAAAGGAGATCCTGGTTGCAAAAAGACCCTGCTCAGCTGATTTCTTGTTGTTCCTTTTGGCTGTGTAGGGAGGAGGTGGCAGAGACAGTGACACTGGGTCGGTGGTTCTGGGATATTCCAGCAGGAAGCAGTGAAAACTATTCACACAAGTAATTAACTGCCTGTGGGAGAAAGTGAACACTGGATGCAGTTCTGTAACTTCACTGTGGGGAGCAAGAAAACAAACAAGTAACTAATCTCAGCTTTATATTTCTCTCTCTTGTCTCTCATTAATTTTTAACTCTTCCAGAGTGATAAATCTTCATAGGTCAAAGAACTTTCCCTCCCCCCCTCTCTCACCCCTTTCCCTCCAGAAAACTTTCCCAGCTCTAGGAGTAAGGAATGGACTGAAATGAAAATGATGGGATTGGTATCCAGCAGCTGAATTTGTGCTGCTGGAGTGCAGGGTCAATGAGTACTTTTGGGTAGACCTGCTGATACACTGAACTTCCCTGAGCATCCAGTGATGTCTGTAACATCCCTGCTAATTAACATTTTATCATCTGGGGAAGCTCTTGCTCTCCACCCACTGCTTCTTTTTCTCTTCAGTTAACCTGCAGGTTTCTAGTCAGGCAGGAAAAGCACCAGCTTGCAAGCCTAGGATGGGTGGATTTTCAATTCTGTAACTTTGGAAAGCTGGAGTTTGAACTCAGTGAGTCTGGCAATGTCTCTGCTGGCAAGCTATGGCACCTACTAGTGGGGTCATATGTGACATGTCCTCTCTTCTTTTAATCAAGATATTGGAAGGCAGGATGGCATTAGACTCAGTAACTGAAGACATGATGGCCAATGCAGAACAAAGATCAGTTCTGTAATTTTGCAAACACATAAACCTAAAGGAAATATCTGTGTTTTTGGTTTTTTTTTTGACAACTTAAGTCCTTCACCCTATAGCAAAAAAAAAAAAAAAAAAACCAGAGTTAAAATGAAGACAAAATATTTGAAAATAGTGTATGTGCTAAAAATAATCAGAAATCAGCAGAACAATAAAATGTAATCTCAGAGCCAAAATATCAAGATTAAAGAATGAAGTGCTTGCAGTAGCCTTAATGACATTGCATGTACACATTGACATTGTCACTACCCAAGTGCAGGTTAGGTGGATCCCCTTTTCCCTAGGGCAGAAGGTGTTTTGGTGTTTACTGTCCATTTATAAGATGGTGGGGCTCCCTAGGAGCTGTGTTCTCAGCTGAGAGAGAGAACATAAACCTTCTTAGATGGTGCTGAGAAACAGTCACGTTGTGTTGCGTGTGGGCTGAAAACATTCTTGCAATGGCCTTTGTAATGTCATTGGAGATAAAACCAATTAAAAACTAAATTCTTCCCACATCTGTAAACTAAAGATAGGTTTTCTGATAAAAGATCTAGTATCAGAACTCTTTGGTGCTGCCAAGGGCATCAGTCAGCCTTTGACACTGACACTGTACTCCTGTTGCTGTTGTGTCAGTTTAAAAAGAATTGCAGTGGCTCAAAAGATCTCTGCATCCCCGTGGTCCTCCCTGGGCTGCAGGTGGATCTCTGCATCCCCGTGGTCCTCCCTGGGCTGCAGGTGGATCTCTGCTCACCATGGTCCTCCCTGGGCTGCAGGGGCACAGCTGCCTCACCAGGGGCTGCACCAGGGGCTGCAGGGGAATCTCAGCACCTGGAGCACCTCCTGCTCCTCCTCTGCACTGACCTGGGTGTCTGCAGGGCTGTTCCTCTCGCATGTTCTCATTCCTTTCTCCAGCTGCTGTGCAGGACTTTTAACCTTTCTTAAATATGTTACCAGAGAGGTGCCACCAGCAGCACTGATGGGCTCAGCTTTGGTGAGTATGTCCTGGGGCTGGCTGGCATTGGCTCTGTCTGACATGGGTGCAGCCCCTGGCATCTTCCCACAGAAGCCACCCCTGCAGTTTCCCCACAAAGACTTTGCCACAGCACATAGATGCAGCACAGATTGGCAGACCCCACTGTGGCATAAGCTGGAATAAGAGGCCTGTAGTTACTCAGATCACCTTTGGAGCAAATTTTAAAAACTGACCTCATGTTTGCCCCTGTTTAACTTTCCAGTAATTTTAAATGACACATTAACAATCTCTGCTATGATCTTAGCTCTTCCAGTTTAGAGACAGACCTCCTGAGTACTTAGTATCAGTTTTAGTCATTCATTGCTCTTCGCTCTGTGACTTTTTTAATCTCTCTTCTGCAGTAATTTTGAGTTCTACCTAATCTTTGTTAAGAACCCTAACCCCCAAGAATGGCTGGAGCCATCTGAACACAAAGTTTCTTCCACTATGAGCACTTAGCAAATAAATAATTAAGAAATGGCCATTTCTGCGATGATCTTTTATAATATCAGCTGGTCCTAAAGATTTTCTGACAGGGTCCTGAGTCTTTGATGTGAAGAAACATTAATAGGGTTAATTCCCTTTGCCATTTGTTCCTCAAAGTGCTTTTTTGTCTGCCGTGTTTTCACATGCAATCTACCACTGGATATGTTACTTATATTTTTTTCCATCTGGCCTCAATAATAGCACTCACTGTCTCCTACAGCCTCTTTTACTTTATGGTTTAACACTGACAATTTTCTTTTACCCTTCTCCAAGTACAAGTTAATAACTTGTGTTTCCTAGTCCTGGACTTCCAGCACCATAACCTTCAAGCCACTCCTGCTGTCAGTCAGTCTACAAGCCCATGGGTTTCCTTCAAAGACTGCCTTTGGGTAGGAAGAATGGAGAAGGATCCTGTGCAGGGTCTGTATCCATGGTTTCTCAGGGAGCAAGAGGACAAGAGAGCCAGGAGCTACTCTGAGTACTCCTGAGCACCTGGCAACAGAGATCTACAGCATTGTCTCAGCCCTGAGATGCAGAGAGAGATGGGCATCCTGCAGCTGTGGTGGTGCCCCACAGCCAGCCTGGAGAGATAACTAGGACAGTCTTTCTGAAGGTCAGAAGAGAGGATGTGAGATGCAAAAGTGAATTAAAATTAACTGAGAATTAAGTACTTATCTTTGTGTATGAAGTCTGTCTGAAGAAATTCCTTCCAGGTGGTGAGCCCTGGGAACTTAATCAGTGGCAGAGTTTTGTTGGTATTTCATACCAAGCAAAGCCATAGCTATCCTGGCATGATGTACTGCTGCCAGCTCTTGCTCACTTTGAAGAGTGAAAATATACAAATTTGACAAAAGGGTTTTTTTGTGGAGAAAAAACAAATCTTCAAAAATTGACTGGATATGACCTTCAGAAACTTTATCTTTCTTTGAAGTTGTCCTTCCTTTGAGCAGGGCACTCAGGTTCTACAAAAAAGCCATGTCTGCTGAGATGTTGTTTGGGACTGAACTGGTGTAAAACTAGATGTATGGCAGTGTTACTGCCATAACTGTGACAGCAAAATTCTCCTCTGTACTTGTCCGCTGAGTTAATTCTGAGCACATTTCTTGCCTGATTTATGTTCTTCCTCCCAGTTTACACAGTCACTTCTCTACTTTAATCAATTTCCAGACATTATCTCATCCCTTCTCTTTCCTAAACCACACAGATTTATCCTTTTGAGCTCTTCCTTTTTACTTCCTTCTGGTATTTTTTGTGTTGTCTGGGAACTTTGGACATTTGAATAGTTAAATCCCCATTACTCTTGTCTTCAAAGCCTCAAAATTCTTCTTTAATAACTTCCCTCCAGTCTGAAAACTGAGTTTCAGATATTCTTGTAGCTGTTATACTCCAAGGGCCCGTTTGCTGATTGCAAACAGAGGGGAAGAAAAAAGCCTCAAAACACCACACAAGAGAAATACCTCAATCACAAACGAATTTTCCTTATGAGACAGGGTATTGAAAGTACACGGGCAGGAGGTAGATCATAGAAAATGAGAGGTTCTTTATTGTCATTGCAAATCCCTCGGTATATCTGCAGGAGGAACAATCCTTTAGGGAGCCCAGGAGCCTCCTTGGGCACAGCAGGCAGGGGGCTGTGCTGCTGAGCTCCTTTGTCCTGAGCATGCAGGAACAGAGCGGGCAGAAAGCGGCTGCAGAGGGTTTGCACGTCAGCCTGGAGCCTACAGAAAGAGCAGTCACTGGGTAGCTCCCAGCTTTGGAAATGGGAGAATTTGTACTGCAGCAACATAGGGTAATGCAGCCTCCACAATCACTGCTGCCATCTGCTCCTGTGTCATCTGAAAACAGCTGTCAGGGTGAGGAGAGCCACCGCTCTGCGCCGCGGCGAGACAGGAAACTGGCCGTGATTCCTGAGGACCTGGGAGAGCTGGGAAACTTTTGTGAGTTGATAGGGGAAACAGACAGACTGGATGTAAGTAAGGTACTCAGCTGGCTAAGCAAAGGTGCAGCCAGAGAGCTTTTATCTCTGGCTGGTCCCATTTATGGTGCCAAGGCTTTTGCCTTTTGTCCGCTGTCCAGCTTTGGTGGTCTTGCCCAGGCTCACTGATAATCTTTGCCCCAGGCACCGCATGCACTGTCCTCTTCCATCTTTCACCTTCTCTCTGGGGCACACTGGCACATGGGAGGGTATCTCCATTTGGTGACTGTGTGACACACCCACAGCATAGGGACACATATTTTGACTTGCTACTGGCTCTGACTGCTAAATGAAGCTGATAACATGCATTATGTGTTACTTTTTTTAACCCTCAGATGGGAAATGAGTAACAAGCTGAGTTTAGCTTTGTTTCCTCCTATCTCTTGCTTGACCAAATCCAATTTCCACAGAAAAGCTTCCTGAAGGATGAGCAGGGTGGCCTCTGGGAACAAATTCACTAACAGGGAAATGCTGGGCCAGGCCATTATTAATGGTTGTCTATAAAATAAATAACAAGCTTATTAACTTTGCGAGCCATAGCAAATGGGAATAGGCTGCAAGCACTTTGGAAGACACAGCTTGAGCTTGACAAATGGTCTTGTCAAATTGGAGGAATAGTTTGAGAAAAATAGGATGCGATTCTTCAGGGACAAGGATGAGCTCCCACTTTCTGCAGAAAAAAGCAGCTACATGACAAAAGATTCCTGCATTGACATCACTCTGCAGAGAAGGATCTGGGGGTCATAAGGGATCAAAGGCAATTCATGAGTCAGCAGTGTCAGGCCATCTCCATGCTGAGAAATATGAACCATATTGCAGCCTGCAAGACAAATGGAGTGAGTTTTCTTCTCAGCAAGTGTGAGCCTGCAGTGTTGCTGCTCTGCTCAGCTGAGGGCACTGAACTTCCAGAAGGATGTGGGCCAGTTGGATAGAATCCAACAGAAATCAACAAAGTCGGTCAGCAGTCTGGAGAACATGACCTGTGCGTGAGAGCGGGGATGTGCAGCCAAGACGGGGGAGGACAGCGCACAGGGAGTCGTGGGAATGGCAGCTCAGGCAGGGGTCTGCAGCCTGTGCTGCTGTGGGAAGAGGTGGCAAGGACAATGCAGGGAGCTCAGGGGACAAAGCCTACCCCAGGTTTTTCTGTCTGCTTCCTCACTGGGCTCCCTCCATGCCATGTAGAGCCGGGCTGGGTGGCAACTGTAAGAGGCCATGGAGGGAGGCTGGGGGCTGTACAGAGCTGCTGCTCCAGGGGCAGATGCAGGGAGTGTGTTGGGGAGGTGGGCTTTGCTCTGGGACATAGAAACCACATCACAGCAGGAGTGCAGGGAGAGAGAAGGTTAGCAAGTCCCCCTACATTGCAAACAGCTCACAGCTGCTGCAGGAGAGGGACAGGATGAGAGGCTGCAACTGTCCAGAATACTGCTGCAAGGTGGAAAGGAATGGCCAGGACTCTGTCTGTCTGAGACAAAGAATAATGGATGAGTACTGCAGAAGGCTAAGATTGACCAAGGAGTACCCTTAATAACAATACTTAAGCCGAGGGAGGTTGCAAGATAATCACAGGAGGATTTTTGGGAAAGTTGCAGCTCAGAGAGATGCCTGAACAGACATGCATGAGTGATGCTAATCAAATGACTGATTCTGCAAGCCAAGAGCCCATCCTGACCTTCAGGAGACAGAGCACCCAGGAGCTGCTCTCTTCTCTGGAGACTCACCAGACATGTAACTTCTCCTAGGGCTGAGCCCTGGGTGGGAAGAGCCTCATGGGGAGCAGCACAGCTCTCCTGGGCATGGCTCAGTGTGCGCCACAGGGACTCTGCAGCAGCCCCAGGCTCTCAGCTGGGGTATTGTTTGCTGGAGGTGTGAGTGAATGGACAGGACTGGGAGGGAGATGCCAGTTCTCCCCCTCAGCCATGTAGGATCATGTCACATTTGCCTGCAGGCTTGCTGGGAGCACCTTTCCCCAGGGCCTTGCCTGGCTGCTTGCTTTGGCCCCTGCACCACTGTGCTCCCAGGCACCCAAGCCTCCATTGGTGCCTCAGAGAGCAGAGTGTGAAATGTCAAGTGACAGGAGTCTACAGGAGCTTCACAGCAGTAAATGGGTGAAGGCTGCTGCCAAAAGCATCATTACAAAGTGTTTGTTTTCTCTGTATTTCCAGGGTAAAATTGGGAAAACATCGAGAATACGAGCGAAGTCAGTTGAACAGCTGGGATTTGTTTACAGACTGTTGATGGAGAATATAAGTAACCAGGGCCACATATACATTACAGCATGTGCTGTGTTTATTAGATTAAGTATATGAGAATATCTGTAAAATCACGTATTATTGCAGGCGTTATGTTTTACTGCGAGTTTAAGTCTGTCTTGAATTTCCCATCCCCTCTGCAACTAGCCAGCAGACTGGAAGTGCTAAATAATCTTCAACTTTTATTAATACAAGCTGGATTAGAGTTGCAGATAAGAAACTGAGGGACATAAAATTCCTGCTGCCTGGGGAGTCCTTTTCCTGACCAGCAATGTAAGCCTAGTGAAGGGTAAATATCCCCCAAGCAGCAGTGAAGAAAACAAACAAGGAAATAAATCCTGCCTATTCCTAGACATGAAAGGAATACCATGGAGACAATTTTGTGGGATACTAGGCACTTTCCTCCAGCCACAACATTGTTCATGGAGCTGGGTGAGCCCAAGTGAGCCTGTCTGAGCACTGGCACAGATCTGGCTTGGGTTGTGGGTAGGAAACTCCCACTGGCACCAGTTCTTTTTTAAGGTAGGGATGGGAGATGAAAGGACATTTTGGGGGTGAAACAGGAAAAAGGGGAGTAGAAATAGTGGTTTACTTGAGTAAACTCCCTCTCAAAAAAAAAAAAACCCTACAAAAACAATCTCATTTGAGCTTCTCTACAATTGCCAGACATGGATTAATTATTTAAGTGAACAATTTAAGGAACACGACTTGCACTGCGTGCTTTGGAATATGTTCACTTTTTTGCAACACTCTCCTGGGACTGGAAAACCTCTCCAGTCAGTGTGTCCCTGGTGCAGCAGCAGTGAAAACCTGATGTGGGAGCAGGGACAGCAGATCTCCAAGCACCAGTAGCAGCACTGCCATTGCAGCAGCTGAGACTCATCAACATTGCTCTACCTCTGCAGAGGTGCAGTGTATTCCAGTTGGGACTTGTTGGGGTTTTGGAGATGAAATTTGCTATGCTGCTAAGGAGATCTGAGCCATCCCCATTTTGCTTTGTCAAGGCATGTTAAATTCCTGATGTAGCTCAAGAAGGCATTTTCAGTGGGTAGCATTTGAATTTTGTGTTACCTACAAGTGAAACTGAAGTGGATACACTGTGTGGTTTCAGTATCAGTCCACAAAGCTGACTATTTTCTGACTATGTCTTTCTCATGCTGGCTGTAAAGCTGAGGTCCTGGATCTTGTCTTGTGCCTTGCCCTTGTCTGACCTCTCATCAGCTTCTTGTCCCCAGGCTACAGCAGAGTGTTCATGTCTTGCAGCAGCACAGAGAACATACCAGCTCTCAGCATCACGGGAGGGAAGAGCCCAGGCTTGATTTGCATTAATTTATGCACTAAGGCTTCCTTTTGTCTGAGGAACTTTTAGCTAATAGATCCCTCATTGGCCAGAACCAAGGTCTAATTACATGATAAAATTGTTCAGATGTGGCCACAGAAGAAGAGACTCATGCTGTTAATAGAGTGTTTTTCCACAGTGACTTTTCCCAGTTCGGAGAGAAAATTGTGGTGGTATTTTTTGAATTTCTTTTTTTTCTTTTATTAAACTTTGCAACTGCTTTAAAATAAAAAAGCCATCAGCCTTACTGGTGAAACTACTGTGGCCAAGCTAGCTGGACCTGAATTTCAAGAAACTCATGGCTTTGTCCTATACCTGATTGTGGGTGAGGAAGGGACAAAATGACCAAAGCACTGAGGAAAATCCCCAAAGCAAGTGTTACTCAAGTGAAGTGTGCAGATACCATTTGTAGTGTGCAAAGTCCTTCAAAGTGCAATCCTACTTGGAGGAATAGGTAAAGATGAGGGAAACAGAGGCTGATTTGGCTCAAATAGGGCATTTGTGTGGGAGGTTAACAGAATTCACATCTTCATGGATTGCTCTATTTTTATGCAAGATTTTCTTGAGAAATGTCCATAGCTTTTCAGGAAAGGGAAGAAATGTATATTTCAGCTGCATAAAATTACTGGAAAACTTGGATTTCTGAGGGAAATCTAGGTTGGAGATAGTTTTTGGCATGCAGCCTAGGAACTGTGAACTGCTGCATTCACTGCAGGTGGTGGTGCAGTGGAAAGTCATGCTCTGGCATCAAGGAGGGTTTTCAGAGGGAGTTAATGAAGTGGGTAGCTGGCATGAAACACTACTGGCAGTGAAGAAGGCTTTTACCTGTGGTACAAATCCAGTGCATGCACTGAAGGGATAGCAGAGATCTCCCCTGGCTGCTCAGGAGCCTCCTCATTAGGAACAGGGATGACAAAAACGTGCTTGGTGCTCCTGCTCCCTGGAAGCAAGGAGGAAAGGAAGGAGACTAAGCCCCTGGGTGTGTGCACCTGTGTGTGAGCTCTGGCCTGTTGATAGCACAGCTGCTGCTGCTTGGCACTGAGCTGAGCAGGTCTTCAGTGCCTGTCCTGGCTGTCACTGATGCTGGGCTGGGGAAGGATGGGGAGCTTGAAAGCAGTGTTTTGCATTAGCAGCTTCCCTCTGCTCACTCCACTGCCTGGCAGCCCAAATAAGAAGCCCTGTGAGGGGCTTCCAGCAGCTCTGAGGAGAGGGGTGAAACCTGGGGTAACCCCAAATGAACAGAGAATTGTTTGGTGAACAAAATCTTCTGCCAAGGAATGCTTCCCTGGTTACAAAACATGGAGTGCTGCACGCAGGCAGCTCTTAGAGGCAAGGCAAGTTTCACAGCAAGTGGTGTGTAGCTGCCTTTTCCTCCCTTGGAGGAAATAAGAAGTCCTTGTGATAGCATGTTTTCCCTGTTAAAGATGTGTCTAGCTCTTGCCAGCACAGAAGTACATCTAACTTTGATAGACAATATGCAGTGGCTAAATTTTTTAGCTTTGCCTGACACTTAAAGCTTGTTGAGGGCAAATATTTTCTTAGTTTCAAACTTTCCGTTCTAATATTGCTTCTAATTATTCACCACTCTGAATAAGGTCAGATCTTTACAGACAGTAATTCTATCTTCTCTCCAGGCATTTGTTATCTAGACCATAGTGTTTTATCTCTCAAACTCTTCCACCAAACAAGATGCAGGGTGGAAGGACCTTGGGACCCCGGTGCTGCTGAAAGGTACATTAAGAGCAAGGGGCATTGTTTATTTGTAGAATGTATTTCTCTTTTTTACTTTTCTCATGTTTTCTGTGCTTGTTGCATGCAGAGCCCAAGTCTTTGTGTGCACACTAAATAAAGCCTGTTAGGTGCCACACTGAACACATTACTTTAAAAAAAAAAAAAAAAAGAAAAAAGATATCTTCTAGGGTACCATCTGAAATAAATTTCAATTTTTAAAAGGAACTGCAAGATATCTGGACTAAGTATGAAGCCAGCACTTTCTTCTAGAAAGAATTAGATGCGCTATTGCTGTATACAGCCTGGCTAGCAATGCCTGTTGAGACTTCCTCCTGTTGCTTCTCTAAGACTGATTTCAGTATCTTGTAGCTTTTGCAGCTCATATCCATTTGTGCAGAAATTTTCCATTTGTGGTTGCACTGCCTGACTCAATGCAAAAGTTTTTCTGGAAAGTTTTGTGGAACAGTGATAAACCTATGGCTTGAGGGAGACAGACAAAAATTATATACTAAAATGGCAGCTTACTTTTCCTACAGTAGTGATCCCACTCAGATGGTGGAGGTTTGTGTCATGAATTTAAGAAATTTAAATTCTACGAATGCCACAGTGTGAATTTCTTGAGGGGTTATAGCTCCTTTGTTAATTGCTCAGGAAATTAAACATTCTAACAAGTACATCGGAAACTCAAGAACTAGTGTATCATGAGTAACCAATGACTCATTTGATTTAGTCTTTTTTTGTAATTAATCTAATACCAAGGAAAAGAAGGGCTCAGCAAAGTGTTGCAAGAAAGATAATTTTTGAAGGGACCAAAGGCAGCAGGGCTGGGATACAAAGGCCCATTCCAAAAGTACCTGGTGCACAGGAGTTTAATCTCAGTGCAAGAGAGAAGGGACCATAGCATAACAAATATCTGAGAAACGGAGATTTTTCATCAAGACACTCACTTTTTTTCCCCTGAAATAAGAAACCCAAGAGAGTAGCTGAAGGGCCAGGTGTGTTTGCTCAGGCAGGGTGACACAGTGGCAGCCAGGGACACCCAGACCTGCTGTTTGGGTGCAGACCTGGAGGAACGAAGAGAACCTCTGAGAAAGGGCTTAGACCCGCAGGTGATGCCATAAAAGAATAAAAAGAAGCTGTCTGCTTTCTTCTCTCCCTCTGCTATTCCTGAGGTCCTTGCTCAAGGTGGCAGGGACCACTCTGCAAGCACTGTGGTGTTCCTTTAGCCCTTGTGCTCAGCCTGAGGGTCTCTCCCCTGTCTAGTATGCTATGAGGGATGAACAGTGGGGGAAGAAATGGAAACAGCAGTGTCAGGGTTTCAAGGAGATGCCAAAACCAGCATAACTGGCAAGTGCATACAGGCAGACTCCTTAGAGCAGTGGGATAACAAAGTGGAGCCCAGCATGGTCATGATGAGTCTTCCAAGAGAAGAAGCTCTCAGAGCTGCCTGAAAACCTGCCTGTGGCAGCAAAGAGAAAGAGTTAGGTAGGTTTCCTGTAGGAGACATGATGTAGGCAAGACCCAGTATGGATCAGCTGCACTGGCAGGCTTTGGTGGGGACCAAACAATATTAAACTTGCTGAAGAGTTTTACCCTTTTCTAATACATGCATATAAATTTACAAACATGTATAAAGATGAGCTGCCATTACATGCACCTGTCCTCTCTGGGAGAAGTTCTCAGGGCAGGGGATTTTCATGGATACTGCCACAGAAATATCAAGTCTGATCAGAGACTGTCAGCTCCCACGAGCGTGGGGCGTACCTCTGCTCTGAGGTGACTCTGGAGAGGAAGGGATCAGGAAGATTGTGCCCACTGGCTTCGGCTAGGAGGAGAGTGATACAAACCAGCGTGGGTTCAGTGCAAGTTAGAGTGGCTAGGGATGTGGGTAAGTGGCTTCTGAAAAAAAGAAAAGAAAATAAATTATCTTTTGAGTCTTTCAGAAGCAGTAAAGGATGCAGAGGAAACTATGGAGGGGAGGAATAACAGCTGTCCTGACTGGGTTCCTTTCCAATGATTTTCTATGGGTTGTAGCTTTGCCTCATCAGTAAGGTTTGTGGTGAAACTTCTGTGCTGTGTATTTGTCTGTTCAGCTTCAGGCTCAGATCTTCCTTAGGAGACTTTTGCACTGTTGTAAAAAGGCAACATTTCAGCAACAGGTGGTTTTGGACAGTGTGAAGTCTGATAATGTACCCATCATAGGAAATCCCTCTTCACATCACTTTGTCATCCCTCATTAGCGTGAACATTAAACACAACAAAAAGATTTTGCATTTTTCACCTTATGCAGATGAGCCTTGGCAGTACTTGCATTAATTGGACTGGTTATTCCATCCCTGCTAGGTAAACTACAGCCCTGAGCAGAGGAGGAATACTGCCACAATAGCATCTGGGGGTGATGCACACCTTTACCTATCTTGCTGCTGGACAAAAAGGAGAGACACAGCCTCCCCTGTTCCTGAAATCCTCCTGTGCTGTACACAGACAGCATAGGTTCAGAACTTCCCAAAGAAAACACAGAGGGGCCAGAAATCAGACATGGTGAGTGTGGAAAAATTAGGCATACATGGTCTGAAACAGGAGGTGGGGGCCAGGGTGAGAGAAAACCATTGCCTTTTCTAGGATGCAGGGTTGCCTCATGTCCAGCATCTCTTCCATAGCAATCCTTCTCCCTTCCCAACAGTTGTCTGCAAGCAAGCACGCCAGGGAAGGAGATGGGGCAGCTACAGCAAGCCACTGGAAGAGAAGCTTCCTCTTACCAGCAAGCACTGTGGTCCCACTGTCCCAGTCAATATTGCCTTCTCCAGGTGGGCTTCCATGAATTCACAAGGCTGGGGGAAGAGGTGGGAGAGGCTCCTGTGTCCCACAGCATACTGCAGGCATGTGGATGATACCCTCTCCTGGGCTGACAGTGTCTCCCTTGCCTTCTACCCGTGGCTGCTCTGGCCTCTCCTCGCTTTGTCCATGTTCACACAGTGCCAGGACAGAGACATCTGTCCTCCAACACTTTCTACCTCCTCAGGACTTTTCTGCTCCCTGAAACTCTCAACATCACCCGTGACAGCATGAGCTAGTGGGATATGGCACACGTCCCCTTTAGTGCTACTATTTTAATGATGCTTGGATAATTGTCCCTCTTTTATCTTTCCAAGTCTTGGGGCAAGAGACAGAGCAGAAAATGTTGCAAAGGGGAGTGGATCTCAGCACCAGGATCAGGGAGCTGGGCTCTAGGTGTGGTCAGTTGGGTATCACTGGGCAGCAAGACAGGTCCTGGGGACTGAAACCTGAGTCCTGACTGTGAATGCTGCCTTGGGCATCAGTCATGACTCCCTTGGTGGTTCAAGGTGGCTTATTTCTCTTATTCATACATTAATTCCTAATCATTCATTGTTGTCTGAGTTGTTTGCAGTGAGGCACTATGGTCTCAAATTCAGAATGACGTTTTCTACAAGCAGTTGGAGCTTTGCCTGGAATTATTATATCCAAATACTCAAAACTTTGAAATATAGTCAAGGAAATCTGGCACTCAGAGTGAGTGGGTGCTTCTGTCCTTAGTCTGTGCACCTTGGTGCCTGGAGTACTGCATGGGGAATTGTCACTCCCTTGTTTCACAAGAGAAACTAATGTTTGTGAAGTCCTTGGATACCTCAGTGAAGAACACTATGGAAACTCACCAAGTAAACTGGACCTTTCTAGATCAGGGTTTTAACAGAGTGTAAATAATAAATGGACCATGCCCCAGACAGCTACCATTGTTTGTAGGTGGTGACCAATTCTCACTCTTGACAGCTATGATGGAGGTGAGGTGAGGGCTGTAGGTCTGGATCAGGGCATTTGCAGGAGTTGAAGTCAAGCATACAGCAGGTTTAAAACCACAGCAAAAATACCTGTTCACAACTCAGCAGGACAAGCCTCCATGTTTCCACTCCAAACTAGTCCCAGGTACAGGATATCTTGGGTTTATCTGTACCTAGCCTGTGTTTCCCCCATATTCACCTGTTCCTGACAGAGACCCCAGACCAACCCAGCAGCAAAGCTGCTGGAGCTGTGGCAGCACCAGGGCTGCCTCCCAAGTCGTCACTTCACTGGGCTCTGGTGAGGGCTTTGGGACCTTGCTTTGAAGGCTGCTAATTGAAGATCTGAGGTTTTAAGGTGCTGCAAGATCAAGTACAGCAAAGCCCTTTAGCACTGGGAGAATTTTAGGAGTCCACAAGCCCAGAAGATTAATGCTGTGCTTAAAGGCTTTGCAGCATGAATTCCAGAGGTGGGTGGCTAACTACAGACAACAGGGTCTGTTTCACAGTAAATTCCCTGGGTCAGCACGACTCTGTGAGGAGTTCTTGAGGGAGAGAAGGCTCTTGCTTGAATCTTTTCTCAAAGTGCAAACGTTCAGACTGCAGTGGCCAGCAGTAATTACACATGGTAGTTCCCAGTGAACATCATTTATTTCTACCTTGCTTTGGGCTGGAAGGGGATTGTAATTCCATATATAGATTTCCTGGAAGAATATGGACTCTCTCCCATGGGTAAGGGCCTCAAGACTTTTTGTCAAAACAGGAGGCATGTCTACACCATCACATTGCCTGGCTCTGGGCATAGATCCAGGTGTAATCTGCTCTTTTTATGAGAATGCAGCTCAGAGAGATGCCTGAAGTATTTTCAACCAACACCTGAATTACCTCAGGAGATAAAAATTTTGATATGAGAAAAAGGGTGTTTACATAAATAAAACATTTTTAGACATTTTGATGTCAAAGAAAGACATGCCTTCTTCTTTCTTTTCATCCTTCTCTTAACTTGTGCTCAGGATCTGTTATCAAAGTCCTTTATTTAAAAAATAAAGGGAACTTTGAATGATGTGGTACTTATTAAAATAAACTACATATATTCAATTTTATTTTCAAAGCTTTTTGCACAGTTTCTTTCTTTTCCTCCTTTCTCCCTCCCTCCCCCAGCTCTCAGTGGAGCTTAGTCTGGTTTTTTTGTCTTGGCATTCTTGAGCTAGCACACAGAGCCACCCTGCTGCAGCAGGCATGGCCAAAACCCAGCCATGGCACATGCTGCTCTTTTCCATGGGACAATTAAAGAGGAAGGAAAGGAACTGAGGAGGATGGTCAAGATTCACCAGTAGGAGCTTGGGGAAAGTGACAAGAGCAGCTGAGAGGTGCCAGCTCTCTGCAGGGAGCTGTGGGAGTCTCTGGGACTGAAATACCCTTGCTGGCACTGCTGTTAGCACCAGACAGCTTCCCACAGCCAAGTGGTGGGGCCTGGCTTGCCCCACAGTGCTGATCAATCTGATCCCAGTGCAGATGATGCTGTAATTCATGGCAGTCCACCCCCACCAAGGGAACCACCTGGTTTACTGGAGGAGAAAGCCCAGGTGTGCACCAGTGTGTGTGCAAAATATAAAACCAGAGCAGTGCAGCCCTGACACCGAGCAGGGAGATGGAGCACTTTGGATACACCACAACACTCAGTTTCAAGGGGGTGGAACAGCCTTGTGGCTGTGGTTAAGGATAGGTTTCCTGAGAACTTTTCCCAGTGAATTTTCAGAAGTTGCTAGAGTTTTTGTATGCGAAGTGGCCTTTAGTTGAAGATTTGCAGTGGGTGTAAATTGGCATTTGGTCTCTGGCTGTCAGTAAATCTGCACTACAGGAGGGTCTGTCTCTCCATTTCTTTGTAGATTTTTTTTTGTTAATTAGCAATTGGAATCAAGAATAAAAAATGTTGAAAGCCTGATACAACTGTGTAAAAACACATATTGAGCCATGTCCCACAGGAGACTATTCTAGGTCTGAAATTACTCATATTTTTATTTATTTTATTGCACCGTAGAATAGAGAGCTTGCTTATTAAATTTATAGATGTCATCAGCCTGGGAGATGAAGACACTAGAGGATTGGGGATAGAATTCAAAATAAGCACAGGTGTGAAGTGTTGCACTAACATGAGAAGAGTCACTTTCAAAGGGAGTTGAGAGAGAGTGACTGGTGAGGCAGCAGTTCTACAGGAGGAGCAGTGCAAGTACCACCCTTGCTAAAATGCTGGGTATTTTAACTGAATTGACAATTAGAAAACTTCCACCTCCCAACTATCGTGCTGCAGTGACAAGATCTCTGTTGAAATGCTGCTCAAAACAGCATTTGACTGACAGAGTACAATCCAGAAGAGACCAGCAAAAATAATGAGAGCTCTAGAAAGCAGTGCGTGCAGGATTAGACCTCCAGAAAGGGTCAGGTATCAGTACCAAATGAGGCAATGCCTTGGTTTCTGTTCCTGCCCAGTGGTGTCCTACACCCTGTCTGGACTGCAGCCACACAATCCTTCTCCATCCCCAGCTGCTGTTGTACAACCCTGCCTGAGCAGATACTCTGACGTTTTTAGCTACTGTTTTCCGGTCCTTATTCTTGAACATCCTTTCCTGCTAATTCTGACCTGTGACACAGCTGTGAGGAAAAGAAGTGAATGTCTCAGTGCAAAAGATGTAAAAAACCATGAGACATAAGCAAAGCAATTTCTTTGGCACTCGCTGTGGTCTCTGCTTTCTTTCTGCTCAGCAGGTTCCTTAAGGATATTTGATTTGCTTGCTGGCCATTGTATGCAAGTGGAAATCACAATGAGATTTCAATGACAAGTGGACCTTTCCTGTGTTTTCTGTACTTGTGTGGGCAGGTAATGCTGAAATTAATTTAGTAGAAAGGAAAAGGGCAGGACTCCTCTGTCAGTGTAGCAAGTCATAATCTGAACATGAGCCAACACTATCATATTGTAGTGAAAATGATAGGAATTTTTCTAGGGTGCTTAAACAAAATTGCAACATTTTTCTCTTGCACAGTCTTAAAAAAAAAAAAAAAAACAAAAAAAAAAAAAAAAAAGTAGTTTTGGCATGCTGGGTCCCAGAATGGAACTGAAAGAAATTGAGAGGTTCCATGGCAGAGGGCAGGGCAATCAGGATTTCACAAGAATGTGTTGAAATTTAATTTTATTAGTAATTGTAAACAAAAATTGCAATGGGCAAATAAAGAATAAGGCAATGGAAAGAAGACGTACATAATTCATAGATGACGGAAATTAGTTCTATTAATTGTAAAGGAATAAAAAATGTGAGAAACTGTAAAGGTTGTGATTGCTTTGTTAGAAACAATAATGCATGCTCAGCCTAGTAGGCAAGATAAATAAAATGTCTAAATTTTCAATAAAAAGTTTTATATTAAAGCTGGGGGGTGTGGGCAGGAGGGAAACTGCCTGAAAATAACTTCAGAACAAGGGGAGCACCACCTCTACGTGTAGGTCTTCTTTACATCCCATCACTAATGTGAAATTATCTCCTCTTACATCTGAGAAATGGCTATACTTATGCTGTTTGCTTTAAAGTTTCCCCATCTGCTCATGCATCTAGGAAATCATGGCTCTGGTCTCATTTCTAGTGTCTCTCACTTATATTTTCCCTGCTATTCAATTTTCTATTAATCTGAGTCAATTTAGCAAATGAGAAAATGAGGACCAGATAGCACATAATTTGATTACTCATTTTCTCTTAAACATTTGCCCATATTACTGAAAACTAATTCTCATTCAGTACTACTGTTTTTAGTCTGCAAAAGCCTAAACAGAGTCTGGGGTTATAAGACAGGTCCAGATGGGGATCATGCCTCCCAGTAGTCAGTAGAGATGAATAGATGATTTTAGGGAGAGGTTCATGTGAAGGTGTCTGTTCTGCTCTGTTGTTGTCATGTTGTGTCTCTCAGCAGCTATAAAGGGAGCCCATTGTGATTATTTCAGATGGAGACATCTGCACTCTGGATGTCTGTGTTCATTCAGAGTCTCACCTCTTCTTTCCAAATAATGCAACCCTTTGCCTATTCATATTTTCAGAGAATAGAGTAGATTCTTTATTGCCCTTTCACGTTTCTTTGACACTAGGTGTGATTTCTGTGTCTGCTGATGTACCATTTCCATGAGATAGAGTGCTCCTTTGCAGGATGCAGTTAGCTGGGGAGTGTCTTATCTACACCCCAAGCTGCAGGAGAGGAAGGTTTGGCAGAGCCAGGCTGTGTGGTTTACAGTTGATTTATACCCAGTTGTAGTGGTCAGTTGGACATTAGAGCTGCTGAGGAGTGTGGCTACTGAGAGCTGATGGGTGGCAACCAGCACCTTGGTAACATTGTGGGAGGAGTGTAAAATGGCCTAGGGCATGCAGAAGCACACAGTCATTCAGTCAAAACCATTCCCCTGCATTTATTGACTTCTCTTCAGCAAATGCTGTCTACTTCCACTCCTATTCAGAGTTCCTGGGCACTTGCTGCCTTCAACCCTTCCTACAGCTCCCTCAGAAGAGTCCAATGTCTCAAATGATCTCTGTCCTCTGGGCAGCAGAAGGTTTACATGAAAATGAGAATATGAGAAAGACAACACAACACTGCTTAATGAACTTTGTATTCCTAAGTGTGCAGCATTTTTAGGAGTAAAAATCAGAAATTAATGAATTTTCAAGAACACCTAATACATAATTTTTTCAATAACTTCATAAAATAAGCAAATTTTGTGTGGTACATATTTTTGTATGACATTTTCCATGTTCCATGAGGATTTTAAATATGTCATAACATCACAATAATAATTTTATAAAATCAATGTATTGATTAATATTATATTAAGCTGCTTATTAAAAAAATTGAAGTTTTTATAAAAGCTGAAAAGTAGTGGAAAGATTTTTATGCTGCTCTGCCTGTAAAAATAATTGTATTAAACTGGATGAATAACGAAAGGATGAAATACCTTGTATCATCCTCTTTTTTACTGTAGTCATGTTTCATTAATCAAATTAATGAGTTTTCCAATTTTCTTTAAAACTGTTCTGACATTTTCAAGGATAGTAAAATACAGGTGAGGGAGCAAGAAAGCAGGGTAGGTGTGTCAGTAAGAGATCCAGATCTCACCATTGTAGACTATTTTGGATTTTGATAGTCTGTGTAAGCTGATCTTTGGCAACTTGTTGAGGCATCCAAGCAAAACTGGCACTGTTATGTGGTAGCAGAAATCAGTGTCTGCTCTGCATGTATTAAGTGCTACCTGAGACATGTGCTGTGAAACCAAGTCCAAGGCGTCTCACATTTGGCAGCCCAGCAGCTGTTTGGTTGTAAATGGGAAAAAGGTACTTCACAAGTCCTGGAGTAATAGCTCTCCAATAGTTCCTCTCTTGGGCTTTCATTTTCTCCTGTACCTCTGAAGTGTGCACAGGAGCCATTCCTCATGGCCAAATCCCTGAAGGTGGCTTCACCTCTTGCCTTGCCCCGCTCCCCTGCACACTGGAGGCTCATTGTGCCCTAGGATCCTCCTCTGGGGATGGGAAAAGGCAGGAATCTTGTGATTTGAGCAGAGTCTGAGGGGGAAGGTGGGTCCTGCCAGGCTGTGGACCTGCATCACTGCTGCCAGAGGTGAAGTGGCCAAGGATGATGGTTTTGGGCCAGCGAAGGAGAGATGAATGGGGCAGTCCTGCTTCTTATTTTGTAACCTTAACCAGGTCCCAGCCATTTCTGCCTGACTCCTTCTGCTCCTTTCCATTCTTTTGCTGCCAAGGGCAGGTCTGAATGTCCTCAGCTACCACTCTGTGACCCTGCCTGAACAAACACACCTAGTTTGCCAGATGTGATTGCACAGTCCTTGTGGGAGAAAACACATCTCTAGGTTTTGACAACCCTTTGGAGAAGTAAAATAAAAGTCCTGATTTAAAAAGGAAAACAGGCTGTGCTTCCATCACGTGCTGTGCTCTGTTGGTGCCTTTCACGAAAAGAATCATCCAGCTTGCCATCATCCTAGTTTGCATACATTGCCACCTGTACAGACCACTGACAAGCACAAGGGGAATGCAGAATCAATAGTGGGAAAAGCAACATCACCTTTTAGTGGGACAGGAGCAGAAGGAGTAGAACAGGGAGTGGAAGAGAAACCTATGAGAGGGAAATTCGTTGTCTTCTTTTGATTCAAGGTCTGCCATCTCATCTAGCTATAAAATCCTGAGGATCAAGATACAGCTCTAAAATGTATTATCTCCTTTTTTGCCTATTGAACAGAGGGAAAGCTTCTGTCAGGTGCTGCAAAACTGACCAAGGGCCTTCTGAAGCACTGGTTAACTCTATGTGAAGAGACTCTCAACTCCAGGGTTTCAAGTTCACCTCTCCCTGCATTGTGACATCCTCAAAGACTGTGTCCTCAGGTTCAGGAAACCCTGCCTTTCAACTTTTCCCCAGTGGCATTTATCCCTGGGAATCTCTGTGGATATCCCAGCATATGTGACTTTGGTTAAGCTTGATGCAAAAGCAAAGCATACAGTTTTTTATGGAGATAAAAATGGCTTTTGAAAAGAAGGACATTAAAACCAAAAATTACTTAATTTGTTGAGTTTCCCCAGAATCATATTCAACAGAAGGTATTGGGAGACACAGGCTTGAGTTTGCTTATTCTTTGTTCCAGACCAGGTCCCTTGTGTTTCTTCATCCAGTTTGACCTGCCTTGCCAAATAGCAATAGGTGAAATGGTTATGGAAGTTACTCGCAGAAGGCAAACATTCCCATGGCCAAATGTCTGCCTAGCCAGAGGCAGAAATTGATATTAAGCTTCTACCATGAGCACAGCAAGGAGCACGTGGGTGTTCCCACAGCCCTTCAGTGATGGTGGATGCACCTATGACCACAGTACCTGCTGTGTGCCAGCTGCTGAACTCCCAGAGGATCTCCTCCTCATGGGCACTGTGAGCAGGTCAGCAAGTGCTGTGTCACTGCCTGGGTGGAAGCTGTTGTTCCAGTGGTGTTTGTCAGCGGGCTGGCAGGGAAAGGCCAGCAGCCTCGGAAGGCTATAAATTGCCCAGCCCGTGCACCAGCCCTCCTTCAGCCGATGCAGAACGCCAGAGATGAAGCTCCTCCCTCCAGCCACACTCACCCTGCTCCTCCTCTGCTCTCCAGGCACAGGGGTGCGTGAATACACCTCTGTCCTCACGGTGCCCAATGGAGGCCACTGGGGCAAGTGGGGCAGCCGGCAGTTTTGCCACCATGGCTATGCCAATGGATTTGCGCTGAAGGTAAAAGTCCCTCCATTCCCTACCATCTCCTGTCCCCAAGGACTTCCTGCAGGTTCTTCCTCTTCTCTGTGCATGAAACTACGAGTCTTCTGGCAAATGTTGCCACTGTGGGTACACCAGAAAAGTCTCCATGTGGCTGATGTTGCTGGGAGAAGTCATGTGAGTGCAAAAATCTGGATTCAGGGGGAGAGGCATCCACCACCACTGTCTCTCCTGAGACTCCGAGTCTCTGCCCTCCCTGCTGGGTCAGAAATAGTTAGAAAACACAAAGAACATGTTACAAGGGTTAGGTGGTTTCCCAGTGACAGCCATCTTTTCCCATGTGCTTCCCAAGACATTGTTTCTTTCCCATTACAGACAGAAGTTGGTAGTGTTTGTGACAGCCATGTAAAGGACTTTTCCTGTGTCTTTTGCCCCTTGCCTTTACCTCTGTTGCTGTGTGACTTCCATTGCAGGTGGAGCCCGACCAGTTTGGAAGCGATGACACTGCTCTGAATGGCATACGCCTGTATTGTCAGCATGACTCAATAACCATTGAATCCTTGGTGGGGGAGTAAGTAACACTCTGGTTTCTCTCCTGTTTGTGGTGCATCAGCTCACAGAACACCCATGGTGTCGCCTTTTGCAGGGGTCTCTTCTCTCTGACTTGCTTTTTATACATGATGCTGTAGTATAGTGAATTAAAGTAAGTGGTTAGGGGTTGTGCTTGTTAATTTTGAGGGTTATTAAACATGATTACCTCACTTTACCATTTCTGTTTGCCCTTGAATTTTGTGCAGAGCACTGTGAACACCTGAAATATGGTCCCAGGGTTAGAGTCTTTCTCTGGAAATCTGCAACACATGGGGCAAATGTGGGAAAAAGGGTTACTAACCATACATTTAGAAACTGCCTGATTGAAGCCCTGGCCCAGCTGCAGGGAACAGAACTGCACCTCTGGAAGGCAGAGTGGCTGCTCTCCCTGCTGCCTGGTGTGTACCTGTCACACACATGGGGGATGCATCCTAAAACCTGTGATCAGGCTGCCCTTGGGGTTTCCACCAGAACCATAACCAACCAATCTCACACTTCCTGATGTTTTTCTGATGAGATATCAATAAAGAGAAAAGTACATCTGTGGAAGGAAAGGAGAAAAAAAAAAAAGAGAGAAAGTAAGGGGTCCCAGGCTGCAGCAAGGAAGTGTTAAGCTTCACAGCAGCATGACAAGGAAACGAGCACTTCCCAGTAACTCACAGAGACCAGACATTCTTCTCTCTGCTTTTTTGTCAGGTGGGGTTCCTGGACCAGCTTCCAAGTCTGTCCTGGAGGCTACCTGATCTCCTTTTCACTGAGAACAGAGAAGTCCCAAGGAGGAGGAGATGACACAGCAGCCAACAACATTCAGTTCAGGTGCTCAGATGAAGCTGTGCTGGTAGGTGATGGACTGTCCTGGGGCAGCTTTGGCCCATGGACCAACAGCTGCAAGATATGCGGTCTCCAGACCAAGGTAGAGCCCCCACAGGGGCTTCAGGATGACACAGCACTCAACAATGTGAAGTTCTTCTGCTGCAAGTGAGCACTTGCTCTGCCTTCCTCCCTGCCTACACTTCCCATATCCCACAGCAAGTGAAATATCAGTAAAGCTTTGCTCTAGCTTTATCCTGGGACATGCCTGTGATGTTTTGACTGCTTGACTCTTGCTGTTCTGGCCTTAGATGATGATGTCTTTTGCAGCTACCCCTACATTAGCACAGCTGAATCATTGCTTCAGGTACTGCTGGTATGTTGCTGTGAAAATGCCCAGTCTCCAGCAATTGCTCAGAGCTGACAGATTTCTCAACTTTCTTTTACTCTGACTGGCAAGTTTCTTTGAGGTTTGCTCTGCCCGTTTTTCTCTCGTTTCAAATAATATTTGATTCAAATGGGGTCAAATAGAATTTTGGGTGGACTTAGAAACATCAAAGATTTGCTGTCATTGCCCATTCCCAGCTTGAATTGCCTCAAGATTTGTACAAGCAATCTGTTAATTCCTGCCTGAGCTCCTGCCCTAGGAAACATGGCTAGAAAATGTGTTTACACTGTACTTTCATCTGTGTGGCACTGTGTTACCTGGGTGGGTTGTAGCTCCCCAGGCCTCCCTTGCTGCTGCTTTGCTGCTGGCTCACCTGGCTGCTAGGGCAAAACATTTTCATGGGACTTGGATTTTGTTTGTTGCCTCTGGGCTTCATGCTTTAAATAGAATGGGGGAGAATCCAAACTAAAAATAAACTCTATGTCATTCATCCATTTTTTATGCTCCAATTTGCTGGGTAAGCTGGAAGATATTCCAGATATGCTGGATGTAAAAAATGTACTCTCAATTCAGGGAAAAATGTTTGGAAGTCATGATCATGCTCTATTGACCCACCAAGCCTCTCTGGCAAGAGTTTGAGAAGACTTGCTGCCTCTCTGAGCACCTTTTAGGAAGTGTAGATTTTGCTATTCCCTCAGAGCAATGCATTGTGCATCTTTGTGTGCTTGAAAAAAGGTGAGGGCGTGGTGGTGCCATTCTCCAGGTGACCGCTTGTGTTGCACCGTGGGGATGTTGAGCCCAGGACCACAGCCACGTGGAAAAGCCCAGAGCTGATGGTGGGGGTTCCTTCTGCCAGTTCACATCCTCTCCTTGGCACATACATAGCCAGCACCACTCTGGCTCTTCAGGGAGAGTTTTTGTTAAAAAAAATATCAATTTTTGTTACTGTTGCCTACCTCAAAAAGTACTTGAATAATAACCTGTGCTTTCTTCCAGTGAAGCACTTACCAAAGCTTCACTAGTGCAAGAAGAAATCTCAGAAAGATGCCTGCATTGATATGATTTTATTTTAAAAAAATTAATATACATTTTTCCAGTCAGATCTTCTGCTGCAAATTTTCATACCTCTGATTTGTTTAATCTCAGTATTTGACTTAAAATTTAAAGGTTTTTTTTTACTAGTTTAGTATTCCTAAATGATCCTTTAACTGCTTTTTGTCCTCCTCTTGACTGCAGACATTTTAAGTGTGCAACTGCTTTATTAAAGAAATGCTTATTTTGTATTACCAGCCCAGTCATCACTTGAAATATTATTAGCTTCAAGGAACCATTTTCTAGATTCCATCTCAAGTTGAGAGTTTCTGAAAAAAATCCTTATTTATCATATATTCAGCTCTCTATAAACATATAAATCCCTCAGCTCTAGCAATTAGCAAAACCAAACCAAATCAACAAAAAAACCCCAACAAAACCAAACAACTCTAAAATGGCAACTTTTTTTTTAACAAGGAAACCAAACTAAGATAAAGCTAAGTTCTGATGCTATCACAGTTAACTGGAGTTAGCAGTGATCACACTGAATATTAACTTCCAAAATGACTGTTTTCAAACCCCACAAGAGGATATATTTTAGTTTGCAGCTAGTTGCTTGGCTTTCATTTTCCTATGAAGCAGGAATAATTTCAGCTTGCAAACTGACATCCAGTATAATTACTGAGGCAATATTTGAGGACATAAAAGTAAAAATAGCTGCACTGATCTAAGCACAACAGGCTTAATTTGATGAAAGTGAGCAGTAATCATGGTGACATGATTATTTACATCAGCTTCCGAGCCTGGGGAATCCCCTTGGTGAGGCAGAGGGGGCTCCATGCACTTCACAGAAGTCTTAGAGGGCCAACTACTGGTCACCTTCCAGCAGAGCATGTTGGACAAGAAGAAACCATCAAGTATTTAATACTACAACACAGTATGATCAGTGTCACCAGCAAATCTCGCAACAGGACATTTCAAGTGCTTTTTTTTAGCATGTGAGTAAGTTGGTTTTCTTTGTAAAAATATACTGAGTGAATCTAAATTGTGTGTACAGCCAGTTACGTGTGGGAAAAGAGGTCAGGTAGTTCATTTTCTCCAGATGGAGAAGATTTCTAAGAGAGTTAATTTTTGGGATGACCACTGCCACTGAGCTGGAGTGCTTGCAAGAAGGAACTGCTTTTCTTTTGAGTGATTTGTTCAAGCAGCAGGGCCTGTATACTTATATGTGTGTATGTACGTGTAAATGTAGATGATGGAAAAACTTGAGCTTCATCTTGCACATTCCTTCTCCAGAGGGTAATTCAGGCTGGAAGATGCTGAACATCTGCTGCTTCTCTGCAAACGAATGATTCAGTTAAATTCTGAGGTTTCACTGTAGGAAGGATTATTCATAGTGCCAGCAAAACTGATCTTTTATGCTTTCCTGTTGTGCCAGGTGTAACACAGCTTCCTATTAGTGTGTGAATGGACACTCCAAATGAGAGCTGTTCCGATAAATGTTTGGAAAACAGAATACCACCTCCTCTTCACACAGTTTCTTATGTACTTATCAGCAACTTAAAATCAAACAGATTTTTTTTTTTTGTCATCTGCATATTAATGGGATACTGCTGATACCTTAGGTTTTCACTTTCATGTTTTTCAAACCCTGTACTGCTTAGTGTGTCACTCTGAAGTTTCTTGTATCCTGTTCATTTCTGTTCTCTTGTGCTGAGTAGTCACAACAAAACCTCTCTGGGTCTGCTCTTCAAGGACACCCAGACTGTCCTGGGCCCAAAATGTATAAACCAAAAGCCTCTGAGAGGGGTGCAAGCTGAGGGGAATCACATCATTAAACTGAAGCTTTAATTGGAGAATTAACCCTGATATGCAAATAAACCAAACCTATAAAAGTGTGAAGAGCTCGTGACCTGTGGTCCATCTTGGGGTTCATTTTGGCAGCAGCCTCTGGCTGCCCAGGGTGTGCCTTTGAAGGCCTTTCAGATAAATACCCACCTTTATTGCCTTACTCCTGTCTGGTCTCTGTTTTTAGGTGGCCTCTTCAGGCATCAATTCCAGCTGGGTGTCCTCTGATGGTCCACTTGGAAAACATGGGTCATACACGAACTAGAAAGTAGGTCTCAGGCATTTACTTCACTCAGAGTAGAGGAATCACCTTATAACAGAAATGAGGGTACAAAAGCATCATCAAAGAGTGCTGGAGCCAGTGTGGCTGACAATGTGTGTAGCTGGAATCTGTGAGTAGCTGCATCTGCATGACTTACAAAGTCACTGTGTGTCTCTGGCACATCTGTGAGTCAGGAATATGTTTCCAAAGAATTAAAACACAGTTCCTGTGGAAAGTTAGTTGGACTGCTGGCAACAGCAAGGACCGAGTGAGAGTTATCCCTGAATCTACTGATAACATGGCAATTTTGGATCTGGAGCATGAGTAGGCTTGGGGAAGGCAAAGAGGAGTTTTCCACTGATCCATGCATACGTGGCACAGCTCCCAGGGAGACTGGCAGAAGCAGCAGGCCTGAAGCTTTCCTGAAGTGAATTTAAAAAACCACTTCTATTGAGTAAGACTGAGTCAGACCAAGACCAGGCCTGCTGCTAGCAGTGCTCCAGTGAACCAAGCTTTGAGTCTGCCTCTGAGAAAGGTGACCTTAGAAATCCTAGTCTTTATGGCCACATTGTTCCTGTTGCACAAGGAAAATAGATATTCCATCCATCACAGGTGCTCTGAAGCTTAAGCTGTTATTTTTTGTGACATGCAGAGAAAACTCCTGAAGATGCTCTAGCTACATATCATTGATAATACTGTACTTGATGAGAGCACCATGCAGCTCATGCTCAACCTAACACAGTTACAAGTTTTCCAACCCCAGAAAACCAACTCTAATTAGCTAGTGTGATTGCCAATGAAAAAACAACTGAAAACATCTGGTTTAGAATTTTCTGGGTATCATTATTTGGAAATGTTGCTACAGAATGTGAGGAGCAGCAAACATTAAGTTATGGGTCATGAAAAGAAAAACTACAGGACTCTGGAGAGATGATTCATGAAGGATTGAATTCTGGTTTCTATGCTCCCCCACAACACTGTACCTGTGGGCATGCCTTCATCCCACAGGACTGAATGTCCATGGTACTGTGCATGAACACTTTTTGTCTGAGGAGCTGTTGTGTGGTTTGTACCTGCCGGCCCTCTCTTCGTCTTTGCAGAAAGGGAGCCCATCCCAGGCAGTCCAGGCTCCAGCAAGCAATGTTAGAAGCTGCTGTCCTGGCAGGAAGAGGGAGTAGCTGGCTCAGTGGAAGCTGGGGGAAACGAATAAGCTGTCTGGTAATGTGTAAACACAATTAGCAGCAAGGCAGCAACACCAGATATACAGAAAACATATTGCTCTTGGGCAGATAATACAGAGTCTTAGAGCCTTCCACATTTGGTGCGAGTTCCCTGAGCTTTCCATGTTCTACTGGGGCAAAATTTGTGGACATCAGTCACCTCATAACCCCTTATAACACAGACTGACTCTGTACAGCTCACTGAGGCTTGGTGGCTTCTGCAGCAGGCCACCAAGCTGGGTGACATTTGGCTCCACAAGCAGCTGGGCCTCTCCAATAGAGGGTGGCAACTATTTCTTTTTGATCACTCAAAACCAGTTCAGCAGCAGCAACAGGACAGTGGTAGTTTGGTGCATTTCTGAATGAACATAAACCAACAAAATGGACATCAAAGGCCTCTTTAGTGCTGTGTCACAAAGGAAAAAGGTGACGGTGCTCCAAGAACACGTGTGTGAGTTTATTAACTTGGTTTGTGGAAAAGAACATTTTCAGAGGGGACAGGACAGTGTGAGAAGTCCGGTTCTTGAGTGAGTCATTTCAGGATCAAGCTCTGAACAGGCCTGAGACACCCCCTGTGTGTTTCTGTCATCCTCTTTCTCAGAGGGAGCATTCTGCAGCTGGCTGTGAATGACTTACAAGTCCATGGACAAAAATGTACATAACTAGCATCAGTAAAATCCAGAAAGGGCCACTCTTACCCTAAAGGACAATGTCTCTTCATGCAGTCAAAAATAATTTAACCAATTTCCCTTTTGCAAATAGTAGAAGTAGATTAAAAAATTAATTCCCTAATCTGATGTTGTGTCTAGAATGCCCTTCAATCCTTATGCCAGCAATTTTTTTTATGTCAGTGAACTTTTTATGGTGATATAACCAGAAGTAATTTAGAAAGCAACTTTCTGTCTCAGCTTTTGCCACTTATCAAATGAAACCACTTTTACTAGTTCCAGTTTATTGCTATAGAATCCACAACATGGCCAGAAGTGCTGTCAATGGGAAAACACAAAACAGATTTTAAAAGTTGATTTGAACATATTTTTTTCTGAGGAGAAAAGACAAAGATAAATTCTGTCTCCTGCTAGCTAGTGTTTGTACTTCACTGTGACAGCAACTTCAGTGTGCTTGCTGGGAAGAGCAGTATCAAGGGGACAGAATTTTTCTAATTTTAAAGGAGACTTTCATCTCAGGAAAAGCAGAACCTAAACGAAGAAAATATCACTTCTATTTCTAGGAGTTTTCAAACAAATATCTGGGAACACATCAGTGTTTTATGGAAAAAACATAACTGGGTTTCTCTTCTGGGTCATGATGGAGGTAGTGAACTTGCACATCTCTAAAGTAGGAGATAAGTAACAAAGAAATGAACTTAGGAATCATTGCTGTATAAAAAACCTGATGAAAAATTTCCTTTCAAGTCCAACCAAATGACTGCAACTTTCCATGTGAGATTTTAACACCCATGCTATGGTGCTAAGTAGTTATCCAGCAGTACCTGCTGAGACTCACTCCTATTAGAGGTGTAAGAAATCCACTGGTGTCCTCCCAGACTTTAAAACCCAGCTGGAAGTTTATCAATGAGCTATCTCAGAGGTGGCTCACCTTTAGTGAGATACAGTGTCACACTCTTGCTTGTTAAGCAGGGTTTTATATAAGTGTTATGGTTTCCATAGAAACATAACTAAATCTTTCCTCCAGCATAATCCCAAAAGCTTTCACAGACCTGCAAAATACACAGTGAATAGTCAAATCATTTTTTATGCTGACAAAAAGAATGCCACAGTTGTCACCCAGTCAAGTTTCTCACATGGGGCAAAATAAGTTTAAATCCCACACGGCAGAACTGCCTTGCAGCATTCAGACATTTTCTGGTATCCCATTTCCCTGCAAGTTCAGTTTTAAAAACCTCTAGAGAAATCTTACAGAACTGTGTGAGCTGCAGATGGGAAAGACCTTAATTGTGCTCCCAAAGCATGTCAGTGAGTGCAAAACCCACGAGAACAGAAACAATAATTATGCTGATGATCTCTTCCTCAGGCCCGTACTGCTTTCAGTTGTGCATCTTCAAGTGTTCTTTGTGTTGAGTTTTAAATGCTCTCCTTAGCAGCTGAGAATACCAGCCTGTAACAGGGATTGTCTAGGCAGAAGGATTTCCCCTCAAAAATCTGTTTCCCCTTGTGCAATTTCACTCCACTTCTCTCAGCAGTTTAGGACTGCATTCACTTTTCTAGGTCATGGCTGAACACTTCCTTTAGCTTGGAGAAAAGGAGGCTCAGGAGGGACCTTATTGCTGTCTGAAAGGAGGTGGTAGCCAAGTAGGGATGGGTCTTTTTTCCAAGGCAACCAGTGACAGAACAAGAGGAAATGGCCTCAGGTTGTGCCAGGGGACGTTCAGGTTGAACATCAGGAAGAATTTTTTGCAAAGGGTGGGTGGGTATTGGAGCAGGCTGTCCAAGGAGGTGGTGGAGTCACTGTCCCTGGAAGTATTGAAGAACTGAGTGAACATGGCACTTAGTGCTCTGGTTTAGTTGGATGATGGCCTTTAGTCAAAGGGTGGGCTGGATGATCTTGGAGGTCTTTTCCAACCTTAATAATTCTATGAATTCACTAGGAGGATGACTTCTTACAGATCTGTGTTTAACCCTGCCTACTCTTCCAGTGTCTTCAAGAATGTGAGCAGAGCAACTTGAAATAAAATCCAGACAAAACTATATTGATTTATCTAATTAATGCTGTACAAAGTTCTTTCTTTTTTAAGTTTAAAGATACAGCGCTGCTGCAAATCATTTAAGCAACTGAACATAGGCTTAATGTAGGTGCATGAATAGTTCTGACACTTTCAACACTTAAAACTGAACAAAAGCAGGTGTTGGGCTGAATTTGCTTGCTAGAATTATTTATTATGAATGACAGATATATGAACTACAGTGCTCTCAGGTGGAACTCACCTGAGTGAATATGGACTCAGGACCTGTAAAATACAGTCCATCAGTGACAACAGCCTTGTCTTCTGCTTCTGTTCTCTGATGGAAACCAGTCAGAGATTTAGCAGTGACCTAACCCTGTTTGTTCTCTGTTTAAAGGATAAAATGCAGTTCTTTCAGCTTGGAGCTAGGTTACACATTCCAGGCAGAGAGAGAAAAATTTTCCAAGGAGCTGATTCAGGGCTGCTGACTTTGGGTGACCAATGGGTATTAATGGCAACTGATGGGTTGGTCACAGCCCCCAGACACTGGGGCTCTCTGTGCACACAGTCCCTTCTGCAAAGCAGATGGCCTTGGCCACAGCCAGGAGCCAGGCAGGCATCAAGAGCCGGATGCAAAACTCCCAGGCCCCGCATAATCTCCACTTCATGCGAGAGCAGGGAACACTTGTCAGCTCTCATTACATCCCCCTGAGTGAGCTCAGGGCCTTCCCAGCTGGGCTAAAGCAGGACTGAATGGTGGAGACCTGAGAAATGGCAGCTGCTCTGGGGACTCTGCTTCCATGGGGCAAAGTTCCTCCCTGGTTCACTGGCTGTCCTGCTTTCCTTGGGGCAGAGCAGACTGGGAGGGAGAGGGATGTCCCTTTTGTGCTCCTGGCATGGGGAGAGAAGGAGAGGGTTGAGCAGCTCTTATTGGATCTGTCATCCTACACCCTTGGGATGACACCCAGCTCATGAGGACTGCATAAGGGGAGTGAGCTGAGCTTGAGAGGGGACACAAACACTGTCTTGAAGCTAAACCAGACTGAGAAACAGCTGTGGAATGAGTTCTTGTTTCATGTCTCCATGCTTACCTCCAAGAATAAGAGTTACTTCCTGAAACTTTGGTGTTTTTTTTAAAAAAAAATCAATTAATTCTAACTTGAGTTCAAGATAGCTTAATGTTAGAAAGTCCCAGGCAGGTTGTCAGCTGATACAGGTTTGCTCTGGCAAGGCCAGGGTACCCTAGGAACTGGCTGGGACCTCTGTCAGGGTTATGTTCCAGTCAAACTATTGAACCTCCAGGTGAAGGGACTGATGGAGGAGCTGAACCCACTACATAGCACCAGGTAGGATGAAGGGAAACTCTCCCTGGAGGCAAGACCCCAGGGCCTGTGTTTCAAGGAAGGAGGGATGGCAAAGAGTAATCCCTGAGCAGGCAGAGAATGGGTGGGAGTAACTGGATGCTTATGAGCTATTGCAGCAGGAGAAAGGCTCCTTCACCACCTGTGCAGGACCTCGGTGGGTGAGCCTGGGGCTGTATCAGGGTAGGAGTCTAAGCTGGTTGAGCCTGGTCTGTACTCTGGAGCAGTGTGAGCCTCTGAAGGGGTGTTTATCACTGCCAATGAGCTTCCTGCTGCTCTGGTTTTGCTCCTTTGCGCTGGGGTTTCCTAAGAAGAAGCTAACCTGGGTGCATCTCCCTGAGCTGCAGGTAACAGCAGGTAGCTGCAGGTAGCACTGATAAGTGTGTTATATATGTTCCTACTGTGAGAAACCATCCTGATCTCTAACAGCCTAGAGTCAAAAAATGCAGGGAAACCATGGACAGGCAATGGTGGGTAGTGAGGAAATGTCTTTGATGACGTCCAGCAAATGAGTGGAAGAGATTATGGCATGAAAACTGCAGGAAAAACAGCCATGAATGGGCAATTATAGTTTAAACTCCTCTTCCCAAGGAGACTTGTGGTCTTTTTGCATAGATATTTATGGTATGCTGTCTGCATTATAATTGTCCTTTGAGGGACTAAGCTTCATGAGATGAATAACGAACAGCAATACAATGATGTAATTGAATTTTAGAGCATATTTCATTTAACAGCAGGACAAGTGTCCTGTTTCCATTAGCCCTGGAAGCTGTGTCCTTGATTCCAGCACTTACAGTGATGCTGCAGGAGCAGCACCGAACTGGTGGTGATGTGGAGAGCCAGGCTCTCTGCTCTACTGGGATGGATGCACCAGCCAGGGATGGCACTGCCTGCCAGCATCACCTCTGGATGCAGGCAAATGCAGGCCTCCACCACGGACTTTGATGGCTTTGTGATACATCTGATGAAATGTGGGTCTCTGAGACATGTTCTTACAAAGCTTTCTCCCAATTTCTGCTAGAGAGCATCACATAAAAGGAGCCACTGCCATGTAGGATATGTACCCCAATTAAACAAGGAACAGAGAGCCCAGCAGAGAGAAAGTGCTTCTCTAGCATTACTGCAAGTGCATGCCACCTCCTGGGATGTGAGAGAAAGGAAAAAACATCACAAATCTCCACAAGCAGTAGTTCAGTCCCTACTAAGGACCAGAGGTATGCAGACCAAGATGCAAATGACAGTGTCTCCCTTTCAAGATTTAGAGCTACCTACTAAGAGAAAGCTATTAATCAGGTAAGCTGCAAGTCAGATCTCATCCTGTGGCTGATCCAAATGGCCAAAGCTGGATGACACTTAATATCATCTGAGGTGAGGCGATGCCACCAGCTCTCCCAGGGCATAGGACTGCAGAGATATTCCAGACCTGGTGAGGAGACCAAGTCAGATTTTTCAGATGTGAAAAGGGTGGAGCAACAAGGGAAAATCTTGATCCACCTTAGGAGGGAAGTTCACTGTCCCTATGACAAAACATACCAGTCATTGCCTGCAGCACTTTTCAGCTTCCTTAAAGCCCCTAGACATGCTGGGGCACACCTAACATATCAAGCCCTTCCAGAGTGCTAAGGATGTATATTTTCCTTCTTTGTAGCAACATCAACCACAAAGAAGTCAAGTTTCTGCTTAGATTAAAGGACAAAGGCCCTAGGAATCCAAGATCTTGGGAAAGAGATGTTTAGAGCTATATAACAGTTACAGTAGCTGGATGCTCAAGATGGAAAATTTGAGTAGGAAAAAATAAGGTGCTGACATGAATTTGACATGAATAGCAGTTAGAGCAGGCAAACAGGGAAGGAGCAGAGTCTCCACCTCTGGAGGACTTCCAGCAATAGCAGAATACTTCTCTAGAAGACTCAGGTTGCACACAGATTGCCAGGCTTGAGGAGGAGAGCAAAAATATCCTGTTAGTAGTGGTGACATCTGTGGTGAGGTGAGGGAACCTGCTGTTCCCAAAAGGACTTCAGCTCTCTGGATCAGTGAGCAAAAGGAGTGGGATTTCATTTCATCTTGATGCAGACATCAGTTGTTGTGTTGGAACTCCCCAGTTTAGACACATGCATCAAGCAGAGGCACACACAGAAAGGCTGGTTGGGTGTACTCCCTGTCACTGCACTGAGCTCAACTCCTATGGGAGCTACAGAAATGCGAAATCTAGTTATTAAATTAAATTAGTACCGCTAAGGTGTCAATTGATAGACTAGTCAGTTTTCCAGAAGGACAATTTGCTGCCAGAGGTGCCATTTTCCTTTAAAATTAACTATTATGTGCCAAGTAAGCCTTTTACAACAAATACCTGCCCATACCAAGGAGTGGTTTGAGTGGAAGATACAGAAAATAGGGCAGCCTAATCAGAAGCAGGCTGAAATCAATCTCCTGCTGTCCCTGACCCAGAGACTCTCTGTGCTGAGATCTCTGCTGCATAGAGACAAGGCATGTCCTTGCCTGTGCATTGCAAGGAAGGTCATCAGGGATTTACAGGAGTGACACAAGAGAATCTGAGACCTAACATTTGCATTCTCAGCTTCACCCCAGCATTAACCTGTACCCTAGAAGAATAAACTAGTTTCAGCTTTATGCCACAGGTTCCCCTGCAATACCAAATCCAGGTAAGGGGTTCAATTAACTGTTCAAAACCACAAATCCATGCATTCAGACATTCATTTGGTGCTTGCCTTAATTTTCACACTAACAAGATACGTGCAATAATTTGAGTATAAGAATAAATATTAAAATTTCCAGGACCATAATGAAAAAAGTCTTTTGAAGTGGTCTGACTTTCTCTCAAGAAAAGTTCTTTTTGTCTATTTTTTTTTAAGAAAATATTAAAGAGATTTTGGGTGACCAGCAAGTTTGGAAAATAAACTGCCAGTGTTATGCTGAACTGGTCTATTAGTATGGATACCAAGAAGCACTCTGCTCTTCATTTACATTGCAAAGGAATGATTTCAAATGATAATGCCCTCTCTCCATCAGTGTGCTACAAATGGAATCGTAGCAGCATCTTGCAGCCTTGCCTGAATGCTTGTGACTGTGCAAGAATCCCAGCAGAAATCCATGCTGAGTCCTCAACCTTGCCTCCTGAGAAGTGGGCAGCTTTTAAAACAAGACCCCAAACCACCTCTGAGCGCAGGAACCCCTGGAAGATGAATTATCTTTGTGTTGAATCATATTATTTTCAATACAGTTCATGCCAATTTGAAAGAGCATTTGAAAAGGCAGAGGAATTCCTTCCATAATTACAGCTACACCAGCTTAATTTACAAACTCCTGTAAATCTGTTGACACATGGTAATAGTGGTATTTAATCTTTGTTCTAATATCAGATTTATACTGCTTTGGTACACTCGGTGCCTTTCATTCCCAATTTCATCCCAAGTGCCCTTCATTTTTCAAAGATGGGTAAAGGAAAAATTTCTCAAAGATGTGAGTGTCTGGAAATGCATCATGGTGCAGGTTTTATTCTTCTGGGAGAGTGAAATGGTTGTGTCAAAAGCCCTGCGGGAAGGGAAGGGAAGGGAAGGGAAGGGAAGGGAAGGGAAGACACTTAATTGACAACTACTCAGAAACTTAGACTGAATCTCAACTATAGAAAAATATAGACTCCCTGTCCTCAGTGATCCAGAACAGAGTTAGTCATTCTTAGATACCCTGGACAATCCTTGCCTGAAATTCTGATTTGAGAAACAAAAAACAGAAAACATACTTTCTTTTGCATCACAGTTTGCCCATGGAGGAATCAACAGATGCACTTTTGAGAGCAATAGAGTGCAGACAGGTCTCTTGGTACTAAGTGGGAGCCATAAGTCAAATACCTCTGTTCTTGATGCTGCAGTTATTAAACACATTCTTCAAACTATTAGTTTTCCCAACACAGATCAAATTACAATCTCTAAAAGTCAATCCCTAAATACACTTATTTTTAAAAAAACCCCAACCACCATCACCACACAGCACTGGTTTCCCTCTTGCAAGCAACAATCCTTTTATCAAGAGGACTAATAAAGTAATGTATACATGGCCTTTCTGCCCATGATGAATTACTAAGTTAGCCCAGAGCACCCCCAGAGCTCTGCTGGAGCCATGGGTGATGCTGGGATTCAGACTGGTGAGCCTGATGTTCAGGTGAGTTTGATGCACAGAGAGTCCCAGGAGCAATAGGAAGTCAGGAGCAGGGGTGGGTGATTGGTGGGTGCTCCTTGCCCCCTGGACCTGCTCCAGGCAAGCCTGGCCCTGGTGCAGTGCTGAGGGGAGCCTGGGTGCAGCTGTATATTGCATGGGTCTGGCACCTACTGTCAGCTGCAGGAGTCAGAGGCCGAGAGTAGTAAGAAGAATAAAGAAAAAACCATACATCTACAAAATTAAATACATGGTCTGAAATACTTTGAATATAATTAAATTGCACTTGGAGTTTTCCCTCACATCAATCAAGCCAGCTATGAAATACTTTTTATGTGAGCCTTAGGAAGATTCGATGCTATAAAGCATTAAACCCAGATATTACAATTTCCCCTATGGCCAGTATGAACATTGTATTAATCATGCAGCACCCACTGCAAGCCATTTCTACCGTACTGCTTTTGTCCAGTCCCCTGAACTATTACCATCCATCTGCTACATAAATTTCCTGTAATGGATTGTAAGGAGCCCTCTGTGCAGCACGCTGAGTGAGTGATCAGAAGAATTGGATTTTTTTCCTTCCTTTTCAACATTTTTATGCATTATCTTTAGTGACTCATACGCTTCAGTTTTTTCCAGGTGTGCTTTAGGGAGATACGAAAATAACCCACCTCCAGCATAGGCTCAGCCTCTTAGGAGAAACTGCAAGTTTTTGTTATTACTCTAAACAATATCTTCTGTTGCAGAAGATCCAGTTAGAGCCATTACTGTTCCCTGTATCCTCTGGGTAGGAAGTTTCTTCTCAGGCTATGAATCGCTTGCTATTTTTTTCCTGTGGAAAAACAATAAACAAAAACCAAAAGGCTCCTCATTGGTAATGCTGTACATATTACAGGTTAAATTGCCAGAGGAAATATATAGTTTGTCATATGAAAATATTTCTATGAGTCTGTATGTAAACATGTAGATTTTCATTCCTGTCAGCATAGCTGTTTGCAGGTCTGCATTAAACAATGACTTTCAATGCCAGTGCTGTAAAAGTGTCACTCAGCAGCTCTGCTGCTTCTGGGTCTGATGGTAATAGATTGTCTGAGAAATCTGGACATGTTCATTTTGCCAAGGGATCATGTGTTGCTGGAGGTAATGCACATCAGATGAGATGTCACAGTCTCAGAAGAAGCGCAGAGGCATTAAGACAAGCCAGATTCTGGGCTGTTTATAGTCTCCTTTACCAATCAGGGTATCCAGATGCAGGCTGAATTTATAAATACTGGGACAGGACTGGCAACAGCTTCTGTTGCCTGACAGAAGCTCTTGGAGAGAGAGATATAGGTTAGACTTTCTGCCTTATTATGTCCCAAAGAAAACTGATTATCTGTGTTCACAGTTTAAATTAAATAAATATGTTTGGTTGTGGAACGGTAGAGAGATTTCAGAAGACGAGTGCTTCAGAGAGCACATGCTGAGGGTTGTAAGGGGGGAAGCAGAGAACAGCAGCTGGCTGTGGTTTGTGCAGCACAGGTTCCTGAGTGCTTCAGAGCAGCCCTGAGAAATTTTGCAAGTGTTTTGGAAACAACTGTCTCCAATGAATGCTAGTTCTTGGTTCCCATTTGAAAGCCAGTTTTGGGTCACTGGTAACTTCCCTGAAGAAGGAGTGAGGAGAAAAAAAACCCTCTGCTGGGGATTAAATAAGAGACAGAGACATGGCTGCAATTTCATTGTGTCTGTGGAGGCACAAGTGGAGCAGGGAGGGAGGATTGTGGTGGGGTGTTGTATTGGTTTAGCTGGGGACAGCAAGTGTAGCAGCAAGAAAAAAGAGTCTAATGGCATCTCCTTAGCTTTTTGCCTTTCAATCTTTTTGCCTACCATGATTTGACTAATCCTTTAAATATATTTTGCGTTCATTTCTCAAATAACCAGCAGACATATGGTGCTAATGAGAACTAGAGAGGGTTTGTTTTTTTAATGAGCGAGAGCAGCTGGTAAGCAGAACATAAAATTAAAAATGGAGGAAAAAAATAAGCCCAAGGGGATAGATAAGGTTATTAATCACAGCAGAATTCCTCAGCTCTCTCCTCTGATGAGAAGGATCAGGTGGAGTGGGACACTGGTGACCTTGAGACAAGTATGTGACAGCCTGTTGCACTGGGTGAAAAATAAGTGACTGTCTGACAGGCTAAACTGTGCCACAGCTCTCCATGGCAGCAGAGATGCTCTGCCCTGTCCCCGTGTAGGCAGCCTGGCTGGTGGCAGCCCCTTCAGCTGCCCCAGACTGTCACAGCATGGTCCTTCATTCGAGAGGGAAGCCTGAGTCACCTTGTGGGTGCAGTCTGCTGAGGGACAGGTGAGCACAGACCAGCAGTGACACATCGCAAAGGGAAAGAATTGGAAAGTGGAAAAAATTGCTCCAGTACGTCCAGGGGTAAATTTGCCATTTCTGAGTGGTGCTGCATTGCTGGGAGGGTTTGTGCCAGATGCTCACAGCTTTCTTTAAATGAAACCCACTTCATTTTCTGCTATTTAAACATGTCATCCTAAGCAACACAAAACAATAAGGGAGCTTTCCCCGGATGCACCTCAGTCTGACTGAGAGGCTGAAGCTAACACCAAGAGCCATCCTGCCCAGCAGCCCAAGGTTGCTGCTGCACTACACTGCTGGTTTTTAAAATCAAGCCTATTTCATTTAATGACTAGAGGCAGGCAGAGCCCAGCTCACAGATTCAGTGCTAACTTGCATTCACAAGGAAACACGTACTTTTCAAGACTGTTGAACCAATCCTGCCCCTTCCACTCAGCAGAACTTGTCTGCATTGTCTTGGAGCCCGTTCCTGCCTGAAGCCTCCTGCTCCCTGCTGGCCTGCAGTCAGAGCACCTCCTGCCCCATGCCAGACAACACCTGAGGCAGGATGGAGGCCACTGCAGGCATTACTCACCCTGTGATACGGGGACCCCCAGGCTCTCAGGGGCTTTGAGCACCACCAGCTATACTGGCTCCATGGCTGAGGTTCTCCCTGTCTATCAGACCCTATGCCCTTTGCCAGAGAAGCATTTGCTGTTTGTAGGTATGTCTGACCCCTAAAGTCAGGCTGTCCTCTGGTCTTTGCACATGCATGGCCATAAAAGATAGAAATTGTCTGGCCTAGTTCTAGATGTCTATATGTGAGCCAGTCTGTTCTCACAAGGACAGAGAAAGAAGGGGGGATTTGTCTCTCCTAACACAGACACAGCAGTTTGGACAGGTTAGTAGCTTTAGAAACCCTTCCTTACTGTGGCCATGTCAAGGACAAAGGGTAGTCCCATCCCTCCATATGCTTATTGGAGTAAACTTTGATTCCAGTAATTGTGGGGCAGAAATTCAACTGTGGTGCCAATTCTTTGCTCTTCTCAGCAGGCTGAGGACATTTATGGACACTGGTGTTGCTTACAGTGTTGGTCCTTTTGGTGCTGAAAATGATGGGGAGGGAGAGGCCCTTTAACTAACCTTTATTTGAAATTATCCAGTTTGTATCCCCTGAGACCCACTTTATAATGCACAGAAGAAGTGGGTGTCTGCAGTGTGCACTCCTGATCTGAACTGCAGCACTGGTGTGGACGTACCTTAAGAGCATTTAACAGATCCCAGTAAGAATATTACCCATTGCTGGCTTCTGTGGCACTATTGATCTCAGAATTATTATGCTGAGAGATGATGATGATGATGGTGATGATGATCCTGATGATTTACACAAAACAAAAGTGGCCTCTTTTCCAAAAAGAATCATTGGCAAATTATTCATCCCTCAAATTTTGTCCAGAACATGCCCTTAATTTCCAGAGTCAAAAGCATGCTGCAGTAAAGTGACCACTCTGAGCAGGAGTCTGTGCCGTGCCTTTTCTTCCTTGAGCAGTGTAGCCACCTTTCACTCCTCTGAGGTGTACTGAAGGTTGCTTTTTCTTATAATTGAGCAAAATGTCAATTGTTATAGCTGAAAGAAATGAGACAGATTTGCCTTTATAAAAAAAATGTGGGTTTGCTGATAGGTAAAAATAGATGCCTAGAGATGAAAGAAGCAATGGAAGGAACCATAAATTCTATAAGAAAAGGAAAAGGGAGGGATATAAATTAGAAGGGGATCTGTATTAAGCGATTCGGGAAGCCTGTATCTCTGAAGTACCTCAGCCAATGGGGAAAGAGAGAGGGAAATGTTGGGAAATTAGGATAAATAGGAGGCTGTGCCCTCCAAAAAATTGAGACACCCCAGGGGAATGCCCCATGGCCTCTCCTTTTATTCGAATAAAATAACAGAACTCCTCTGTCTCCATTTTGGACATAAACCTCTGGTGGGTGTTGGTGGATTAATTTTCCTGACATAGCTACCAAGGTAGAAGACCAGCCATTGTAACAAAGGATTATGACTTCTTTACAGGGTGAAATCATAAGAATCTGGCTATATGGGAGAAAGTTCTTGTTTGAATATGTAATTTGAACAAGTAGCAAAGAGAATCCTTACAGCTGAATGACACTAAGTGGCTTTTACTGTTTAATAAATAAAAAAAAAAAATCTGTCTAGTTCAGTCAGATGAGTGGTGGAAGGACTCAAACCCTTAAGGGACATTTTTGCTGTCTTGCAGGATTGGATTCCTTTTGCATCTAGGATGAGAAGAATTGAAAAGGCAGCAGTGGGAGATGATTGCTGCTGCTAGCAGCAGTGAAGAATGAGTGCAGATGTATTAGATTTTGCCCCCTACATGGTAACAACCTTTCTAGGAACAAAGAGATGCTGTGTGCCGTGGCATTTGGTGGAAAAGAGGGATATGAAACTTCAGGGACATAGCTGAACATGCTGGGTTCAGAGACAGGGGAAATCATTCCAGGTCCATTTGCTTTTTGTGTCAACCTGTAAAGCCTTTGGTGGACATAAACATCAGGCCTGATGTGGCAGCCCAGCTCTGTGCCTAGAAAATGCTCTCCTGCTGCATGCTCAGTCCCAGCAACCTCTTCAGGAAAAGGCTCCACGTGTCTCACTCTCAGCAGGACTGACAAGTGCTGTTTGAGCTGTTTGTGCTGTGAGATTCCCACGAGCCCATTGTGGGGGATGAACATTTTCAAGATCTGGCTAAGGCACCTCTTTCTTATTCACTCTCCTATGATAATTATAGTGATATTTTTTGCTACATACTGTGCTGAAAGGTCCCATGGTGTGCCTGAATGTTGCACAGTGTAAAGCAACACAGTGCTCCCTTCTGCCTCTCCAAGACCCCCCCTCAGTCTCTCAGAAGGGAGAAAAGGGTGCACGTAAGAGGGCTGTTTATGCTGATGTTATTCAAATGAGCAAGGAACAAATAAAATTATATTTAGGCATTGCCTTTGCTTCTCAATAAATTTCTCCAGGCAAAATTACCCACAGTGGTACTTAAACCTTCTTGGGGGGTCTGTAGCTGTTGACAGTATTTTCTTTCCTGCCTGCTACAGTTCGAGGGGAAAAAATATTCTTTATTGTACTAGCACAGCCCACAGACTTTCTGAGGCCCAGATGTGAAACACTTGTCTTAGAAAGAGCAAGGAGGAAAAAGAAATCTTAAAAAAAGGAAAAAAAAAATGTAAAGGGAGACATTTGCAATTATAAGAAGTTCCTTCTCCTGATTTAAATAAATCCATAACTTATTATGAATTCAGTGTTTGTAAGTAAGAATTAACACTCTTTGTATGGAACAGTTGCTGGATAACATGTTTGTTCAGAACAGAAATATTCCAGGGTGAAAAAATCAATACTCAGAGGGGACTGAATGGCTCAAACTATGGGTAAACATATGGAAGCTGCTATGAAGAGCTTAGCACTTTGAAATTCACCCCGGTCAGTAGAAATGGAAACTAATTTCCAGCTAGCATCTTTTCTGAGGCCATTTGTTAGAACCTGTCAAGTTGATATGACCTCTCTTTCCAATCTCAAGAGGGCAAATGCTTCTATTTCCTGTTTACAGGGTGTTTATCATCATGGCAAAAAAGCAGCCTTAGCCATTAGGCTGGAAAAAAAAAACCCTAGCAACAGAGATAGGGACAGCTCCTGTAAGGCAGGGCAAGAGCACATTGCAGGAAATTTGCACAGCCAAGGATCACACACCGGAGAGCAACGTTCATTGTAGTCAGACTTACATGAGCTTATGCAAGTACAGGGCTTGGCTGACTTTGTGTGAGAGTCAAATCAGTAAATGAGAGATGTCACAGTCAGGAGAGGGGTTGCCTATTTGACTTTTGAATCCACTTTGGTGTGAGGGACACAGCAAAGGCATTGAGCCTCAGCACCTGAGCCAAGGACAGAGCATGGTGACCGATTTAAATGATTACAGGATAGAAAGGCAGGAGAATAATATTGACAAAAGATGTTTTAAGTAAATGAAATGATTCCAGGAGAGATTTGCTTTAACTGATTAAGAACCCAAGGGCTGCTGAGTATGGACTTACCTCAGCCACCATAGTTTCTCCAGCATAGTGGACTGGTTGAACTCTTCAAAGAAAAAAGCCCACTACTAAACCCAGAACAGGTTTGGTGAAAGCTGTAATCTATCAGCCATGATAATTTCAGCATATGTTGGAACCAGGAAATGTTACCTAACTCTAACTGGGAACTGACAGTTGGTGAGGAGCCTTATCATAAGTCATTCTCATTTACTTGGTGACCCACTTTTCTCTGTTTTTACCTGCAACTGATGAGAAGTGGCCCTTTTCCCTTCCCAGCCTGAGATGAAGCCCTACATGAGTGCTGAAGGGCAGTGGGCTGTGCTTCCCTAGAGACTCCCAGCTGGCTGACAGCTTCCCATCCTCCCCGTGTGCTCCTGGCAGGAGGTGACACTGCAGCCACCACAGTTCCCTGGCAAGGCATGGCCTGCACAGGATGAGACTAATATCAGCTGCTTGTGTTAGTGTCTTTCCTGAGCAAGGAGAAAAAAATACCTTCCTTTCTTTGCAAACTGACTGTATGTGGTGTAGATTATTTCCACCACACTCTTTGTCTGTATTACCTGCACTAATCTAGTACAGCGTGGGATGAAAATGTGCCCCTGAGACTAAGCACGTACGTAACTTTAACCACCAGCTGCCAACATGGATGCAAAGTTGTCTCTTCAAACTACACATAAAACCTTGTGGATAGTGACATTAAGTAGTTCTCTTTTATGCAATGCAGGCAGTACATTTTTTTTAGTGTGTTGACACATCATTATATTTCTCAACAAGGAAAATTAGAGCAATGATATGAAGTTTTGTCTTGAGAGCCTGAGGAGTTTTTATGGTTCTGGGAGCCTGCATTAAGACAGACTGTAAAATGGGATGTAAATATTATAATGATGAGTTATTTCTTCCTGCTTGCTAAGAAGCAACAGAACTGCTGGCAGAAGCCATCATATCCCCTGTGGATTACTTGTATTATATTTTAACAACTGCTGCATGTACTAATTGCTTTTAGTTCATAGGGACCAAAAATAACGTTATGAATACTCAAAAGAGAACTTATATTTCATACATGACAGCCATGGCTAACCACCTCCTCAGCTGGCTCCTTTGTCCTGCTCTTGCTGTGAAAACACCCACGTGGGATCTCCCTTTCCTGTTTTTTTTTCTGTCACCAGTTTTGATGTCACTGTGAACATGTGCAATAACCTTGAAACACTTGTTCCAGGGTCTAGCTGCATGACAACCTGTCCCATAGGTGCCTACAAGGATGGATTGGCCATGTCCCTCTGGCTGCAGGGCAGGTGGGGTGTGTGTGCCAGAGTCACTGTGGTGCAGCCTTGCGCCTGCACAGCCCTTTCTGCTCCCCAGCCCCAAGAGCTGTGGGTATCATTCTGTCTGTGACAGCGCTGCCTCTATCAAGAAAGGGGACTGGGCCTGGGGAGGAGTGCAGCCACCATGCCATGTAACCTGTTTTGGGCACCCTGCTAGCACCTGTTGTCAGCCCATCTGCTCTGACTAGCCAACAGGTCAGACAGACTTACTGTGACACACCCCCCAGAAAGGACATTTCCCCATGAAAGCTGACCAAGGAAATGTAGAAATTAATATTCCACAGGACCCTTCATTCCCTGTGTAGAAACCTGTTTGGTTTTCCCTCTTCTTGTTTCAAAGAGGTATAATTAAATACAAAAATAAACAGGGCTGGAGCTCCCGAGATCTCCTCCTGCAAATCCACTGTGTCATGGACATCTGTAGTTTAAACTTGCACACTGCTGGGTGCTGGCATCTGCTTGGGCTGCACCCCATCTCCTTGTCAGGAGAAGGGATGGGTGAGCACACCTGCACCCTGATTTTCCTGGGGAGAAAGCCTGACCACAGCAGCAGAGCACAGAGCTGCGTGCTCTTAGCTCTCACAGGAGGTGGCTGTGGATAATCTCCTTACATACATTTAACAACATATATGCTGGGCAGGAGCAGATATGATGGCTCCTGTAAGTGTTACTGATACATCATCTGACCCTCTGCAAACCACAGGAGCCATCACTCTGCTTTGCACCCAGCAGTTTGTGTTTGATCACAGTAGGACTTGTGTTCTGCCACACATAATGTTCAAAAAAGCCATCCAGCCTTCATGTGACACTACAAAGGGGAAGAGGACATACCATTTTCCTTGGTTATTTATTCTGTTGGTTAACCATCTTTGTTCTTGTAATCACATGCCTTATTTCTAATTTAAATACATCTGACTTCAGTTTCTGGCTGCCACAACTCATTTTTTTCTCTTCAAGATGAAGGAGGAATGTGGTACTGAACATCTCTGCAGTCAGATCACCCTCCAGCCTCTTCCTTGATACAGCAGCCACAATGAGTGCTTTAAGTCTTGTGAGGTACTTTCCACAGTCCTCAAATAATTTAAATTTAATATTTTAAAAAATCTCTTTTTTTTTTCTCAGATCCTTGAGTTAAGCAAATTATGCCAGTAACAATTTCTGTAAACAGGAATGGTCTAAGCTGCCAGCCATTGCCTGCTTGTTTCAGCTGCTCCTGCCATCCCTGGTGAGACCTCATTGCTCTCAAGCTTGTCCATTTTGACCCCTTGTCCCTGGTGTTTCAGAAACCATGGAGGCATCATCTCTTGCTCTAGATAAAGAGCTTGATATTTGACTGTTCCCAACATTTCATTTTGAATTTCACTTGCTGTAGTTTAAGGTAAAGCCAGATAAACATCTCAAGAATCAGACCTTGAAATCTGGGTTTCTCTCTGTGTTTTCTCCTCTCATTAGTGGGCTACAAAGTCTCCTCTTTGTTCATTTGTTTTCTGATTCTTCAAATGTGCTCTCACAACTGGGAGGACAGAGCCATCAAGACAAGTGAAAAGTGATTTGGTGGGAGCCCTGGTGCTGTCCCAGGGGTTTGGGTATTCCCTTGACAAGAGGGCAATCAGTCCCAATCCATCCAGCCTGAGGATGCCTGGAATTTGTCTCACCCTCCCTGGGTTATTGGTTCAGAGGGTGCATCTCAGGCTCTCTTAGGTACCATGGTAGAAAGGCAATAAACTCAAATTTTCTCCAGACCAGACCTTAACATTTGAATCTCAGGAGGCTAGTCCAGGTTTGAAATCCTTAGCTGGGTGGCCAGAGGTGCTATTTAAGCCCTTTCATTCAGCTGGAATCAAGATCCCCAGTTTATCACACCCCAAAGAATGTTGTATTGAGGGACCTGAGATGTGCAGACACTGAGTGCCAGTTATGCTTTCTTAAACAACATTTTCTTTGTAAATAGAGAACATTTTATCAACAATATTAAATTCAATTCCCACAAACAATGAGCATTTTCTCACTTACTGAAGCTATTTGTGATAGAAAACCCTTAATTAGTGGCAAATACAATTAAAAACCCAACACTAAATTCTCCTCTTGCAGGCATCAGTGTCACTCTGGGGAGAAGGGAGTTCAATGCAGTAAATGTACAAAATTTGGGCCATTGCTACTTGATCTTGGGTTAGAAATGTTTTCTTTAATCTTTTTGTTGAGAGACAGGTGACTGCTCCAAAGGGGGAAATGGAAGGGCACATGAGTAAATAAATAATGGCAAATAGCACAGAGAATTCAAGCATTCATGCATTAAAGTATGATATTGTGCACATTGGCACATCTCATAAACACCTTTGCATAGAGTGCTAAGTCAGATCACAGCAAACCCTGACAGATAAGCAATTTGTGTTGTGTGCCTTTTGCTTATTTATAATTTGATTGTGTAATATAACAGAGCTCTGAAGTTTAGGAGGCTGAACTTAAGGAAAGGAACTTAAGAGGCTGAATTTAGGAAAAAAAGAAACAAAGAAAATGCAGGTCAGATTCCTAGATCACAGGGTATAAAGATAGCAAGTATCAGCTGTGGGTGCAAAATTTTTTGTATTAAGAGAGGTTTAATAGGAAGGTCTTTCCTCTGAGCACTGGGCAATATTTGATTTGCCTTTCTCTTTTAGTTCTATGTTTTTTGGTTTTTTTTTAATCTAGGCAGTTAATATCAAGTCACTGGTTCCCTGTCTTCCTTTTAAAAGCATTTTCTAGTGTTGTACACATTTCTGACTCAGCCAAGGTCTTCTCAATGAAATGCTAAAATGAGTCTGCATTGAATTAATTAGTTCAAAGCAGCCTGCAGTGTTTGCCTACAAGTGTGAATGGGCACTGGGGCTGGTTACCAAACGTGGGTAAAAACCCGTCCATTGTAAACAGGATTTCTTATAAGGATTTGACTGACTTGAAGTAAACTCCATCTAGTTTCTGCCAGTTTTGTGTTATTTTCCTCTTTGGAAGGGGAGGTTTAGATATTCTTGAGCATTGCCTTTACTTTCCAAGCAGTACAACTGGACTGTTAATGACCTGCAGAGTATGACACATGAAAAGAAAACAGTCCCTGACACGTAACATTTACAAGAATGCTTCTAACAAAAAACCAGAACAGAAAGTTTCATGTCTTATTTCACATGTCTTATAATTCTGGAATATCCATCTCACCATTTATGGTCTGTCTGGCGCTTCACTCCTGGTAACTTCCTAAGTGCACCCAGGGGCAGAGCTAAATAAAAGTCAAAATAATTCCAGGTAAAGAGATATTTAACTTCACTGTTGCTGTTCTTTCTCCAAAATGAAAGCATTTAGTGAAAAATTCCCATTAAAATCAAAGACAATACTTCTGTTATCACTCCTGATCCAGAAGAGAAATTCTTCAGTTCCTACAGAAAGCCAGAAGAGTATATAAAGGTTATTGAACACATACGGCTATTTTTGTCAAGTTAGTGGGACCAGAAGGACCTTTGATCTGGCCTAGTGTGAAAGTTCTTGTATTTTTATTTAATCTAAAGTAACACTGGACAGATCAAGAACTGTGGGTGGTTTTATCATATTTCTCCAGGCTAAGAAATGTATGTCCCAGCTGTTAGGTATTTATAATCTTCCATGAAATATAAGAAATTGCTGTAGCATACTTTAAAAGAACGTCTGCATATGTCCTTTGTACATTCTATGAAAGTAAGAAAATCTATTCTTGAAAATATTTGCTTTTTTTTGGTATGCATTAGTCCCTATTCACTCTTCTCTTTCCCCTTGTGTCATGCAGAGAGCATGTTTGGCTTCACATGACCTACACGGTCCATCACACACTCCAAAAATCCATTGGCACACATTACAGATGATCAGCTGGCTAAAAGTGACTCAGAAGTAATAGATTCTATGGATTGCTTCACAGAACTTCTAAGACAAGGCCCAGATTCATTAGGAATGTTTAAATTTTGGGGATGAAAAATCATTGTTACTAGGGAAATCTTCTTCAGCTGCTGCATTTGGGTTAAAGCAGACTGGTTCCATGCACCCTTTAGTTTTTCCTCATTTGAATGGAAAATGGTTTGTTTGCTCCTTTAGGCTTCTCTGCCCAGAACAGGGTCTTTGCCTCTGTCCTTCTCATGAGATGAAGGTTTGCAACCCAGCAGCTCCAGACCAGCAATGAAGCTGTGTCTTCATATTGCCAGAAGTTTAAATACATTTTTTTCCAAGAAATTCTACCACTAAGCAGCCTGAATTTACAACTTAGTCTCCAGGGACAGATGCATGAGAGCAAACTGTGCCCAAGCTATGCAGACTCTTTCAAAAAACCTGTCTTGCCTTTAACTCAGAGTTTAACTACAGATTGTGGCTCAGCTATAGAACACCTGCACACAATTCAATGCCTCATTTCCCTCCTCCTTCACGAGTCCTCTAAGGAATACAGGGCACTTCTGCAGATGTCTTCTTCCTCAACATGTCTTCTGCAGCCCATCTTCTCCCTCCTTAGCTGTTTCCACAATGGAAATAACCTCATTTCTGCAGAAGTGGATCCCTCAGCTCTTCTCTCCTGCTCAGTTACCATTTCTTGGATATCCCTCATCAAGTGACTTGCTCCCTACCAGAACAGCCAGTTAGTGACTACTTAATGAAGATACAACTCTTGACAAATTATATGCTGAACCAAAACCTTTTTTTTTTCCCCCTTCTTAGTTTAGGGTCTCCTAAATGGTCAGTCTCCAAAGTTGGCTCACTTTTCTCTGCTGGTCACAGCCAGGTGCAAGCATTACTCCCACCCTCTTCTGGGGATTTTCTGCTGTGAAATCTGAATGCTGTTCCCATTGAGAACACACAGCATCCCCTGAAAATACTGTGTAAAATGCAAAGAATTCAGAAAATTGCTCCATTTTGGTAGCTTTAGTGCTCTGTGTATGAAGCCCAGTATCTATTTTAAGTAGCTGGCTCAAACCAGTCCTTCGAGACTGGTTGAAGTGTCCCTTTCTTTAAAAAGGGACTCCTTCTGAAGAGAAATGACAGCAGTTTTCAATTTTTTATCTTTGTGATAATCTTCAGTGAAATAAGTGTGACTATATTTCTGACTTTTCCTATATCTGCCTTCACTTCTTTAGTAAACACATGTCCAAAGCAGCTGAGGCTGGGTTTAGTATGACATTTGTTTCTCTTCGTTTACCTGTAACAGGACTGACTGCTCTAACATCCTTGATTTGCACACGACTGCTGACTTTTATTCTGCAAATGGTAAGATCTGACCAAATTACTGCCTTGCACCTTCCCATTGGCAAGCTTGGTCACCAAATACCTGCTTGTTTTTTATATGCCACATTAATTTGCTATACATACATGACTTTGCTTCAAAATCCCAACAAAATACAAGTTCTTTTTACTACACAGACATAATTCTCTCATGCTTCAGTGTCATCCTTTCACAAGCTGCTAAATAGTAAATAAACAAATAAATAATCAATTTAGAAAAACCACACAGAAAAGTAAGCAGCATAAGAATGGGTGATGTTCCCCAGCAATCTCAGCTTTTTCATACCTCACAGGCTTTCTTGTCTTTTTTCCCCAAGTCAGCTGCCAGAACTATTTCAGAGAGATGCCCCAGTAACCTTTCATGCTCCCTACAGATCACTCCTTGACACAGAGATTATAAAAGCAGTACTCTCAAAGAAACTGGAAACTTTGTTTTCTGCAAAAGCTCAGTTCTTGATCTTCTCCAAGGAAATAGAGTATACCCTAAGTCTCTGCTCCAGATATAGCAAAAAGGCCACAAGGTGCCAGATAAATTTATTTTCTGTACCACCTAATGTTATTTCTGTATCTGTGTATTTATAAGTCCTCCTTTGTTGCTATCTGCACAGTGTAAAAAGTGAACTGAAGTGGTACGAGCTATGTTTTGCTCTTGTCAGATGTAGCTCTGAGAAAAATGTGAGAGAGGTCGTGGTCACCCAACAGAAGATGAACAAGAGGCTTGGATTCCCTTGGATGTCTGCCAGTGAATATTGGCTGATTCTCTTTGGACAAATCACTTGTGTAAACAACTTTCTTTCTTCTTGCAGCAAGTTCTTTGAGGCTGTAGATACCCACGAAGTCATCAGGACCTCAACCACGCGGCTCTTCTGAAGCGTGGTCCCTTGTGTGGCACTTTAACCAATGCTGTGTGGAACCTTGGGTTCCTAGTGCCAGCTACAGAATCGACGCTTCCACTTGATGAGAAATTGAATTGCCTCTCTCTCCTTTCTCTGTTAAGACTTCTAACTTCATTCAACATTATGAAGACATTACGAAGCAGAAGCCTCAAACTTTAAGTGTTAAATTACCAAAGATTTTCAAGTGAGCAGTTATACAGTGCAACAGGGTATTTTTAAGCATCTTCCTTTAATCTAGGCTGTGATAAGGGTATTCCCATCCTGGAAAAGCAGAACGAAATTGTACTCAATTTGAAGTGGAAGAAAGATTTTAAACATTAAGAAAAAAATAAACCTTAAGAAGATGTGTGGACACTGAATGACATAGGAAAATATGTAACTAACTAGGCCTAAAAATGTGGAGTCTGGTTTTCATACTGAAGGATATTTTTTAATTTTTAAAAATAGAAATTTGATTAACACCTGTTTCCAAAAATGAAAATGCACCTTATATACTCTACGTGGAGTCCTATGTGTACCAGTTGTTGTAGCAATATGTGTAAAGAGATCATATGTGCACTTGGACAGCTGCATTCTAGAGCTACAGTCTAAAGGATATCCATGACAAAAGCTTCAGGCACCAGGCTAGACCTTGAAGGAGACATTGGCACATAAGACAATGCAAGCTGTTGTAAAGAGAGCTATCCAAATAATATACAGGTATGAAGGTACCCTCTGGAATGGCTTACCTTCTTTAAGGCTGATACATATATATATATATATATATATATATATAAAAGAGATGTGAACTGGAAAATACAGGGGAATTTGGCCTCCAGATGTCTCTGGATTCCTCTTGTGTTGATTTATGCTTGCAAAATTGAAGACTCTGCAGGTCACTGCTAGAAATGTAAAGATTCATCAACTGAGTTTGAGAAACCCACTGACATCATCAACAGGACATTCATATTTATCCCTCATGTGACCAGTTAATTTTGTTTCAAGTGGGAAAGAGATGTGCCTTTTTACCAAGATAGGGTGATACATGTTAGAGAATGACTTCAATTTCAGACCCCACAGGCTCTCACAATGACTGTTTTCAGTGAAAACTCACAGGCAGGGACTTGCACAGCATCAAACATGCTGTATGTACAGTGAGGTAACACTATTTGCTTCTTGTTCTGGGTCAGTCCAGGTGCTGGAAAAGAGGTAAGCTCTTGTTCATCTTTATTTGCTGTCCCCTGGTGCATACCACATCCTGGAGCTGGCCCTTCTCATGTGCTGGAGTCCTGGGTACCTGTCCCAAGGACATTTGCCTGTTTCTGGTGTCTATGATGACAAAGCTCTGGGAAAGCCAATCGACTGCATTTAAAGAGGATTAATTGAAAACAATATGTGAAGTCATAGAATACAAGAGTTGGAGTGTCCTTGTTATACCGAGTGTTAGAGTTGGAGGAAATTTTAAAAGTGATTGTGGAAGCTCTAGCAGTGAATTAATTGGTGTATGATTCCTTCCCCCACTGAGAGTAGTACTTGAGTGAGAAATTATTTAAAACAGGTGGAATAGAGTAGGTGTTATCAGTCTGACTGTCATTCTGTTCAGTTTGGGGAATCTTACTGGTCCCTAAGGAAAGAGTAATCATATTCCTTGACTCACGTTGTGCTGGTGAGGGATGATATGTTCAAATTACTGGGAACATGTGTTGTACTGAATAGGTAGCAGAGGGAAGGAAGAGCTTCCTTAATTAGCATCCCACTTTTTGAAGTACATATTGATACAAACTGGGCTGAAAATTTATGAAATAGGAAAGAAAGAACAAATAACTGAGAGAGAACTTGCTCAGCCCCTCTGTAAGTAGCTACAAGCTGCATTTCTACCCGGTTATCAATTCTCACACATTTTATACATGATCTTCGTAATAATAAAGGCCAAGATCAGTTCCCTGCAGTTGACTTAATGTATGACAAGGTGTAAAATCAAAACACAGAAGGAAAACTGAATTTAAAATACCCTTTTATTGCTCTAAAGCAGACTGAAGCTGTATATCTTTTCTCATGTTTGCCCTTTAGCTTTTGATGCTCTTTAGATTTATGTAGAAGTGCTGAATGAAAATGATAAATGGGATATAGATACTGGAAAATGGAAATGTTGCTTGCCAGCCTGCATAATATGAGCAGCCACTCAGTCACTGGAAGATATTTCAGGTTTAAATGTACCGTCTGAAGCTTCATCTAGTCCTAGGCCCTTTTTTTCATGCCTCTTTCAGATACTATCTTACCATGAGATACGTGCTCTAACTAGCAAACTGTAAGCTCAGTTGTGGAAATTACTTTCCATTGCTCCCCTGTAGGTGTGTACCTCTCTGTAGGAAAGCACTGCAGCCTAACTGGAATAAAACCATGGAGCATGAAATTAAGGATGGCTTTTTTGCTAAATAGTCAGATCATTAACATAGAGAGGAGTCATGAACTATACATTTTTTGAACTAAGTTGTGTTTGTACAATTTATCCAGCAATTGTGTACTTATTACTTACCTGGTAGCTGGTGAAATGTATGATAATGCAATATAACCTGAGAGCTCCATGGTACAAATATTGGGACTCACATTCTTCCAGTCCTAGGTAAAGTCCCATGATGCTTTGGAGTCGGAATAAAAAATTTATTATTTTTAAGGAAATAAAATTTAGAAATTCAATTCAATCACGTATCTTTCAAAAATGGAGTGCCCTAACATGACAAGGATAGCCATGGCTTTTAGTGAGGAAGTCTGGATCAAGTCTCCTTTCTGTATGAGCCAGAACACAGTTGCAGCAAAGGTCAACCACATCTTTAAGACGTCAGGACTGGGGGTGGATTTTTCTCATCTGTCTTGTTGAAACTGTTCCAATTTACACCAGAACTTAAATGTTCTGGGGCCAGAGAGCAAATGAGAATGTACAAAACTCACTAAACTTCATACATAGGGCACTCAGATGAGGGAAAGGGAATGATAACTTGTATTCACCCTGTTTTCAAGGGATATGTCTTTATACAAGAGAAAACATCCTGTAACATCTGTGGTTGAACATTCCATAATGTCTGTCTTTAGAAAGCTGATTCTCAGTGCAGCTGTTTCTCACAATTCCTGAAGGAAGAAGTCTGCTGCTAATCTCAGACAATAAAAAAGTTATGTGGTATTCAGATGGCTATATCCCAAACTTCCTGTGTATTTTAGATACCAAAGGCCATGAAATGTGAGTGTGTTTGGGAAAGAAGAGGGATTATAAAAAGTTATAGTGGTTTTTAAAGTTATAGTGGTTTTTTTTTTTTTTTTCTCCTTAGTGTTGAATCTCAGCTAGTGCTCAGCTACTTCCACACTCCTGGAAATATAAAATGTTTCATTTAAAAATGCCATCTACAAAATATGGATATTTCCAAAATATTTGCCTTCTCCTGGAGGAAAAGAGGGCATGGAGAGTGAGGGAAATATGAAGAAATTCCGCCACACCCACACCGCACATCAGTTTGAATATAATTCATGGAATCATAGAATGATTTGGGTTGGAAGGGACCTTAAAAGGAGTTCCAACTCCTCTGTCATTGGCAAGGACACTAGACCAGAATGATCAGACCCCCATCCAACCTGGCCTTGAGCATTCTGAGGGTAGGGCATTCACAAGCTTTCTGAGCAACTCACCACCCTTAGCAGCATACAGATAGTAAAGATTTTCTTCTTTAAAAAATCCATATTGGTAAAACCAAAAAGCACAATTTTGGTAAGTAGCTTACTGATAGCCTTTCCTCCTTTCCTCCCTTTCCCCAAAGTTAAGGAATTGTACAAACTCATAGATAATCTTAAAAGACAGGAATGCCTGGAATGCCAAACTAGACCTAAAAATAATGACATGACTTGCAGTTAGTGATTAATGGGCTCCTTTTATTTGCCTTCAGTTCTCTTTTGTGAGCTTCTTTAGAAAGAGCTTTTCTTTGCTGAAACCGAGTTGACCAATGGCTCTTCAGATCCCATAAGAAAGACCCCAGCACTTAAGCTAATGGAGAATTTTCATTATCTCTTTCAAAATATCATGGTGATGAACACTGGGGAAATGACTATTAATGATTTGTCAGCTTCAGCAGCAATATAATTTATTTTTATCAGGCATTTAACCATATGAGGACAAGAACAACAAAGGACAAATTTCACTGGGACAGACTGCTTAGTCTTTGACATTGTTTCTCACAAAAAGTCTTGGGTTTTCACTGGTCTGAGTAGCCATCACCAGTGATGGCTGTGCTGGTGTGCAAGGTGGGTAATCAGTGAGCAGGGTCAATGCCAGAATGAGGACAGTGCCTGGGAAATGTGAATCTTACAGACAGGAGGGTGGCAATACCTCTTTTTTCCAAGGAAAGGCAGGAGAAGACTAGCTAGATGGCTGGAGGTCAATAGGGATGAATTGTTTCAACACAATCGGCCTGAAAGGACTGAATGTCTTTTAAAGAAAAGGACAAAACAAGGCAATTTGCGTATCAGAGGAATCCAGTAATGAAGGCTGATGTTAGTGTGTTAATTCAGTAAATGTGAGAAAGGTGGGTGTGTGGGGGGGTCAGGTGGGGAGCAAGGATCTGAGAGAAATGACCATTTGTGTCCCATAACAGTTACCTCCATGAACTGCAGTTTGGAGGGCTGACATGCCTGCAGCTTCCCCAAATCCCTTCTCCCACTGCATACACCGTCTTCTTCCTTGTTCGTGAGAATAACCAAGGTCTACCCAAACTCACTACACTTGCAAATACCCCTGAGCTGGTGATATTTTCAGGATATTTTTCACCATGGAGCCACCAGAAATATCCATAAATAACAAGTTTCTTGTGTGACTTGATTTTCATCAAGCTTTGATCAAACCTTCAGGAGAAGTTTGAGTTAGAGATGTACTGGGTAGAATCACAGGCTCTATACAGCCTACATAATTGGTAGGATCAGGGATTTTTGCAGCAGTAGTTCACTGAGGAGAAGGCAGTATGCTCAAACACTTTTCCTAAGGTATTTTTCTGCCTCTTGGAGCATCAAACTGGAACATTTCTTGAAAATGACCTTTTTATACAGAAGTCATTATTTGATACAGGCAGGGCAGCAATTCTCTTTTTGTAGAAGCCCTTACTGTTATTTCACAGGGATGGTTTTCTGTTCATATTCCCCTGAGGGCCTGCAGAGCTCTAAGCATCTGTGTGGCATATTTCTGAGTGGGATGCAGAATCAGAGAATCACACAATCACAGAATTAACTAGGTTGGAAAAGACCTTGGAGATCATCAAGTTCAACCTATGACTTAACACCCCCTTATCAACTAAAACATGGCACTGAGTGCCACATCCAATCTTTTCTCAAACACCTCCAGGCACGGTGTCTCCACCATCTCCCTGGGCAGACTATTCCAGTGCCCTATCACTCTTCCTGTGAAAACTTTCTTCCTAATGTCCAGACTAAACTTCCCGTGGTGCAGCTTAAGACTGTTTCGTCTCATCCTGTCACTTGTTACCTGGCAGAAGAGGCCGACCCCCACCTGGCTGCCCCCTCCTTTCAGGCAGCTGTAGAGAGTGATGAGGTCCCCCTGAGCCTCCTTTTCTCCAGGCTGAACACCCCCAGCTCCCTCAGCTGTTCTTCATAGTTCTTGGGTTCCAAGCCCCTCACCAGCCTTGTTGCCCTCCTCTGGATGCATTCCAGTATCTCAATGTCCTTCCTGAACTGAGGGGCCCAGAACTGGCCACAGCACTCAAGGTGCAGCCTCACCAGTGCTGAGTACAGGGGAAGAATGACTTCCCTGCTCTTGCTGGCCAGACTGTTCCTGAGGCAGGTCAGGTTGCCATTGGCCTTCTTGGCACGCTGATGGCTCGTGTTCAGCTGCTGTCGACCAGCACCCCCAGGTCCCTTTCTACCTGGCCCTTGTCCAGCCACTCTGTCCCCAGCCCATAACGCTGCAGGGGGTTGTTGTAGCCAAGGTGTAGGACCTGGTGAAATAGCTCATGTTTCCTGAGCAGCAGCACTGTGACATATTCAGAAAAAAAGTACTGCTCTAAGGAAAGCTAAGAGGTCACGTTCTCCAGCCTCCTGCCCCAGTGTGTGTCTTGCTCTGCCTAAACCTTGCCTGGGTTCTGGACTTTCAACCTTAAAAATCTTTTTCTTGATGGAGACCATGGTGTCTCCCTGGACAGCCTATTCCAATGTTTAACTAGAGCTAGACATTTCTTGCCTTGCTGCAACAATGGGATCTACCCACTCTCCCCACAGGTATGGTGGAACAGCCCATGGTCATGGCACCGAGCCCCAGGTCTCCAGTTACAGCTCCCTGACCAGCCATGGCTTGGTGATGCAGGAGAGTAAGTTGTTTAAAATGACACTTAAAAGAGTCCCCATCTTCCTCTCTGAACAAATGAGTAGTCCAAATGTGTTGCTTAGCTGCTGTGAGCTCTGTCACCTCACTCCAGCATGGATGACTAAGGAAGGAGTATGGCAAAAGTTTAAAGTATTAGAACAAATTTGTACCTTAATTTAGGCATGAGCACACTGTGATTTCCAGCCTGTGAGGAAAGCTGCCGCTCACAGGGGGTCAAGGCACACCGGCACTATTATTAACTGTGGCTAATAAACTGTGCTTAATATTTCTGCGTTTGCATGGGAATGACCTGCAGGTTTTGTGACAGATGCACTGCCTCTCGTGGGCTGAGCCCACCTCCTTGTGCATCTGACTAACACAAGGCTTGTTGGTGACTGCAAGGCATTACCTTTTTCCTTTTCTCAGCTGCTTGCTCTTTATAAATTTGATCCTCACAGCAAACCACTCCCTCATCCCAAATTACCACTAAATCTGTTTAAACCTGGACAACAAAAATCACTTTTTAAAGTATTCTATTAGTCAAAATATGATTAATTCGGTTTGAGTTCTTTTATTTCTGAAGAGATTAAATACTTATAAATTAAAATTTAAATAATTATAGCCTTATCCACATATTTTAAAGAAAGAGCTATCAAGTATAAAGTTGAATTTTCAATGCCTCATTTATCATGCTGCAAAGAAAAAAAAGGAAGAATATTAAAATATTTTGTATCAGAGGTTTAGAACTGAAAAGAGAGACCTAGCATTCTGATTACTAATTAAGTTCACATTTAACACAAATAAAACATGCAGGATTGTAAGAAAGTTTAACAAAAAAAAAAAAGCCTACAGAGATCCGTACTTTTTGTGCTATAATTATATTGGTATTTCTATATTATTATAGTCATTATCTTGCCAGTACCCAAGACAAAAAGCCACTATTAAATCCTCTGAAGCTGATAGTGGCTGCATATGTATGTCTGTATGTGTGTAAAAGTGTGAAGAGTTGTAAAAATATTGAATGGGGTTCTGAAAATAGTCCCAATTTATGCAACCACTTATCTGCAGCTACTGCAGCATGAATTTCACCTTGTGTCTGTGAGAAATTCAGCATAAACTGACTTGAGAAGAACCTTGCTCAAGTCATGCATGGCTACTTACCCTTCAGTTTGCAGGAATTCCACTAAGCCTCATGCCAAGAGCAGACAGGTGAATTACTGGCTGCAAACCCAAAGCCTGATCTAGATATTGAATCCTGCAGCTCTTTAAGGATGCTGGCTTGGCTCACAGCCCTTCACCCACTGATTGTGAGCAAGGTGTCTCCTGAGAGTTTCTTCAGCATTGCTCTTGGCTGCAGGAAATGAACAAGAGAGCATGAGGCTGGCAGAGCAAAGTCTGCTACTGCTCACTGTCCCTTGCTTGGAAAAGGTGTGCAGCCACCGACAGGTGAAGCCTGGGTGAAGCTGCACAAGCAGCCCAGTCATAACCCCACAGGAGTGGTCCAAGGTTACTTTGCTTCAGCTGAGGTGAGAGCAGAGTCCAGTGCATCTTAATGTGTTCTTCTTCAACAGCCTCCATCATTCTTGTTATGCTGATTTTTATTAGTGTAGAAATGTTTAATTTACTGAAGGGGATAGAAATTATTTTCAGGCGAGGCATGTAACCATTTCTAAGAATGGACTAAGAGTGATTCATAACAAATACACTTGGATTTTTCTGGAAAGGCCATTTTTCTATTCACATTTAGATGTGCTAAAATTCTTGTGGAGAACATCATCATGTATTTAAAAGTTGCAATGACATGAATTAGGGATAAGGACTTTTTTAAACTGCAAAGTTGAATAGGATTGATCAATTATTTGAAAGGAAGTTAAAGCTAACTGGAATTTGGGGATTAATTTGAAAATGGTATATGTATTCTATTTTCAGGTACCTTTATGCATTCAGAATGTGAACAGACACAGGCCAATCAAGAGGAATAGCAGCATCTTGGGAAGACAACTTTGTATGGTATTGTATCAGCATAATGTTTTCAGAATGAGGGTGTGTGCAAACCTCTTCAGCTTTAGTTGGAGAGTTTGTGCATTTAGGCCAAGCCAGATTTCATTTACAGAAGATTCTCCACAGTAGCAGGCTTCCTTTACTGCAGTTGCAGGAGGGACTGCCCCTTTTCAAACCTGCTCTGTCCATCTCTGATAAAGAAGTGAGTCAAGCTCTGCTGATCTGTGGTGAGAGGTGATCAGAGTTACTGAGTGACTGTCTAATACTGGCCATGGGTTTCAGGTGTCACAGGGAGGCCTAGGGAGGTTCACACCCCCACACAGACACTGCAATAGCATATCATAACATCACAGAACCATGGAAGGGTTTGGATTGGAAGGAACCTAAAACATCATTCTGTTCCAACCTCCCTGCCATGGGCAGGGACACCTTCCACTAGAACAGGTTTCTCAAAAGCCCTTGGATACTTCCAAGGGTATCCACAGCTTCTCTGGATAACAGGTTCTATACCATCTTCCTTGAAAATCAGGATAAAAAATGCTATTGTTATACCAATAAAGCTCTCAGGCAGGTTTCCAGATGGAACATACTAGTTTGGGAATTTTTCTTCCTTAGCGCTCAAATTAACAATTCTTTGGTCGTATGTGGCTAGCAGTTGGTACATATCTCCACTTTGAAATCCACAGTATTTGCTTTCTAAGCTGGTCTCATTAATTAGCTTGAAGACCCAGAGCCAGCCTGTCTGTAAGATCAGGTAATCCTTTGTCACACTGCCACTATGGTCTGTGCCTTCTTCGCTCCTCTCTCCAACCACCTCCTGACCCAACATTTGCTTTATAAAATGCTACTGCTGGGTGGATTAGCTGCAGAGCAGTTTCTTCACTGGTACCAGAGTTCATACCCCTGTGCACCATTTGGGGCTTCTCCTACAGCAGATAAAGAATGTCCCCCTTGATGTTATCCATGTTGTTAATGTGTCAGCAGAGAAGCCACATAACAGCATATTTTGAGGGATTCAAACATTCAATAGAGAGAAAAGTGTTATTCTGGAGACTAGTCCATGGCTGTGGAGTCCATAAATAGAGTGAGAGGTGAATGCTGGAGCTTGGGTGCCTGCTGCCATGCTGGCACTCACAAAATGCATTTTTCATGTGAAGGCCTCTTGGAGGGATCTTTGTTGAAGCTATTAGTAGCAGAATGGCACTGGAAGTGCTTTGTTTCACTGAGTAATTTCAGTGGTAATAGCCATTCCACCCTCCCTGCAGCCCTGGGCAGGAAAAGCCCTCCTTTGTTCCCCTCATCAGCCCCTCTGCCCTGCAAGCAGAGGGAAAGAGCCTGGAGTGATGGCAGGAGGCAGGGGAGCAACAGCAGAATTTTGGGCAGGAAGCAGCAGCATCTCAGTGCAAGGGGGATTGAGGTAGGAAAAGAGGACAGAATCATAGAATCATAGAATATAGTGAGTTGGGAGGGATCTATCAGGATCATCAAGCCCAACTCCTGGCCCTCCACAGGACAACCCCAGGAGTCACACCCTGTGCCTGAGAGCATTGTCCAAATGCTCCTTAAACTCTGCCAGGCTGGTGCTGTGACCACTGCCCTGGGGAGCCTGTTCAGTGCCCAACCTCCCTCTGGGTGAAGAACCTTTTTCTAACACCCAACCTAAACCTGCCCTGACACAGCTTCAGGCCATGCCCTTGGGTCCTGTCACTGGGCACCAGAGTGAAGAGATCAGTGCCTGCCCCTCCTGTGCCCCTCACACAGAAGCTGTAACTGCAGTGAGGTCTCCCCTCAGTCTCCTCTTCTCCAGGCTGAACACACCAAGTGACCTCAACAGCTCCTTGTATGGCTTCCCCTCCAAATCCCTCACCATCCTTTGTATACTCTAATATATTAATGTCTTTTTATATTGTGGTGCCCAAAACTGCACACAGGCACAAGAGGGACAGAAAATGAGTACAGAGTATCCTGAGGGGAACCAGCTATCAAAACTAGAGGAAGGAAAAGGGAACATCTAGGAGAGAAAACTGTAATGGAGAGGGTATTTCATTAATTTTTGTCCAGGGAAGAAGAATTTCCCCAGCACAGGGTGAAACCAGAATGATTATAATGAATGGCAGCTCATGTGCGTTGGCCTGCCAGACTGACCCAAGCTGTAGTGGAGCTGTGACCATTTCCCTCTGGTCTCATACCATGTCAGAGGGTGTTTCAAATGTTTGCAGCAAGGCAGTGAATTGTTAAAGGTTACCTGGGGACTTTTCACCTTTAGTTGTATGTACTGCATGGAGAGGTCATCTGCTTTCACCAGGCATCCTCTTTCTCAAAACCACGACATCGGACCAATGAATGGTGTGAGCTGCAAGGTGTCTCCCTCACTAGTAATGTTTCCCTCAGTACATTTCCCCTTCTTACCTCATTGCCAGTAGAGTTTGCTGGTTTCTGTTGGTAATTGTTTGGATTTTTTCTTAGTAGTTTTGTGACAAAACCCAGATACAGGTGAAAGCTGCTGTGCAAAAAGCAGCCAAGCACAACAGGGGAAAAAACCACATCTCTCTTCAGTGGCAGGGAGCTTCACTGTGATTCACTGTGCTGCTGCTGAGCTCACAGCTCTCTGCTGGTTTTTCTAACTGCTGCAGGCAAAAGCCAGATCAATCTGTTTTAGGTGTTTGTTTCATTGTTGTTATTCTTCGCCGTCAGTCACAAAGGCAAGGGACACTCACCCAGAGACAAACAGATGACTGCAATTTGTGTTGCGCCAGATGGGGGTGTGTGATTCAACACTGAGAGGAACTGCCAACCAGAAAGGCCATCATACATCACAATATCCACATTTTCCATATGATTAAGGTCTGTCAGCTCTCTGCCAGGCACAAATACCCACCCAGGCATGACATCATTTGCATTTTGGAGCCCTTTTCTGCCCAAGGAGTTGCCATTTTACACCTGAGTACTCCTTGGAGAACAAAACATGTTATCTGCCTGACTGAGGCATGGAGGAAAACCCCACAGGATTTTGGCAGATATGAACTGTACCTCCTGTTCTCCCCAGGAAATCTCAGCTGACTAGGACAAATTAAAATTCTGCCATTGTTGCAGGAATTTATGAAGTAAAAATTTAACCTGTGTCTTTAAAATACCTACAAATGTTGGCAAAACATTTTTCACACCATTATAGTACAGTGTAAAAGTCAATCTGGCTTCCTTTTGACGCGGATAAAATGAGCTTGATTTGTTCTTCATGCTGTCATTGTTCAGGAGCAAACTTGCTCTTACAGGGAGTTTGTCCCTGGCTGACCCTTGAGGAAAGGTGAGATACCTGTGCTCTAGGGGTTGGAGTCAATGGGCTGCCATCATGTGAATCCTGCAAAAGACAGATCCCTTTGGTATGGTCCAACAAGAAAGATGTGACCTCCTTGGTAGGGACCAGTGGTCAAGTTCACCCACCATTATGACTTTCCCACACCACCATGACTTTCTGTGCTTGACTCTTACTCCAGCAGCTCTGCAGCACAGGGAGATGACAGTGGATATGAAATAACCATGCAGCACATCTGGCCCTAAAATATACTTGATTTGTAGGTAGGGTTTCTCTCAAATGGGAAATACCTCCAGATCTGTTAAGATCCCACATCTTATCCTCTCTCAATATCAATCACAAAAATTCTCAGTGTGTTTGTAGCATTTGTATTGAACTCATTACGTGTGAATTGTGGAGGATTCAGTAGGTATAGTTGCAATATTATTTAACATTTTTGAAGGCATTTTACTATTTTTTTAGGTTCTAATTTAGTATGTTACTGCAGAAAATATAATTTTGTATTCCCAAATAACCATAATTATTACAGTCTATTTGGTGGAGCGAACCAAAATCCAGTCTGTGAGCTGCAACAAAGGTTTACAGAGGCACTTCCACTGCCTTTATGAGAGATGCATGTAAAGATGAAGTGAAGCATCTTGTCTTTGCATAGTGGCTGGGGAGTAGGATCATCTCATACAATTACAGCTCTCTCTGGTATGAGTGTAAGTCACCCTAGGTTCCTTTCAGAGTCAATGGAGAGAAGTGGGTATTTTCAAGAAGTGATTCACTTGACCTATTTGTAGCCATCTATTTTAGGACAAAATGATCATCCCCCACCTCCCAAGTGCCTATTTCTGTGCATTGACTGTAAAGAGCAGTGAAGGTACTAGCTGAAGGGTAAAACAGTAGAGGATTTTGCTTTTGGCCAAATGAATCAATGAATCTTTAGATTTTATCTTTACTTATTCTTGGCTCAGTCCCTAATGTTATAGTAATGCATAGTTTTGGGGCAGCATAAGCACACCAAGGACTGCTCTTTTTTTGCCCCTTTTGTCTCTGCCTTTCATATCTTCATTTTCTGTTTCTCTTTCCTCTCTGTTGTCTTTCTATGTCTCTTTCTTTTCCCTGCAGCAGCTTCCAGTCCTTTTTTTGTTTCCTGAAATTGTGTTCACTGAAATAATTAATACAATTCCTTAAAATTTTATTAAGACTTCTAAGGCAGTATGCCAGTAGGAGTAATGGGAAGTGAGAGAGTTCATAACTCTCAGAACTCCTGTGATAGTCAGGTTTCAAGGTTATCTGGTTATCTTCCCAGTCAGAGGGATGGAAATATGCACAGTCAAATAAAAGCTTAAGCTGTTCAGAGCCTGGACATTACAGAACCAGAATAGTGCACCAATGCATTCTGCATTCAGGCAAATGTATTCCAGGGAAGAGCTGCTCAGTGTGTTTGCTTGAAAATGCCAGTTCCTGAAGACCACATTTCACTGGTGTTTTCAGAGTTGCTCTAGTTTGGGTACATTTCTTCCTTTCCCCTTGCTGAGCTGACTGCAGTGAGCCTGGCAGGGTGACCCTTCCAGCAGGACACCTGGGGTTTGCAGCACCTGCGGGGCAGGGCGTGGTGGCTGGAAGGTGTTGGGTGCTGGGGCAGGCATTGGTGGGCTTGCATCCCAGTGAAAGCAGGGACAGCTCTACCTGTCCCACCGAGTCCTGGCTCCAAATTGCATTCCCAGCCCTGGGCTGTGATGCTGAGGTGAGTAGTGGTGCTCCCTGATAGTTTTGGAGTGGGATCTCCTCTCTTCACTAACTCTACTCACCTCTACAGGATGGAAGGTGACTATTTCTGCCTCTGATTTTTTTCTTGCAAACACAGCAGCTTGTTGCTTTTCTCATTTCTTACAAGATTAAGCAAAACAGCACAAAGAGATTTATCACCTCATCTTTACAAAATTCAGTTTCTTTCATGTCTATGGTTCAGTTGTCCCCAGTAGTGCCTGATTTTTTTCCTGTTAGTCATCTTTGTTTTCTTAGCCAGAAAAAAAGCACTCAAACTTCATAAATTCCAGTCCTCTAAAATAATAAAACTCTACTATTTGTGTTGTCTTCAGTGCAGAGTTGTATGCAGGCCTTATGCACGTTGCTCTCTCATCAGCAGTACAAGAACCCAAAGTATTTCAGAAGAAGAAATTAAGAATAAATGTTGCAGCCCTTTATTACTTCTCTTTTAAGCCAAAGAAAATTAAGGAAGAGCTGCAATGTTGGTTGAAGTTTACAGTGACCCATTTCTGGTCCAGAACTTGCTAGTAAAGTTACTTTTTCATTGCTAAATTTCTTAATGTGGAATTACTGACAGATACTCAGCTTCTGGTTAGGCTCATAGATGATATGGGTTGTCTGCAGGAAACAGAGATTTCCTTGGAGTGGTTTCTTGTTTAGTGGAAAGCCAGAACTGGTATCTTTGAACAAAATCCAAAGAAGAAAAGAGAAGTTGACTCAAGACTGACAAGTTTAAATTAGCAGAATTTCCCCTTTGATAAAGTATATATGAGTACTTTACCTATCTATTTCTAATTTGTCCCTTGCAACATCAAATGTGCCTCTCTGCCTGTCTCTCACACTTACATTTCTGTTTCACCAGAGATGAGACTTTGCTCAGTACAGAGTCCTCAGAAGACATTTCACACCGTTTAAAATCCAATTACCCTGAAAATTCTTCTCTTCTCAGCTATGTCTCAAGTGTTCAGGTTATGATGAAATTGCTCTGCTTGATTGTAACAGGTACACTTACCTTACCAACAGAAGAAGAGCTTTTGCCTCTGTTTTATATACCTGTACAATCATACAAGTCTGATTGAACCAAAAAGTTACTGGTTTTGATATTTAATGAGCTGTATTTTTTTTTATATAAGTAACAGTGAACAGAACAGGACAGGAGAAGATAGGAAAGAAAAGGAGAAAAAATAATTTTGAAACATAAAATATTTAAGAATTACTGGCAGCTGTGGACAAGGAGGAAGCTACCACAAACGGTAGCACAGTGCTTCTGCTACTTATTCTCAGACTTCCTCAAAAAAGTTGTTTATATAGGAACTTATTGGTTTTAGAACAATTTTAGAACAACTCAGAGTCTTAATTTTAATACCAATGGCAATAAATTCAGTGTTTCTTGTTCATGTCTCTATAATTTTTTAATGTGATTTCACATTTTTCTCTCCCATTGTCAAATCTTGTCTGCATTAAGTAATTTTAATGCTTTTGTGGTAAATGAAAATTAATTTCTGCTGTGTGATGAACTGAATGGGGTAGCACTCTAATGCCATGCACTTTTTCTTAGTTTTCACCTGCAAAGAGTTCAGGTGCTTCTTAAGATCTAGGGAAGTGTCTGGCATTTGAGGTAGTGTGGATGTTTTCAATGTCAACCTGCTTCTTTCTGCTGCAATGCATTTGCTTTGAGTTGCATTTGTGTCCAATCAACAAAGCAATTGATCTTTAACATTTTTGACACCTTGTTCATGTTGAGTCATGTAAAGCACTAAACTGTTGTCAGGGGATGGAAAATACCACACTTGAAGACAAACCATGCCATCAGTTTGGGATTATACAGCAGGCATACATTTTGCTTCCTGGTAAAAATAGGGCAAGATATTTTGCAGAAACTTTGCATTGTGCACAGATCAGTTCTAACAATAGTTTGAACCAACTATATAAGCACTTCCACCTCTCTGGAATCAAATTCTCATTGCTTTGCAGAAGCATCTGTGGTTTAGCTTTAGTTGAATCTTATTACTGACAAATGAAGTGAAAAACTGATTTTATAGAAAACTGTACCTTAACAACCGCACTCACCCTCTTTACGAACCAGGCACTTGGCTGCACCACTGCAGTGAGAGCTAAGATTTACTTTGCCTTTTTAAAAGAAATAGTCCAAAAATAATTGGTCTTAATAGCAAAATGTTCACTTCTTTCAGGATTTTAATAGTACTTTTCTGTAAAAATACTTTGCATATTTGTTTACCTATCTAAAGAGACAAGTTTTAGAAACATTATTACCCTAGCAGCAAATATTGGTGGATAGAATTTATTTCTGCATTGGTACAAGCAGTACAATTCTGATTATGTTAGCATGTCCCTTGCTTGTGGATTTATTTTCTTGTAAAAGATTTTGAGATTGATTCACCCAGAGCTGAATTCAAAGAAGTCCTGAGGATTTCTGCAAGGTGCTGAACACCCCAGCCTGTATCAGCAGGGATGAAAACTCTTGGATTTGGCCCACACTGCTCTCAACTCCCTGTTGAAACCATTCTTTGTTAAACCTTGTTCACATTACATATATTTGCTTTGTAATTGCTTGCAAATCACCTTGAGAAGTTTGGAATGGAACATGCTGCAAAAGTGAAATATTAATGTTATGGCAAGCACATTGCAATCCCCCCAAGGTGTGTGACTCCCTCACAGTAGCCTACCTTTTTTGGACCTTTTTGCATGACATATGTTGATATGAAAGAGAACTTGAGAATCCATTAGGAGTCTTCCATTGAGAAAATGATTGGTCTTTTTTCCTACATTTTCCTTTTTTGTTTGTTCATCTCCTCCCACTTCCCCTCAGCAGAACAATTTAGCAAGGTTCCAACTCAAGATTCTGAAGCTGAAATTGCACATATAGATATGTATTTGTTTCTAGTTATGGCACCATTACAAAATACATTTATTTAATAACTCTTAGTGCAAAGCTTCCCTATTAGTATTCACAATAACCTCAGCACAGAAACGTTCCTCTGGGAACCATCTGTCTGTTTTGCAAAGGGCACAGGAAGCTGTGGAATAAGAAATTGTGGTATCCTGATGCTGAGTAACATCAACAAGAGCAACAGTTCTGAGCAGCAGAAGCACTCATATTTGAAAGTTGTGTTCCTTCACCAAAACAAAGTGACAGGATATAATTTGACAGGAACATTATTTAACTTTATATTTGCCTGTAGCCTTGTTCTAAGGAGCCAAGTGAAAGTGAAGAATGAGGTTAAGAGATCAATTAAATCTTCAAGGATGAAAGGTACAAGAGAAGAATGGAAGGAACAGAAAAGTGGATGCTGATCTGGTGCTAAAGCTGAAGTCACCATATTTTCCAATGTTTTCCAATATTTCTCTAGAATACGAGGAATGTTTTTACACAAGTATCCACAAACATCAGCAGATTAGATAGCTGAACATCTGGAAAGGGTTCTGAACATTATTAAGTACATCAAACTGCTATGCACTACTAGGCAGAGACAGTGAAGTTAATGTTGAAGACACGTGATTAAAGAGGCTGGAACAGTCATTGTAAGGAGCGTGTACATTACATTTTACTGCTTGTTGCTTTCACAAGATCATTTGCCATCTCTTGGTGAAATAGAGTAGATTTTGTTACAGTAGATTTTATCTAGATGTTCAATAGGATCTTTCATTTGGACAGCATTTTGGCTGGCTCTCAGTGTTCGTGAATAATATCCTGTAGGTAGATATGGTAGATAATTTTTATTTGCTCAGGCAGTATCTTAATGTTTTCTTATCATCTACATCTACAGGTATAAGCATGTTCTTTCTCTCCCTCTCCTGTTGCTGAAATCATATGAAAGTAAAACTGCTTTACTCCTTTTTGGGCTTCACGGGAGTAAGCCTTTAGAGACAATTAAAGAATTCAAAGAAGCTTCCAAGAGGAAAGCTTCCCACTCCTTATATGATACAAAGTTTCACTTTTCAACAAGTCTGGGTAAAATATTGTGGGATTTCCTGTCATTAAGGTAAAATAGAAAAAGGTAATCTAATCAGACAAGATGTCAGTTTGAATTAATCTTAGACCAGTTGCTAAGGTACATTGGTGGCAATGATTTACATTTTGGAACTTTAAATTGGAAGACATCTGGTGGAAGGTGCCAGTTTGTGAAGTGATGAAATGTAACAAAAGTGTGTAATGTTTGTGGCAAGGACCAGCCTGCTCAGAGAAGACAAAAGAAGCTGCAGTAGGATACTCTGTGCCACCTGCACTGGCTTGGCCTCCTTTGGTGGAACCCACTGTCCTGCTCCCAGCCACGTCCTGGTGAGCTGCTACAGAAAGCCCTCCTCACACAAGCTCTGCTGCAGGCTGGTCCCCTCCCAGATGCTGTGCAGCACTGCTTGCCTTGGAAAACTGCTCCAATAGATCAGCTTCAAACCTAGTCAGACCTGGTCAGTACTTTGTGATTACCCTGATTTTCCAGGACTTGCCTGCTGCCTCCTTGCCTTTGCTTCCAGAGCTGTCACACGCTTTCCTGGTGCTGCTGAGAACCACAGGGCTGCCCAGAGTGTGCCGTGTGAGAGGCCACCAAAGACAATTTCTACAAGCAAGCCAGAGTACTGGGAGAGACATGAGGGGCACCCTACCTCATGGGCATCAACTCTGCCTCTTCTCAGGAGAAAAGGCAGTCCTAGCAGATAGCTCAGGAAATTTGAGAATCCTGGTTTAATTCAGCTTCTGTGTGGAACATAAGAAGCTTTTAAAGCTTTTTGCATTTTGGATCCTCATGTTGTATGAAGAGTGGACAGAGCTTCTTCAGAAGTGTGGAAAACATATCTACTTGAACCACTGCTATGATACAGAGGGTGCTTGAAAGCAAATTGGATTTAATTTTGTATGTATGTACCATTGTATTTTCTTCGGAATGGACTTGCTGATGACACTGATATCTGTACAAAAAAACTGCTTACAGCAGGAGGTATCTCTGGGATAAATATGTTTGCAAGAGTGGAAGCAAACTGGCTTTGTATAGGGAGCTGCTCTATAAATAGTGGCTTGACCATGCTGCGAAGACAGCTGGGATGAGGTAGCTCTAGACCATATAAGATGCCCATCAGTATCTTCCTGATTTAGTGTTTTAAAGGAATTTGGATGGGGTTTATAGGTAGCTCTGAGGCAGAACTTATGCTGCCTCTGCTACCTGGTGACCTGAGGGTAAAATACTCAGAACAGAGATGAAATGCTGATCAAGAAGAGGTTCAGTTTACCTCACCCAGTGCTGAATTCAGTAAATCTGCCCCTCTGTGCAAGTGGAATGGAAATCAGAGATTTTGAGTGCTGTGCTACAGTTGGTTTTTTTTTGCAGTTCATAAAGTTTTAGGTCTGAATGTTTAGCCAGCTGAGTGTTCCTTCTAGACAATTAGTTAAAATCGTATGCCATCACTGCTCCCTGAGACTTGCAATCTCAATTTGACCTAATCATCTGAGTGAAAGCACTGTTATTTGGGCATTTTTATTTTTCTCACTCCATCAGTGGTTTCCTTTCTTTTTTTTCTTTTTTTTTTTTTATGTGTGAAATAGTGATGATATCAATACAACATAGGTCTTCCCACAGCCCTGACATCTAGATTTGATCCTATTTTGGCAAGTTACTATAGTGAAATACCTGAATTTACAAATGGATCTGATGCTGTCCATTCATGTTTCAAGCCAATTCACCCTGAATAAAGTTGGCTTGAAGTTAGATTAGGCAACAAGGAATTCCTGATTCTGCTATTGATCTTCTAGGTAGTGTGGGTCTTGTGGTGTGTCACCAGTGCTGTGTTTGCTCTTCTCATCCATCAGAACAAAAGTCCTAAAAGTGTGCTGAGGGTCACAGATTAAAGACATTTTAGGAGTATCTAGACACAGATTCTTCTGCTGTCATTACACAATATCTCATCTTGCAGTGTAGAATAGATTCACTACTGCTTCAGTAATATGTCTTATAACAGGATGGACTCAAACATAACCCGATGACTAGAACAACTTAGACCAACATGAATTTGCTGCACCTTGCACATAAACTATATTTCTGAGTAGTTGAAATATAGAATTGATTTGTTCTTTGAGCCAGCTGTAATTGAACAGATCATTAATGACGAATGGCAGAATGCCCTAGCCATCCTTCCAGGCACGACTCCAGATGGAAGCCATTGGATAAAGAACAGGAAGGTTTGGCAGAACGTGAAAAAAGAATAAATTCGCTACACATCATTCATTTTGCCTGACTGCAATAAAGTAATTGTAACACAATGTTGTCACAGGATAACAGTCTCCTGCTGCTTTAGAAATGCTTTGCAAAACAGATGTTTACTTTCTCTGTGGGAGACATTGATCCTGTGACAACAATCTTTGCTATTAAAGGAAAATTAAGTACTTACAGGTTCAGCAGTACTATGAAAAAGATTATTATAAAAAGCCATATAATGTAATAGGTGACATGATACGAACTATATGTGTGATATACGTGATATGTGCAACTAACGCCAAAGTGGGATTAGTTCAAATACTTTCAGCAGATTTGCAACCAACATTTTCTCACCAAAGGCAGATAGGACAATGCAACATACTATGATGAAGTTGTTTTTGTTATTTTAATCTTCCAAGGCTGTGTGAGCTGCAGAAAAACAGCATTTGTGAATAAAAATAATATCAGAACTCTAGCATATAATGTCTGATGAGAAATGCATATTTAATAACAAATAAATAAAAATCATGAATAATTACCAATAAACAAACAGATTGTAAATAATGGAAATTAAAGACCATGCATTCTCGGTCAGGACTGAACTCAGCACTGTGAATTTTGTGCATTAGCCCTAAGATAAAAACAGGAAAACATATAGAAAATGAGAAAACACTGGCGATTTTCAAAATATTTTCCTTAGAATCACAGAATCACAGTATCATTTAGGCTGGAAAAGACCTCTAAGATCATCAAGTCCAACCTTTGACAAATCATCATCACCTTATCAACTAGACCACAGCACTAAGTATCATGTCCAGTTTTTTGCTTGAACACTTACAGTGATGGTGAATCCATCAGCTCCCTGGGCAGCCCAATCCAATGCTTAACCACCCTTTCTGTGAAAAAAAGTTTTCCTGTTGTCCAGCCTGGATCTCCACAGGCACAGCTTTAGGCTATGTCCTCTTGTCCTGTCACTTGTTACCTGGCAGAAGAGGCCAACCCCCACCTGGCTGCCCCCTCCTTTCAGGCAGCTGTAGAGAGTGATGAGGTCCCCCTGAGCCTCCTTTTCTCCAGGCTGAACACCCCCAGCTCCCTCAGCTGCTCCTCACAGGATTTGTGCTCCAGACCCTTCCCCAGCTCCGTTGCCCTTCTCTGGACACGCTCCAGCCCCTCAATGTCTTTCTTGCAGTGAGGGGCCCAGAACTGAGCACAGCATTGGAGGGGTGGCCTCAGCAGTGCCGAGTACAGGGGGACGGTCACTGCCTTGCTCCTGCTGGCCACACCACTGCTGCTCCAGGCCAGCTGCCATTGGCCTTCTTGGCCACCTGAGCACAGCTGGATCATGTTCAGCCAGCTGTCTAATGAGAAGAGCAATTGTGCATTAGAAATTGCAAAAGAATTAAAAGTACTCAATTTTTTTTCTGAATTGTCTGCAATACACATGGGACACATACATTGCACTCTGTTGTAGTATGACAGAAAAGTTGCATTGGCACTGTTTCAGTGAACCTTATCCATTTTACAGACATTCTGTTATTCACCCAATAATGTTCCAACTACACTTTTGGGCTAATGAGACTTGTATAAAGGAAGAACTTTCATTCTCTTATGTGCTGTCAATGCCCATGTCTATGGGCTCTCAAAAGAATTTGACTGTCAGATGAAGCAGCCCCTGTGGTATTTAGCTTTTGCCAAGGTTGTGTCTGGATTAGGAGGAGAAATAAAATAGGAATAATTAACTAGGGACTGAATGACTTGTTTGATCACCAGACTCACCTCCAGGATCTGCGTCATCTTGGATGTTCTGCTGTCCATTTCTATTTAGCTCGAGACAACTTATGATGGTGTTTGGTAGTTTTCCAGCTGGTTCCTTTATCTGGTTCTGTGCACTTCACATGATGAATCCCAAACAGAGTTGCAGTATGCAGACTACTGATATCTTTAGTCTGGATGGGGCAGGTATGAGGCTTACTCTCACAACCTTTAAAGGTTTTATCTAATCAGACTAGCCAATGAATAGCAACACTGTGTCTGGGTTTACTCAGAGCTCTGCTTCAGCTGAAGAAATGAATACTTGAAGAACCTAATGGCATTTCTTGCTGAGTTGTGAACTTCACTATCTAGATGTTGAAGGAAAATGTCTTTTACATTCTTGAAAAGAGTTGGTTTGGTTTACAGGTACATTTGGGTATAATAGTCCTGACCTCAGGAAGTCACTGAGGCAAAGAATTTTCCTTTCCACTTTAGGATCACTACTATATTATAGAAATAAAAGGAATATGGCCATGAGGAGCATGAGGAAAGTAATTTTTAAAGCTGCAAGGGTAATTCAGAAGCATTGTCAAATGATGCCAATAAGTTGCATTGGGAAGTGCTACTTTAAACGTCAAGAAAAAGAGGAACCTGAAGACCTAAAAAGTGTAATTTTTGTCATGTTGAAACCCTTTTCCCTAGAGCTGAATAAAGTGCAAATTGCCTCCAAGTAAGTTGCTTACCCTACAGCTGAAGTGCTGCACATGGAACCAGTTGACACTTTGGTATTTTAGCAGTTTAGAACTTATAAATATGTATTTGCATTTTTCATGCTAAACTATGTGGATCTTACCCAGTTGTCACTGTCACTGCATCAGCCAGGAAACCAGTGGTAGTTTGCTTCAGTGAGGACTGTATGAAATGGTCTATGAGAAGGAAGTAAATTTAATAGAAACTAGAGCATGTGAAGAACGTTAACATCTCAGCACAGAGTACCCTGGGCTAGGGATGTTTAGCACCAAAGGGCACCTTCCAGACCCCTTAATTCCTGAGTCCTCTCAATGGTGGGAGCTTGGCCTGAGGGCCAGCAAGGGCTTGTTCAGCAGGTCTCAAAGAATCTGTGAAAATTAGGATTTCTTTGGAGGGAAGAAGAAAAACGGCCCCCCTACACTCAGATAGTGATGAATATTGTTAATCACTTAAGGAGGAAACATAGAGGAGGACAATAGATCTGGTGGTTCATGTGTGAATTACTTGCATGTAAAACCATGTCTGATTCATGTCCCAGGGCTGCCAAGGGCATCACCAGGACTGCAAAAAGAAATTCTATACTACCCAAGTGTAATACCTCATATGGCAACAGAAGGTAGTATGGAACACTCTGGCTTTATTACACATCCTTTCAAGCCACAGGCTTCAACCATCAGACTTCATATTTATTTCTAATAAAAACAAGAAAAAGACACAGTGTGAGTCAAGAGAATCAGGGATGACAACACTGAAAGCAATGTCCTGGCAAGGGCTGTTGTTCCCCCATTAAAAGCAGCATGCTTAGCCATAGACCTGTGCCCCCTCTGAGAGCAGACACGGGCTTGTGCTGCTTGGGGCCATGCTCAAAAGCTCCTTCATACCTCTGGAAATCTCCCTAGTCTCCCCAGTGAGTCCTTGTTTAGGCTGCATTCAGACATTTAAAAGGATAAGGTTGTAAAACATGTCATAATACAGGGAAAAGGTAGAGTAGAAACTAAATCTTAAAATCATTGCCTTTTAAAATAAGTTTTGTTTGAACAAAGGGAAAGTAATGACAAGCTGTCTTCGTTGATGGTAGGACGAACCACTTCAGCTGAGATCACATTTCCTTGGAGCATTTTTGCTGAGAAGAACTACATGGGGTTATCAGTATTGGCATGAATCTCTCAAGCTGTCTTTAAACTGACAGCATGGGTAGGGAAGTTGGGAAGGAGACACCTTGCATGTCATCCAGGATCGAAGCTCCTCTGCTTCGGGTCGTCTAATCCAGTCCTTTCTCCTCTTGCCAGAGCTAGAGCAGGGGAATGAATTCAGTTTCTTTGCTGTTTAGGACATGACCTACGGTGTTAACGGGACCAGTGCTTGCACAAAGACCACAACTTTTGCTTCTGAAAGCTGATAGCCGGCATCGTTCCTTCCCAGTTTTAAAAACATTTTATTTCCTAAGCTTCAGCTACCCTAATGTTATTTCAAAAGTTCGCTGGCGGGGAGGGCAGGCAGGCAGCGCGGACCGGCTTCGCTGGCCGCTGGAGTTGCCAGGGAGCTGTCCAGCACCGCGGCGGGACTCGCGGCGGCGGCGGGACTCGCGGCGGCGGCGGGGCCGGAGCGGCAGCACCGGGAGGGCCCCGGGATCGTTCCCAGTGCCCCCGCGGGTACCGCCGCTCCCCGCAGAGCCGTGCGGGGGTACCGGGCCGCCTCCCCGCTTCCCCTTAGCCCCGCTCCAAAGCGCCGGGCGCAGAGCAGAGCGGAGCCCTTCCCGCGCTCCCGGCAGCCGGCAGCGGCGGCAGCTCGGGCTGCGCGCCG